>CM033643.1:203472717-203480731 GCA_019512145.1 Engystomops pustulosus
TACTCTGCTAGTGCATGGTCTGCTTCTAAAAGGGCGATCACACACGGCCAGTCTTCAGACACCGTCCCTGGTTATTTAAGGTATTTAATCTTTATCTTTATCCAATGAAAGGTGCCTGAGAAATAGGTTCCCTAGCATCCATGCCAAAATTGATTTTGTGTTTGTTTCCTGACCTCTACACCACATCTGAGCCTGTTCTACCTGGTCTGACCTCTTCCAGTTCTACCATCATGAAAATATTCCATATGCCTTGACCTCGGCTTGTCCACTGACCACCTCCCTGCCTATTCCCTTCAGTGTTGTGCACAGATTTATGTTGAACCACCTAAGGCGCCTAAGACCTAAGTCTTCAGTCTCTAGACAATCTCCTGCAGCCTGCGGGTGAAGGCATCATCACCCATTGTAAAGTAACTGAGAAATATGGTTTCTAGCCTATTTCCTGAACCCTGCTGGTTTTACCTGAGCCTTTTCCACCTGCCCACCTGTAAAATCATGACAATATTCTTCCTGCCTTCACCACTGCCAGTAGTGCCATCATTAAGGGACTCCACCTGCCCTGACCTTTGCTGGTTTTATCCATATCTGAGCCTGCTCCACCAGCCTTGACCTCTGAGAGTTGCACCATCATGTAATTACTCCTCCTCCCCTGACCTCTGCCAGTGGAGCCATCATGAAAGTTTTTCACGTGACCTTTCCTAGTTGTACAATTCTGAAAGTAAAGGAATATGGGATGGAGAATACTCACGGGTGTACACCACAGTCGAAGTATCAATATGTTAAATAAAAGGATAGGGAGAAGTGGGAAAAGTGTGAGCGTGTTTTTGGGGAGAGTGGGGAAATCCCTTGTCACTAGTCCCAGTGTGACACAACACATACCTACAGTGGCAATCATTGAAAGTAAAGAAGTGTTACACAAACACTCTTTGCCCTATCGCTTTATTAAGTATATCAATTCTCAAAATATCCCATCAACTCTGACCGTGGCTGTTTTTTACCAATATCTCAGCATTTTCCACATGCCTTGACCTATGCCTGCGATAACCTCATAAAAGTATTCCATGTGCCTTGACCTCAGCTTTTCTACTGACCCTTCAGTACATCCGGTGCACAGGTGTACGTTGACCTGCTGCCAATGCGAATGCGAATACTCCTTAGATAATGACCTCATGTTTTAAGGCAGAAAATCAGGAAACCTCTTAGACAAGGCCCTCAGTTGTGCATCAAGACAAACCAGTTCAGTGTAACAGTATATCCACAAACACTGCATAGAGTATCATATCCTATCGATCTTCTTGTGGAATCTATACTCAATCTGGACACTGAATGTAATACGCAAACTATGGGTGCATGTATAATCTATCATTCCTCTGGGCATGGACATATATGTAGGGGAGGTGGATAGGCCGCAAACAAAACTTTGTGGGTTTTGATCGATATACTAGCAAGTATGTCTTGCTAGTATATGTGATCTATATACTAGCAAGAAGACAATACTGGACACAATACAGAAAATATATATATTTAGTCCTTGACTCTTTGTACAATTAACTGCCCATTTCTAGGCTCCCATGAGGTTAACCAGTAAATGGCTGCATCTGGAGGCATTGACTTCTTCTAGCCATATTCAACCTTTGTAGTCCCCTGCCATGTGACAATATTAAGCTTTCCCCAGACCCGGCAGCGAATGCCCAATTTTGTGCAATTTTTTACACCTGTTGCAGCCGATTTTGGGCAAATATTCAACTCGGCTGTTGGGAGCCCTGACATGAACCACTTTTATGCCTGAACTCTTACAGTTACAGTCAAGCTCTTACAGTATGGGGTTACTTACATGTATTCCGTGTATCTGACCGTAGAAACATGACCATCGACAACCCAAAAATCTAAAGATTGACCAGTGCTCTATACACATATAGGACTTGTGAGACAGGTGCCTTTCATTCATACAGAGTTAAATTTTGAGTAAATATTGTTTCCATAAAATGAGCAAGATTTTTAGGTCCAACTTCTGTTGCCTTTCTACACCCTACTGGAGTGAGATTGTGGCGATGTTTGTAAGTTTTTGGTGCAGGGATAAATAAGTCCCCTCTAAGTATCGTCAACCAGTAATAGGGAAGTGGTTATGATGGAGTTAGCGTTCAGACAGAAATGACTGCATGGCCCTGTCCATTCCCCGGAAGTCAGCAGGACTGGGGACATCACAGGTAGTCCAGAGTCCTGCTGCCAGCAAGTCATGTGACCTGTGGCTCCTGGCAAACTTTAACAGAGTAAGTATAATATGAATGACCTGATTAGGCCACTTGCTCTGTTAAAGTTTAGTATAAGTGGCCAACCCCTTTAAGCTCCAAAAGTGTAACTCTCAAATAGTTGCATTCCTAAATGTATTTTCAATAAGTATTCCTGGAGTGGATTTTGAGGTAGTCACAGGTGACAAAAAAGTGACATTTTGTATTGTGCTTTGCTGCAGAAGCACTACTAAGCTAGCGGTGTGTGGTAACGTGTGAATGAGCCATGAAACCATGTCCTGAAAATCAGATGCAATAAGAAAAATGCAATGTGAACCTGGCCTTATAATACAGGCAGTCCCCGGGCACGTACAAGATAGGTTCCATAGGTTTGAATTTGTATATCGAAACTGTATATTTTATAATTGTAGTTCCAGGCACAAAAAATTTTTGCCCCCTTGCTTTAATGGGAACAAGGATTATCAATAAATCTTCATTACAGACACCTTACAGCTGATCATTGCAGCCGGGGACTATAGTAACATCCAGGGACTTCACCAGAGATCACAGTGGGCAGGGAGGTGTGTCTGTAACTAGAAGTCTGTCTGTAACTTGAGATCATCTGTAAGTTGGGTGTCAAGTAGGAGACTGCCTGTAGTTACATCCCTGGTAGCCTTGCAGAAATGAAACGATTTTACCAGTGCAGCAGAAGCTTGTATTCTTACAGCACTGACTATCAGGAATAAATGTGTCTGCCCACATGAACCCTCACGCCCAGTCTTTCCATTAGATGGCGCTATTTTTCTCTTTTAGCTAGGCCAGAAAGAAAGAAAGAGTATCCTAACAATATCACCACGGAAATTGAATTTTGACCTCTTTTCTGTTTGTTTGTAGACATCTCGGAGCTATGATATTGTCATGAAAACATGGAAAGAAGCCGGAAGATGTGTAACAGCAAAAGTCACACGGGAACAATCAATTTTCCTCTTACAGATCAAGGTGATGAAAACAGGTTGCGGGGATCATACACATCGGGGCACATTTACTTACCCGTTCCTTGGAGTTCACAGAATGTAAGTGCATTGGATTGCGGCACAGTTTAAAAGTTAAAACCTCCGCTCAGACCGAATCAGTCGGATCATCCGTCGCCACACCCCCTAATTTGTGTCTCATGGAAGCCGACGCAGTTGCACCAAAAAACGTATAAACGTGTAATCCCCGAAAAAGACAAACAGTCCGACGAAAGTGAGCAGCCTTAGTATATATCACTGGCTTTCATGCGACAGAAATTGGGGGGCGTGGCCGTCGGACGATCCCACTGATTCGGGTGCACTTACATGCACCAGGTAGAAGAAGGTGAACTCCGGCGGACCTGAGCGGGAAAGTGACACATGCAGGATATGGGGGCATGAACTTAGTGAATCGCGGCACAGGGCATTATCGTCGGACAATGCACTTTCATGAGCTCCGCGGACCGGGAAAGTAAATGTGCCCCATTATGGTTAATTCTACCCCATGTTTATACCCCATGTTGGAAGAAAGTTGTCCTGAAAGTATTGTGGGGTACACTAATATATTACACATGTAAGACAATATGGACCTACAGCATAATGCACTTCTGTAAAGCCATTTCTACCACAGATGTGTCCGCCTTTATAGAGGTTAGCCCCAGCTCTTCGGTTATCCACCAAACACAGAAAAGAGATGGCTGTCTGATCAGCGAGGGTCCGACCATTCAAGAGAATGGGGGTCCTGTTGGGAGCTGTTTTCTGAAAGATCCAATTGGATAATTAATCGGTGGAACCGCAGTTAGAAAACTGCACTGAGGTGGACAGGGAGGGTGTGGGTCTTCATTCTGGTCCTCCCTGGTTAAACAAACCACAAAAAAACCTATGGGCATGCTCTTTAGCCATTGATTGAATGCAAGAGGCCATTAAGCCCCAAACTTATTGACCTCATAGTCGCATCTCCATTGGATGTCTTCCACTAGCCCATTTTGCCCAGGTCGGGAGGCATGTGTAACCATCAGTACATGTATAACATGTATGGAGGTAATATAATAAATTAAGAATGGGCGCCATTACAGGAAGTGTCAGCAATATCTAGACATAAAAGATTTTTTATTCATTTATTTCCAATAGAAAAATCTGATCCAACAAAAAAATGTAACATTTAACCCTAAGTCATGTCGCTAAATTATAATCATAAAATGAATGATCATTTACTAATAACTCGCTATTTCGTGGTTATTTAATCTCATAAAGCAAAGAATCATTTACTTAGAGACTCTTCAATATGGGAGTGGAAAACCGGTGGGTTTATTGTCCTCCATCACTTGACTGTTACTCAAGTTGTCTGAAGAACCCTTCATGTGAGCTCAAGTGTCTGTGAGATTGATGAGACTGGACACAAGTAGTCAACTATGAGAGTCATTGGGGAACATTTATTTAAATGGTCCAGTCGCGATTCCGCGGCTTGTTGTCCGACGCTGATTTGGGTCTGCCGAGATTCACTAAGGTCGTGCGCCCCCGATATCCAGCATGTGTCACTGCTGCGCCAAGGTCCGCCGGAGTTCACCTTCTTCTTCCTGGTGCATGTGAGTGCTTGATCTTATGACACAAATTCTTTTTTAAATTCCACGGTTTTTCCGAAGGCCACGCCCCTGATTTCTGTCGCGTGAAAGCAGGCGCGATGCGCCACATTCCGATCGTGTGCGCAAATTGGAAATATTCGGGAAACCCGACGAAAGTGCGGCGTTCGGACCCTTAGTAAATGAGCCCCATTAGGTTTTTTATCCTTAGAACAAAGAAACATATGGAGTTCCTTTCACTACCAAGATTTTTGCAAAGTTTTGCATCTTATTTTTTATCTTGACCTTTGCTCAAGAGACTGAGGTTTGACCACAAAGTTACAAAGTTCATATGGTTGAAAAAAAGACACAAGTTCAACCAAGGAAGGGAAGGGATTGAATGAGGGAAGAGAATTATGGTAAACAATTCTATATAGCATAACAATCAATGTTATTTATTTGTAAAAAAAAAGCATCTAGACCCTTCTTGATGCTCTCTGCTGTCCCTGCTGTGACCAGCGCCTGAGCTTGGCTATTCCACATATTGACAGTTTTCATAGTAAAGACGCCCTGTCGCCTCTGGTGATTAAACCACATCTAGAAGTGCACCCATTTTTAAAATTTCTACACTGCCCAGTGCAACCTAACTTCACCCTTTTTACACCATTACCTACACTTTCAGAAGAAAGAAGACTTATAAAGTAAGAAAACCGGTGCACCGACAAGTGAAGCAGCACCTTGTTGCACTGAGATACTCATTTGGTTAAATGCAAAAACGATTCCTCTAAAATCTTAAAAAATCACCAGGGATCAGGTAAGGTATGTCTGGAAAACTGGAAATGTGCCCGACACAATGCTGGTTTTACTGGTGAGATGTCTTCGGATCTGGTAGACCTTTTGGATCTGGTAGATTGGAAGTTTGTTCTTGTGGATAGAGGAGGATCATACAGCTTGGACCTCAAACAATTATGAGAAAGGGGGTCTCAATAATGGGTGAAGTAGCAGACCGAGCATGCACCCTACTACTCCTTACAGTTCAGCAACCTTCACCCACTCTCATAAAACTGAATGGAGCCTGCCACTTCACCCATTAGTGAGGATGGGATCCCAGGTCTCTTAATTGACGATTATGGGGTTCTCATATTGTTTTTATTTAAAGTTGTTAGTTTCTGTATTCCTGAAATTCCAGAGGTGAAAGGAGATGGGGGTCCGCTAACCTTAGTCCGCTTGGGCCCCCTACACCTACACACAAGCCAAATTCAGTACAACTCAATTCACTGCCCATATGCCCAATGCGAAATGAAAGGTAATGTTCATTTTTCACAACTACAGCTAGTGATAGGTTCCTATAGACCCTATTTAACGAAATTTCATTTTTCTTTTAGCTAAAAATTCTTTCCCTCACATCCCCAAAAATCAACTTTGTAATCTTACCTAGCATACAGCCAGATCCAGCAGTGTGCAAGAAGGGGCATGTCCTGCTTCGCCAAGGCCAGCGGCTCCTCCCCATGTCCCATGCCTCCTTCTCACCATTCAGCACTTCATATCATGTGACCAGGCTGATGTCATCTAAGGTCCTTTACCCATTAATATTTTCAAAATCTACCCCATGTATGTATCTGATCACATGAAATCACAGCAGCCTGTATGGACTTCTACTCCTTCCCATTCTCGGTGCAGGCATGCTATGATTTCATGTGATCAGATACATACATGGGGTAGAGTGTGCAAATGTTAACAGCCCTTAGATGACATCACCCTGGTCACATGAAATAAAGTGCTGAATGGTCAGAAGGAGACATGAGACATGGAGAGGGGCCACTGGACAGGTTCCCTTTAAGGTAAAAAGGTTTTGAAGCCAGGCAGACAAGTTCCCTTTAAATTCTTGCGACCACAATTCTATACTTTTCCCTAATTGTGAGACTTTACATTGGATAGAAAGAGTTACTACCGCCGCGTCTCCATTACCAGAGAGAATAATGGAGTGTAACAATACAGTTTTATGCGGAATATCAGAAAGTCAATATTTGGAAGGCGGCGGAAAGAAAAAGCAAAAAGCAGAACACAATTTTTGTTTGAATTAAAATCTAGTTTAATCCATCATCCGCAGCGCCGTCTTCCCCGTGGCCCGGGCCGTGTCTAGAATTACTCCTCGCACCTTACTTGCCGTAGAATGGGGAAGTGAATTAGCTTCCCAACCCCTGGCAAGTGATTGTTAATGAACTGTGAGCACAAATCGCCTCCCATAAATAATGGGAATAACTGGAGAGATGGAGCGTCGGCGAGGGTAATGACTTTTACCGGTAATCTAGTGAAGATTCTCATTCCTCATAATGTAACACATATGCCATCCTTCCCGAGGAGGGAGACGTCCATGCGCGGGGCAAATCTAATGAATTACCATAACAATTTATGTTTTATGCACAGAACCTGTCAATGGCCGTTCCCTATGGAAATTGCGGAATGTTTTCTGCCTACCGCAGCATCGCCATGTTAAGCCGAGGACTACTGTTATTCCTCAGTTATTGAAGTGTGTCTGAGGTCTTATAGAAGGAGCCAGGTTTTAGTTTGTTTGTTGTTTTTTTTTCTCCTCTTTATTGTTTTTAGAATGTAGATGAATCAGCGCAGCATGTTTTATGAGGCAGCCTCCAGTATTCAATGTTTTGTATTGGTGCTGGTGTACTACAGCTCTGCTTATCTGCTACTGCTATATAACATGCTGCATGCAGCTAGGACACTATGTACAATCTGCTCAGCTCCTCCTGCTCTATAACATGCTGCCTGCAGATAGGACGCTATGTACAATCTGTTCAGCTCCTCCTGCTCTATAACATGCTGCATGCAGATAGGACACTATGTACAATCTGCTCAGCTCCTCCTGCTCTATAACATGCTGCCTGCATATAGGACTCTATGTACAATCTGCTCAGCTCCTCCTGTTCTATAACATGCTGCCTGCAGATAGGACACTATGTAGAATCTGCTCAGCTCCTCCTGTTCTATAACATGCTGCATGTAGATAGGACGCTATGTACAATCTACTCAGCTCCGCCTGCTCTATAACATGCTGCCTGCAGATAGGACTCTATGTACAATCTGCTCAGCTCCTCCTGTTCTATAACATGCTGCCTGCAGATAGGACTCTATGTACAATCTGCTCAGCTCCTCCTGCTCTATAACATGCTGCCTGCAGATAGGGCACTATATACAATCTGCTCAG
>CM033643.1:203480897-203515897 GCA_019512145.1 Engystomops pustulosus
CACACTCAGCTCTACTGCATCGTATGCACAGCATCACTAAACCTGATACACTCAGCTCTGCTGCATCATGTACACAGCACAACTATACCTGACACACTCAGCCCTGCTGTATCATATGCACAGCATCACTATACTGACGCACTCCTCTTTACTATACCTGATACTATCCTCTCTGCAATATCTTCTACTCAGCACAACTATAACTGACACACTCAACTCTGCTGCATCATGCACACAGCATCACTATATCTGACATACTCAGCTCTGCTGCATCATGCACACAGCATCACTATACCTGACACACTCCTCACTACTATACCTGATACTCTCCACTCTATCTTCGACTCAGCATCTCTATACCTGACATCCTCATCACTGCTACATCTGACTTTTATTTACATCACATTCACAAATCCTTGAACATATAACACTGAATTCAATTCCTTGCCCCTTAAATATTGATTATTATTTAACATTGCTGCATCATGCACACAGCATCACTATACCTGACACACTCAGCTCTGCTGCATCCTGTACACAGTATCACTACACCTGACACACTCAACATTGCTGCATCATGCACACAGCATCACTATACCCACTACAGCATATACCCCTCTGTCGACACACAGATCCGTGGAGTCGGAGGCTCACACTCGACTGAGCGAAATGTCCGCCTAAAACCCCCCTAGACAATCCGAATGCGAGAAACAGCCGTCCTGGATAAGAGTCACTGTGACGATACTCGGGACCAAGTATCACACAGAAGTGGAGGCCTGAAAATGTTAACGTTCGTACAAGTTTTAGAACGTTTGGATGATCAGTGGACTTTCAAAAATCCAAAGTAACGTACAGCCTATACAATCTCATAACAAATTTAGAGGGGGTATTTGTAACATTGTATACAGCGATATTACATATCCTAGAATTCTAGTATAAGCAGCCTAAGTACAATGCGGGGATTAACATTGATAAATAACCTATGAGATACATCGGTATTCATTTAATGGAGTTTTGAAATATTAAAAATACTAATTTCCTTCACTCCACTGCTTTAATACTCTATACCTCCCCTTTATATTATGAATGTCCTCAAGGACACCTCTTCAGTAGTCTGAATGCGGTAAAAAAAAAAAACTAAAAGCTCTCAAGTGCATCATAGCTCCAGGAACTTACACCCAGCCTCACGTAAAGATCAGATTATTTTTAATTTCAATTCTCTTGCAACTTCCTCTTTCTTTTTGTTTTCTAAGTTTTGGAAGACTGAGAGCTATTGTTGCGGATCAGTTCTATGTAGTCAGTCTAAATAAACTTTGTACAATGTAGTAGAGTGCGACAAATGAGGAGATACATAGTGTGTTCACATTAAGCAGAGGCGTGGGGGGCTTTCATGTATTTAAGACTTCACAATGTGGCGAGACGTAAGACAACAATGTAACTGTGTCAGAAAAATCAGCGAAGAAATAATACATATATATTCTGCTCTATTTGTAGGAGATATCTACCATTATTTCCTTCCTATTATTACTTTATAAGTATATCACATTTCTAGCTTTATCAGACTTCCCTCCAAATCTTCGACTGATGCCTTATAACTTTCTCCTTCCCACACAAAGCTCAAAATCGAACAGACTGCCAAAGTGTTGCGTGTGCAAAACGAGCCTATAAGTGATGTTCTTTAACCTTCTCACAACTATCATAACATTTCCACACACATAGCTGCAGATCGAATTTTGTTTGTAGTTTGTATGTTCAACTTACACGGATGAGGAGACATTGTACCCATAGTTTGGACTTGGGATTATTGGGGTAATTAAACAAATACCAAATACCCATAAATGATCATCTTATCTCTCTTCCATGCGTCATTGACTGAGGAGCCCATGCTGGGGGGCATAGCGTGGTATGGGCAGTATCGGGGTACTGGTGGGAGTGCGAGGTGGGACCGTGATCATGTGATGTACAGGCGAAGCATGGACCAAGCAGCATGGGGGTCCCCACAGCGGTACTGGGGATCCCTACTCCATCCTCCCACCGTAAGGGGCAAGTCGTCGTACTGTATGATAGATGAAAGAACCATCAGACAAGGAGAGCACAGGCATCAGATGGGGCCTCAGATCTCTGCACCACCACCACCATCATCCTATCATACCTCTCCAAATGGAGAAGTAGCTTGTGACTCTTCTAGATGGCTCTCTCTTCTCAACTTAGCCAGCCACGCATCTTGCTTTATTTAATTTACTTATTAAATGTTGTTCCCATGGAAGACCCCAATGGAAACACAAGGAGTGAATTTGTGTTATATGTGACAGTTGGGAAGTGAAGCTGAAAAGAAGCCGAGAAGGGGATAGCCTAATCAATAACCATATGCCAACAGTGTCAATGATGCCAATTAGGAGGCTAGCCTGTTTGGTCAGCTGGGGCTCACTCCATAAAATATAATGTAAATGTTAATATAATATGATGACCCCCAGTCTGTGAAGTAGAGTCGTGTTTTCTCTACACTCATTGTGATCCAAAGTTCTGCTGCTGAATCATGTTTCCCCAGTCCTAGCCATGATGAGTGAGGGTGAATATTAGTAAATAACTTCTGTTCTGTCCATGAAGATGACACTGGGTGAAGCTTAGTGTCAGCACAAACAAGCTTTTCTATTCCAGATAGCGCTCATTATGGCCACACCATATGTGCGAAGTTTAATGGCTTTTAATTATTGCAAGGTCTCCGATCTCTGCACCTAGTCACCAGAAGTGGCGCATATTATATGATGACACTTAAGTGAAGTGACGATCTTTAGGAAGATTACTTCTGACTTTTACTTCCTTAGGCTTGGGAACTAGGATTGTTTTATAGCATATAATTAGAGAACTATATTTATATAGATATATATATAATGTGGCCTCTAATGCCTCATGTCTAAAATACCTCCCAATCTTTATTTATACAACCATTACAAGTGTAATTATTAGCTATATATAATGTGCCCTATATGTAAACCTAAATATTAAACCCGTTGCATGTGTCCCTATAATGCACCAACATATTAATATATTATATATATAATGATATAATATAGTATCCCACTCGATAGAGTATTCATAGTCTACTGCATTAATCTTTCACCTCTGGACTGCAACATATATGAGAGTCCATGGAAATGTGTCTGCTATGTATTCGTCAATATATGAAGCCATATACAGCAGTCTTTAGACATGTATCTGGCTATGTTTGTGACTATAGAAGACATAACAGTATTTAAGGACATAGGAAGTGTATATGCTATCTATGTGAATTTATGAAGACACTACAGTATGTGAGCGTCATGGACAGGTATATACTATGTATTGTGATACACATGACAGACTGTATGTTAGTCTATGGACAAGCATATGTTATTGTATGTAATATATGGAGACATTACATGTGTGTTAGTCTATGACTGTTAAGAAGTGAATATAGACGATATATACCAGTGTGGGTTTTCATATTTTATGCATGGCAACTACATTGCTCTTATGTATATAAATATAGTTGGAAAGTATAAGCCTCCTCATGTCCCTATCCACTTCCACGGTACGAGCCTCTTTATGTAATAACTATATTAGATTGTGTTAAGTCATGCACATGACACGACCCCCCTATCATTGTTATAAATTAACATGTAGATAAGCCTAGTATGTGCACATGTACTCCATGGTACAGGAGACCTTAGTGTATACTTATATAAGCCATATCCTACATGGGACACGATACCCTATGTATATAGTGCATAAGCCATGCCCTGTATGTTACAGGAGTCCTTATGTTATAGTATATGATCCATACACTTCATGGTAATATATAAATATATATATCATATATATATATATATATATATATATTATGATTATAGTATATAATACATGCTCTAATAGGACAAGAGCCCTTGTGTGTATATAATATATGATATTATAAAACTTGTTTTACATGGGACAGGAGCACCTATGTGTATTATATATTTATATATATATATTACTGGGGAGGGGCTTATGTGTAATATATATGATATTATGTCATGCTTTACATGGGGCAGGAGCCCTTATGTGTATTATATATATTATGATAGTATATAATACATGCTCTACATGAGACAGGAGCCCTTGTGTGTATTATATATATTATGATAGTACATGATCCATACACTTCATGGTACAGGAGCCCTTATGTGTAATAATATATATTATATAGTATATAAGCCATGCCACATGGGCAGAAGCCCCTATGTTATATGTATATAAGCATGCACCTATGATACAGAGTCCCTATATATTATACATGCACTCTATGACGGAGCCCTATGTATGTAGTATATAACACTTAGGGTACAGGAGCCCTTAGTATGTCTATACATGTATAAAATGGAGCGTGAAAAGTGAAAACTAATCCTTCTCACATGAAAAAAGTTTTCCCATCCTGAGCCTGAGCCACGTTTCCATGCCATGTAAATGTATGAGCACCTACCCTCTAGGCCATCGGCCTTCCAACTCCTGGCTACTGACTTTCAGAAATCCTATGTAAGGCAGTGTGGATGACAACATTATTCACCAGGACAGATATATTGAGATTAATTCCTTCTGCCGACTTCCAGAGTTGCACGAAGAAAGTCATTCAGCTTCTCAGACTTTTTTTTCTAATTTTTTTTCCAAGCGCAGAAACAAATTCTCCTTCAAATAAAAAGTGAAAAAAAGTGTCAGGAAGAAAGGAAGTCCACATGGCTGGCTCCACCTGAGCGGTCAATCATGGGTGCGCTGCTGTCAAGGTGCTGAATGAATGATCTCCAGGGTCCGGTGGCTAGGCTCCGCGGGCTCAGGGTGCCAGTGTGCGGCAGTAGGATATAGTACAGGCAGCTCCTGCGCCCTGCCTCCCTCTCTTCTTCTTCTCCTGGAGCACAGAGGTAGTAGAGGCGCGTCCCGCCGATCACCCCCTGCGGCTGCTGCTGCTGCCGCCTGCTCCCAGTGTGTGAGCTGCACAGGCGGAGAGCGGGTCTGGACCAGAATGCTGGAACCGGAAGTAGTGGTGGCCATAACAGGTCGTGTCTTACACAGCAAGGGGGGCTGCATCAACTAGCTCATGGCAGAGGGGGGTGGAGGAGGAGGGAGACAGAGGAGAAGGAGGTAGGAAGGACATCCCAGACAGCAGCAGCACAACCTCCAGTAATATAGCCAAAAAGAGAACCAACTACCTTACTACAAGCCCCCACCCTGGCACAGGCATCTGCCCTCTCACACTGATACAGTTGTAGCCATTTAAAACAACTCAGGGATGAGATTGTTACTTTGTATCCCACTCACTCATAGAGGAGAGGAAGTTTGGTGGCGGTGGGAAGCAATGCAAAGGCAGAGCAATTCTACTAGACAATGCTAAAGCAGGCAGCACATATGTAACACAGGGTATAGATATGTACAGCAGCCTATGTAGAACAGGGTATATATACTGTACATGCAGCACTATGTATACCGGGTATATATACTGTCATGCACGCACATATGTAGAACACGAGGTATATACTGTACTGCAGCCATATGTATACACAGGGTATTATAGTACATGTAGCACGAGCACAGGTATACATAGTTAAATATACTTGTACACATATCAGCACATATGATACACAGGGATATATACTGTACATGCAGCCCATACGTATACCAGGTTATATAACTGTACATGCAGCCAGATATTTATCACAGGGTATATAATCGTACATGCAGACATATGTATATACACAGGGATTATACTTACATGTAGGCACCTATGTATACAGGTGTATATAATGTACATGACACATATGTATACACACAGGGTATATCCTAACTGTACATGAAGGCACACATGTATATACAATGTATATGACTGTACATGCAGGGCATAAGCACATATGTATACACACAGGGTACATATACTGTACATGTAGGCAGCACATATTATCCGGGTATATATACTGTAACAATGACAGCACATATGTATACACATGGTGTATAACTGACATGCAGCACAATGTATACACAGGGTATATATTCTGTACATAGCAGGAAGCACATATGTAACACAGGGTATATATACTGTACGGCAGCACATATGTATACACAGTGTATATATACTGTACATGGCAGCACTATGGTATACACAGTGTATATATCTGTACATGCCATCGCAATATGTATCACAGGGTGTGGGTATACTGTACATGCAGGCACATATGTTAGCATGGTAATACTGGACATGCAGGCAGCACAATGTATACACAGGGTAGAATACTGTACATCAGGAGCACATATGTAACACAGTGTACATATACTGTACATTATCGGCACACAGATTATGTACACAGGGTATACTATACTGTACATGTAGTTCGCACATATACTATATCACATGGTATATATACTGCACATGCGGCGCACAATGTATACACAGGTGTACATAATGTACATGCAGGCAGCACATATGTATCCAGATGTTATCATACTGTCTGGGCAGCATATGTAACCTGTATATACTGTACATCAGACAGCACATATGTATAGAGGGTATATATACTGTACATGCAGCGCAATATGTACACAGGGTTACATATACAGTACAATGTAGGGAGCACATATGTATACACAGGTACATAACTGTACATGCAGGGCAGACAACATAGATACACAGGGTATATATACTTTGCTGCAGGCACACAGGGTACATATGTGACATACAGGAGCACATATGATAACAGGGTACATGGCAGGCAGGGTATACATAGTGTATACACCTATGTGCTCCCTGAGGTACGCTATATGTACCCTGTGTATATATATGCTGCCCTATGTACAGTAATTGTTTCCATGTGTATACACAGGTGCTGCTGCATGGCGGCATATACAACAAATATACTCACAAGAGGCAGCAGCCCAGTCATGTATACACAGGGAACATATCCTTACATAGGCAGAAGACATATACACTGGTAATATACTGTACTGCAAGCGCATATAATAGAGTTTGTATGTTCTCTATGTTTGCGTGGGTTCTCTCGGGTCCTCTGGTTTCCTCCCACACTCCAAAACATACTGGTAGGATTGATTAGACTTGTGGAGCCATCCTATGCGGGCACAGAGACCACTTATCTATACACAGAAAGTACATGTACTGGATACAGCAACTGAGTATCAAAGCACAGCTATGTATACAAAAAGGAAGAAGATATGTAATGCATACGATAGTACTATAAACGCAGGCAGCACAGAGTAGTGCTACTGAACATGCAGATAGCATATATGTGTGCATAGAGTATTTGACTGTACATGCAGGCAGCACATTGTGGGTCACAGTATACAGGCGGTACATGAGAAAACATATTGTGTGCACGTGTGCAATACTTTTACCTGTAGGAAGAACTATGTGTGTTCAAGTACAATAGAGTTGTACATGCAGTGACACAGGTCATACAGCCAGGGCTGCATGATCCGTGTAGTACTGTGCACATGCAGGAAGCAATATGTGCATACCCAGAGTACATGTACCCTGCATGCAGGCAGCACATAGTACATAGCTGCTTTAGCATGAACAATTATTATACACAGAGTCCATGTATACATGCAGGTAGTACATATGTAACCACAAGTACTATATACGTACCTGTAGGCAGCACATATAAATGTACATACAAAATACTGCACATGCAGGCAGCCCCATAAAAGCCTGTCCATGCAGCACATGCTGAATGAAGGTAGGACTTATTTCACATGGATGGAATATAAGGCATTAATATTAGATTAATTTACATACAGGGAACATACATATACACAGACATGCAGGTTCTCTGGGCAAAGATAAAGGGCCATTTGGGACATATGGAACTACATGCGAACTCCCCATATACAAATGTGAATACAGGCAGACACATGTACAACGTTACAAACACAAAAATGAGACAGTAGGTGGCAGATATTTCATGTGAGGTAATAATCACATTAATGATAGCAGTAGGTGACTGCAATCCTATCCTGGGAACACCATACAACAAACAGAAAAGACACAGACAGTAAGGTATGCATATGGCCTTTACCCCTGAATCTCACAATAATTCTTTACAAATACTTATACTACAATAAATTTTACAGGAATGAAGTATAACATAGATACATTGGTGTGAATATAGAATACATAGATATAAATGAAGGCCATAACATGAATTGGCTCCTACCATAGAGTAAGCACATACACCTATGGACATGGATAAACAGATGTATATGTTTATGCTAAGTGCATACACTAATAGCCAGCACATTCCACACATAACATTGTCCATTAACAATGCAGGTATAAATATTCCTACAGTAATATTAGTTATAAAGGTAATTATGGGAAAAACCTGTAATTGTATATGCTATGTAAGTATTTAGCATGTTTCCAATGTGATCGCCTGTAGTGCAAACTTTACATGTAATGTATGAAGTGCAATACTGTATAAGTCATGATAAAGTGAAGTAATATGTACAAGTATAGTCAAGATATACACTCACCGGCCACTTATTGGTACACACCTGCCAACTGCTCGTTAACACTTAATTTCTAATCAGCCAATCCCATGGCGGCATGCTTTAGGCAGGTAGACATGGTCAGACACTCCTGCAGTTCAAACCGAGCATCAGTATGGGGAAGAAAGGGATTTGGTGCCTTTGAACGTGGCATGGTTGTTGGTGCCAGAAGGCTGGTCTGAAGTATTTCAGAAACTGCGATCGACTGGGATTTTTCAACAAAACGCAACCATCTCTAGGGTTTACAGAGAATGGTCCAAAAAGAAAAAACATCCAGTGAGCGGCAGTTCGTGTGGGCGGAAATGCCTGTTGAGTGCCAGAGGTCAGAGGAGAATGGGCAGACTGGTTCAAGCTGATAAAAGGCAACGTGACTCAAATCGCCACCGCGTTACAACCAAGGGAGCGAAGAGCATACTCGATGAACAGTACGTCGAACTTTGAGCAGATGGTACAGCACAGAAGACCCAGAACTCTGAGACAGATGAGCACATGCACAGATGAAAGTAACATAAAGAGTGAAAAAACGTTGCCTGGTCTGATGAGTCTCTATTTCTGCTGGCGACATTGGATGGTAGGGTCAGAATTTGGCGTCAACAACATGAAGCAAGGATCCATCCGGCCTGTATCAACGGTTCAGGCTAGTGGTGGTGGTGTCATGGTGTGGGGAATATTTTCTTTGGCACTCTTTGGGCCCCTTGGTACAATTGAGCATCGTTCAACGCCACAGCCTACCTGAGTATGTGTTGCTGACCAGGTCCATCTTTATGACACAATGACCCGTAACATCTGATGGCTACTTCAGAAGGATAATGCCACATGTCCATAAAGCTGGAATCATCTCAAGGTGTTCTTTTCTTGAACTGACAATGAGGTCCCTGCCTCAATGGCCTCCACAGTCACCAGACATCTCAATCCAATAGAGCATCTTTGGGATGTGGTGGACGGAGATTCGCATCATGGATGTGCAGGAAACAAATCGCGCGGCAACTGTGTGAGGCAATCATGTCAATATGGCACACTCTGGGAGCTTCCAGCACCTGTTGAATCTAGCCACGAAGAATTGAGGCAGTTCTAGGCAAAAGGGGGTCCACCCGTTACTAGCATGGTGTACCTAATAACGGGCCGAGGGTACATGTACGGTAGAACTGAAGTACACTTACACCATACACCAATGTATAAGTGATAAAGTTTCACCCTTTAAAATAGTATGGAAAAATAATCAAGACCAATAATAATACAATTTTTATCTATAGAAGTAATTCCTATACTCTTATATGCATAAATTGTAGGGTAGTTATATAAATGATGACCGTGTGGTATATAAAGCGATATATTAAATGTGATTGTAAATAGTATGTGTTGATTATATAGTGTCATTGTAATGGCTTTTTAGTGTCTAGTTATAAGGTCTAATATATATGTCACATAAGTATAGCATAATGATATATACATATATGTGTAGTGCATATATAGTGAAAAAAGGTTATAAATAAGACCAATGTACTAGGTTGAATGTATGATGAGCCATTGTATGTGTGTGTATGTCATTTGTCATAAGTGTAATGGAATGATATACACAACACCACACACACAAATATGTATATTAAATATAATTAAATAACATATAAGTGTATAGGTGTATATATATATTAATATATGTATATATAAAACTTATTATTAAATTCTGTGATAAATATAATTAACTTATGATTAAATTATGATTAAAATTAAAAAGGAATGTAAACTATATGCTATGTATCGATTTATATCAGTGTAAATATCATGAAATATGTATGAATAAGTGAATGGTACTATATATAACAATAATGTAAAGGTGTAATGGGATAATGAGATCAATGCATAAAAGGTAATGTAACATTATAATATGAGCTGATATAAGAGCCCTGTATAAGTGTGATGTATACAGCCGCTGTGTCATAGTAATGCCCCCCATGTTGTCCTGAGCCCCAGCACATGTAGCCACAGAACTCTGCAGCGATACAAACTTCACATATGACACTACAAGGAATGCTGAGACTTTAGAGAGAACAAGAACCCCCCCTCCTTACATGGCAAAATGGACCATCCCAAATCTCATAGGCAGCAATAGAAACCGCTCTCTCCAATCAGGAGGTGGCGGGGCAGGGACGCGGGATGGGGGTTCAAATTAAAATCAATTATCAATATCGATCAGCAGGGCGCTGCGATGTGCGGGAGGGGGGGGAGCTAGCGTGAGGAGAACCACTACACTGAGTGAAAAAGCCATCATGTAGGTGTAGTGTGAGCTCAGCACAGACACTGCAGAAGACTCAGCGCTCCGGGAGCAGATGTAGCAGAGCTGAGTCTCAACTCCCTGTGAAACTCAGATCCTATATAAACACCCTGTATACTGTATAGAACCAATAATCTCAGCTCTGCGCATCAGGTTACACAGTATCATACAACACTAACACACTCAGCTCTGCGTGCAATCCTGTACACAGCAACAACGTCTGACACAACTCACACCCTCGCTGCATCCTGTCATCAGTATATATGCACTCACGTTCTACCTGACACATACAGAACACCCTCTCCACTCATGTACGCTAGCACAACTGTAAACCACAGCCACTTTATACTTATCACCATATACTGACACACTCAATTCGCTTCTACGCATACCCCGCACTCAGTCGCTACATCAGTACACGTAACACTATACCTACACACGAGTGTCATTACGCCAAGTCCTACAGCATCCTGATCATCATGTACCTGAATCACTAAACCCTGACACACTCAGTCTCTGCATATCCTTACTACAGCAACAATCATACCTGACAAGCACTCAGCTCTGCTGCAATCCTGTACACAGAGCACTAACCTGACACCTACCAGCCTGCTGCACTCTGTACAGCACACTATCCTGACAACTCAGCAATCTCTGCTGCATCATGTACACCCGTATCACTACACCTGGGAACACCCTCCTCTGCATGCACTCATGCTCGAGTATATACTACATCCCGCTATACATCATACGAACAACTATAGACACCTACACCACGTCAAGCGCCTAACCTGATTCACTGTTGATCAGTACACAGCCACAACTATACCTGACACATCAGCTCTGGCTGCATCATGACACAGACACTATATCTGACACACTCAGCTCTGCTGGATCATGTCGCAGCATAAACTATTACCTGACACAACTCACGCATCTCTGCGGCATCATGTACACAGCATCCACTATCCTGACACCTCATCGCTGCTATATCTCTATCAGCAACTATCCGGACACCCTCAGCTCTACTTGCTACTGCAATCGTATGCACAGACACGAAACCTGATACACTCAGCCCTGCTGCATCATGTACACAGCAAACTAGACCTGACACACTCAGCCCCCCTGCTGTATATTTCACACATCACTAATACTGAAACCGCACATCCTCTTTACGAGACCTGTACTAGCCTCGCTCATATTCGTCTACTCAAGCACACAACTATAACTGACACACTCACTACTCTCTGCACAGCCACAGCACACTATATCTGACATCGCACGTCTGCTCACATGGCACACAGCCATCACTATACCGGACACCTCTCACTACTATACCTATACCTGATACCGCCACTCTATCTTCGACTCAGCCTTATACCTGACATCCTCATCTCTGCTACATCTGACTTTTATTTACATCACATTCACAAATCCTTGAACACATAACACTGAATTCAATTCCTTGCCCCTTAAATATTGATTATTATTTCTCCAGGAGTTAACCCTTTAGTGGACGGGCTGTGATAAGAAGAGCCTGCAGATTATCACACCTCATGTGCTCAGTATTCATTGTTCTGCTATCTGCAGGCTGCTCCTTATCTGCAGATATATATGGAGCAGCAGACAGGTCTTATCCGGGCTCTTATCCTGAGGATCCTGAAGTTTAAGGAAGGGGCTGTCATCCAGGTGTCAGATCCAATCCCTGCCTGGGAATACAAAGCAGGGCAGCAGGGAGAGGGTTAATGAGGAGGGATGACCAGGGAGAGAGGAATAAAGATGAGCCCTTTAAGAAGAACTGTCATGAGGGGGCATCACTGTTCATGACACACTCAACCCTGCTACATCTGGAAAACTGCAACCAGGTATAAACCTGTAGAACATTTCATAATTGTCCTTAGCAATGCAAAAATATCATCAAAATGGAAAGAAATAGTAACAATAGTAACATTGTAGTAATAATAGTAACATATAGGGTGTAGGGAAACAATCCTTTATTACAAATGTATGCAACTTTTATTATTGTTCATTATTTACTAATGTAAGAAAGGCATTCAGATGATAACAATATTCCACAACCAATAATAATATAGTAAATGCAGTTATACATCATATGGAAATATTCGAAACTTTAGGAACCTTAGAAGCCCCTATACCTGGGCCTGATGGAGAATGTGGGGAGGAGGATGATGAGGGGATCTGGCAGTTCTTCTTCTTTTTATTTGTGGAGGCTTCGGGGGGATAAGACTTTTACACTTGGTAAACAGTTAAGTCAAACTTGTAGCCCTGACACATGGATGTGATATACAGACCGCAACAACTGGGGACCCATCCTGCTAGGAGGAGGGAAGGAAGAGAGACATAGAGGAGGGTCCTGCAGAGGGGACAAATACATAGTCATACAAATAAATAAATAAATATAATTCTAAAATGGAAGAGAATACTACTACTATTACTAATAATAATGATAATACTACTATTAAGAATAATATATAAGAATAAAAATACAAATAATATTAATAAAGTACAATAAAAATACAATGTGATAATGACAAATAATAATAATAAAAATAATAATACAACATGTAATCCTAAAAATATAATAAATGTAATAATAATAATAATAATAATAAATATTTATATAGAAAATATATTAGCAATTATTTATTATTGTAGAATATTATTATTATTAGTAGTATTAGTATGTTTTATTATTCTCTTCCATTTGAAGAGACCCACATTTCTTGTGACAGATTCCTAATCATTCATAATTGATACATACCATTTTCTAAGAAGATTTTAAGAAGACTAGTGTATAGTAAAAATAATAATAATAGTTCCTCTTTTTATGAGACTATGAGACGTAACCCCCCCCAAAACAACTTATTAATAATATTTCATAATAATAAGAAAATAATGAATCCTAATGAACCATGTTCATAAATAATTGTATATATGAGACCAACCCCTTCTTTAGAAAAGATTAACCTTCAAGTTGAAGTTTTCATCGTCATTATAATAATATTATAATAATAATTTTATAATCATTTAATATACACAATGACCTATGACTATTACTACTACCAATATTACAGGGGAGTGTTATAACCTATAGATGTAATAAGTCTTGTAATGAGTGTTATGATAGTATCATGACCAGTCAGGATACGTACATCACTATAAAGAGGCATATAGAAGTATATATAGAGGTGTATATATAGAAGTATGTATATAGATGTATATATAGAAGTATTCATATAGAAGTATATAGAGGTATATATAGAAGTATATATAGAGGTTTTGCCTGCACCGAGCAGTGGATCAGGTATCAGTCCTAGGTGTTTAATGACTTCAGCTTCCATTAGTAACTGGGAACAATTTATCTACATCTCCTTCCAGAAGAGAGGAAAATACAAGGAGGGGAGGTGAGAGGGAAGGGAGATAGAGAAAAATCCAGGAGAAGATATGGAAATGTCCTGTGGAGATAGTGCAGGAATGTTACTGCTGATAAGGAGGGGGTGCTGGAGGGACAGGAGGCAATGGGGGGCACAGATGGAGCAGAATGTGGTAATGTTATTCAGAGGCAATGGATGAAGAAGAAGGAGAAGTGAGCAGCGGCAGGAGAAGGAGGCTGAGGAGCTGAGTGCAGGATTAAGACAAGGGGCATTATGTGGAGTGCAGCTCAGGGGGAACAAAAGGCGCCTGGTCCGGTGCAGGAGTCACATAGAGGTCAGCACTGACTGCGGGCAACAAACAGTTAACAAGACATTACATTTACCGCATAAATACGGGAAATAAATCTGCATCTATTTATTTTAGGATGTAGGATGATATGCATATGATTATATTTTTAATACTATTATAACATATAATTATTTTACTTTGTCCAGTTTCTATCATCTATAATGAACCAGTATGGAAATTCCACATTGAAATATAAAGTTGTATCCAAAAAGGAATTTACTTATGTACAATACACCGAAATGTCAGGGGTAAGGCTCTGGATTCCAAACTTCAAAGAAGTGCTGACATTTTTTTACAAATACGTACAAAATATCTATGAAATATCTAGTTTGGTAAAAAACACATTGACTAAAATCGCATCTTTAATAAAAAGTTATATATTCATGTTTAAATGCATAGTAACACGAACAATGTGATACATGTCTAGTTATACACACAGATATAACACCATCCTTCATACTAACACATTTATATACAAACAGATAAAATATACATTATATATACATACACACATGCAAGCACACAAGCCTACATCGATACATACACACTAACTGCATACATTTATTCACACACACATTACAATTATACTAAAACAATACAGACACACACCTACATTTATGTACATTCACTAACACAATCCAGCATACATACACTCATATAGACAGAACAATTATACTGCGATAATACAGACATATAAGAAGACACATTCATATATATATATATATATATATATATATATATATATATATATATATACAGCCTCACTAACACAAAGTTGCATACATACACACACACATAGTAACACAATCCAACATACATACACTCACACAGACATACCAGATTATGCTACAATAATACAGACATATAAGAACACACATGACTTCGTATATACACACTTACTAACACAATGCAGCATACATACACTCATACATATGGACACAATGCAGCATACATACACTCATACATATGGACACAATGCAGCATACATACACTCATAGATATGGACACAATGCAGCCTACATACATCATACATATGGACACAATGCAGCATACATACACTCATACATATGGACACAATGCAGCATACATACACTCATACATATGGACACAATGTAGCATACATACACTCATACATATGGACACAATGCAGCATACATACATCAAAGATATGGACACAATGCAGCATACATACACTCATACATATGAACACAATGCATCCTACATACACTCATACATATGGACACAATGCAGCATACATACATCATACATTTGGACACAATGCAGCATACATACATCATACATATGGACACAATGCAGCATACATACACTCATACATATGGAGACAATGCAGCATATATACACTCATACATATGGAGACAATGCAGCATATATACACTCATACATATGGAGACAATGCAGCATACATACACTCATACATATGGACACAATGTAGCATACATACACTCACATAGACATCACAATTATACTAAGACCAGCATGCATACACTCATACATATGGACACAATGCAGCATACATACATCATACATATGGACACAATGCAGCATACATACACTCATAGATATGGACACAATGCAGCCTACATACATCATACATATGGACACAATGCAGCATACATACACTCATAACAATGCAGCATATATACACTCATACATATGGAGACAATGCAGCATACATACACTCATACATATGGACACAATGTAGCATACATACACTCATACATATGGACACAATGCAGCATACATACATCAAAGATATGGACACAATGCAGCATACATACACTCATACATATGAACACAATGCATCCTACATACACTCATACATATGGACACAATGCAGCATACATACATCATACATTTGGACACAATGCAGCATACATACATCATACATATGGACACAATGCAGCATACATACACTCATACATATGGGCACAATGCAGCATATATACACTCATACATATGGAGACAATGCAGCATATATACACTCATACATATGGACACAATGCAGCATACATACATCATACATATGGACACAATGTAGCATACATACACTCACATAGACATCACAATTATACTAAGACGAACTGATGACAGTCCCTTTTAAGCAGATCTAGGTTGTGAAAAGATCTTATGTATATTTGTAGGTATACTTGATGTTCTTGATTTTAATATTTTGAGAAAGACTGATATTCAGTCATAAATTCCTCTAGAACCTCAAATAACATTGATTCTTCAAGTAAATCTTCTCGGAATTGAAGCTGATTTTGACAGTTACATATTTGAGTAATGTATTTGCTTCACTAACATCACATCAGTGCCTCACATAAAGTACCTTGCATCTTGCAGATCGATTTTTCAGCAGGATAAGGTTAAAGGAAGCTGTTGATTAACTAATGGCACTAAATGTTCGTGCTCCTAATAAAGACTTCTGGAGAACTATACAGTGAAATATTGGCTACGACCTTAGAAAATGACTTGGAATAGTTAGACATGTTTAATCTGCGTTAATTCAGAGGGTTATAAAAACTAGATTTAAATGACATCAATTACATGTGAAACTCAACATAATCTGTAATGCAAAAATCTATACCATAGGGTGTCATTTAACAATGCATTTATAGACCATTATATGACCATACTTCCCATTTTCCCATGATAGTGCTATATTAAAACTATTAAAACAGTTTTTCAGTTTATCTGGAAACTCCTCAGGAACCAGGCAGGGGAAATAAATAAGAGAACTTTCTTACTTTTGCATAGTTTAGGAAGGGTTAGTAGGGTAGGGTTGTGGGTTAGGTTTAGGGGTTAGGGTAAGAGTTAGGGTTATCAGCTCTATCGGTGGAGACCTCCAGCTTTAGCTTGACCTCTGCAAGCCATTGGTGGTCCAGTAGTTACTAAAGCTGGAATGATGTGATCATTGACTGCATCGGCAACACAACCACCAACACTTCCAGCTGGGAAAGTCAACTGGTGAATGGACATCAACTGGATTTGGCTCTTACAGTGAGAACTTCTTAAGGAATATGATGGATTTGTAACATACAATAACAACAAAGGATGATGTCAAAGTTTTCCTTCAAAGGTGGAGAGTCAATAAAAAAAAAAAAAAACTGTGAACCATAAAGGGTTATTTTCATCTGGGCATTGACATTAATTGAAATTATCTGCCGTATATGAGATTTCTTCAATTGAAAGTATTTTTAAAAAATGTCCCTTCGTGAACATAATTTCCCATAAGAACCCATGTTTCCCTTATATATGATTGTTGTCCTGGATATGACCACCTCTTGTGGAGTAATTTGCATATAAAATGGCGGAGTTACTTCATGCCCATACCATCTTGCGAATGAACCTGAATCCAGGTGGTCAGATAGAGCTAATAGAGAATTCATGACCACCATTGCCATAGTATGGTGGTGGTCAATATCCAGGGACAGCTATTTTTTTTTCTAAGGACAACATGAAACATTTATGGGAAATTATCTCACGGAGGAGAATGCCCCTTTAAAGGTGGTGTCTCCAGCCACCAGAAACTTTTTGCGAAAATCTTACAATGCTATAAAATAACCTAAGTAATGTCTACTTTTTTAGTCCTCTTTGTCTCTGGGGTCCGTTCCATGTTGAGAAGTCATCATTGGTAAAGAGTAGAATCCTTTGATAGAGTCTCGACAAGCCGGATTTCTTATTACAAAGAAGTTTTTCTACAAAATCGCAATGCAAATATATAATTAGGATGGAATGATTCACCGTGGAAAATTCCAGTCTTTGAAAAATATCCTTATGAAGTGTGCCCTTATGAGTTAAAAATGCATTTTTAACTAGTTTTGGAATATCATTACATTTTTACCTGCTGCATAGGCAACGATGGGGGAAGAGGTATAATTCACTTGGGAAGATCAGAATTAAATGTAAATACCAGTTTTTAGAAAAAAAAAACCCACAAAAATCAAGAAAATCATCTAGTTGATTTTTGGTCTTGGTTACAAGGAAAAGTTGTTTTGAAACCTTCCCGGCTTATGCTTCTTCCTTATCACTGATAATAGTTAGAAACTTTGAAACTAAGCAAGATAAGCATCAAACTGTGCCAGAGAGAAATTTATTAAACCATGCAAAAAAGTTCAACTCAATTCTTTACAAAAAGAATTTATGCTCAGGTCAAAACATCGAGATAAGACAGGAGGGGAACGTCTTCTCAATGTAAATGTAACAGCTTGCAGAGTAAGCAGGTTATGAATCCGAAGCGTCAATCGGAGGAGTATCTTTAGCAAGTTTTAACAACTTTTTGTCTTTTTTCTTTTACAAGCCACTCATTATTTTTTTATGCAATTTGAAATCTGTAATGTAAAAGTTTTTATTTGTCTTAAAACTTTACAGCAAGTAGTAGTAAATAATTCCAAGACATCATCCCCAATAGATTACTATTTTCTAGTAACAATTCTATACTACATATTATAGTCTATGAAGAGACTCTTTACATTGAAATAAGGCGGTCCCCTACTAAAAACACCCAAATACAACGAACCCCTAATTACAGACTGACCCCTTGCCCACTGTGACTCTGGTGAAGCTTTCTGGATGCTTTACTATAGCCCCAGACTGCAAAAATCATCTCTAAAGTGATCTAAAACATGAATCTTATTGATAATCCTTGTCCCATTATAGCAAAAAATTTGAAAACTCCGATTGTCACTGGGACAAAAATGTTTGTCTGGAGCTACAATTATAATATACAGTTTCGAACAAGAACAAACCTATGGACCCTATCTTGTACGTAACCTGGGGATTGCCTGTATGACATTAATTAATATGTGGCCTGGGGGTCAGGGGTAATAATTCTGTGAAAGGAAGAAAAATCAAGAAAACATTTTTGTAATTTGGAGGTTACTAGTAATGGGATTTCTTCTTCATCTGCCTTTCCTCATTATAGTTTTTTTTATTTTTTATTAGACATAATTATGTTAATATTATTCTTGATTATGTTATTTTAAAAGAGTCAAAACTATGGGTTTTAACTATCCTGGAATTAAGACTGTTTTCCGCCTTATACCACCTCCACACCTAGTGGGCATGGAGAGGGCTCTGTTGGACCAGGAGTGGGCGTGTAAAATCTATAGCAAAATACATAGCACTTGATAAATAGACATGACGAACTAGACAGTGTAGGGACATTATGATATGTGAGTGTCGTGGGCGTGGTCTTTGACCTTTATAGAGGTCATTGTCGAGGAAGGAATGAAGGTGAACAGAGACCGCTGAAATGTGACACTATGGGGCAGATTTATCAAGTGTCTCAATGTCAGAATATTTCCAGTTGCCCATGGCAACTGATCACAGCTCAGTTCACTTACCCTGGTCTCATGATATTTTAAAGGAGATCTGTGATTGGTTGCCATAGGCAACTGGAAATATTCTGACATTGAGACACTTGATAAATCTGCCCCAATGATACCTTTTTGTGAGACTCCTTTTCTGTAAGTATAATGTCTCTAGAGACCCTTGACTATTATCCACAGTGGAGAGCCCCCCCCCCCCCCCGTTCCTGCAGAAACAAATAACCTACATTTCCAATAGTTGTGTCCACCATATGTTCATATTCTCTTTGTGGATCTATAATAAGTTGGGGGATAACCTCATATATTCCTACCCTGTGGCATATCAATAAATGTCATAACTATAATGTTGAGCTGGGTGGTAAGGATCTAAAGGAGAACCATCAAGTGGACACTGACCCCCCAATGTATAGCTTAGACTAGATTTGCATATACATGTTTAACCCCTTTGTAGTAAGGATATGTTGGGAGGATTACAAACGTATCTTTACAAGGGAGGGTTAAAACATATCCCTCAGGAGAAAAGTCCAAACAAACGCTCATACCTTGCTTGCACCCGAAGAGCACATGCTTCCAACTAAAGCAGCTGGTTGATTCTAATCCAAGACGTAGAAAAAAATGGTGCAGGAGCTGCAGCACTTCCATAAAACATCAAAACTTTATTTTCATAGCTGGCTCTTATTTATGGTATAAGAACCAGCCGGTTCGAAATGCGTAAGTCAAGTCCAGAGTGACCATGATGTCTGTACCACTTTTTAAAATATTATGAAAATATAGTTTTGATGTTTTATGGAAGTGCTGCAGCTCCTGCAACATTTTTGCTATGTCTACAACATATCTTATTACATTCTCCTAAAGTCGGTTACGTTCTCTGGTTCATCTCCTCCCTTCAAAAGTGGGAGGAGGAGCGAAAACATCAGTAGTGGCCGGTAATTTTCTGCTACCAATGTTCTGGGTTTCTTCAGAGTGACATAACTGTCTATGATTGGAAACACCAGGGAAACACCCACAGTTTCGGCTCAGCAGAGGTCGGAGATGGATGCCATACTGTAGCATCTGTCCCCCAATAACACCAATGGTGTCCACAAAGATTATACTGCATTTTTCTGCTGGATGCAACCTATAACGGGCAGTTGGAGGCAAAAAGGAAACCTTCTCCTGCCAGTATGTGTCCATGGAGATGATTACCATTTACACCTTGCTTTCCTAGTTAAATGTGTGAAAAAGATGCCAAATTTTGCCCCAATATACAATATGTTTTCTCTAAAATCTCTATCATTTTATAGTAAACCATCACTTTGAGCCCTCTGTTGTTTCCCATATCCCATGGCCCTGGATTTGGTTGCTCTGTAGACAAATGATAGTATTGCCAATGTGAAGAGTCCAGAGGGCAGATCTTACTTCTGATTCTTGTTTGACAATTCAAGGACATGCAGTAGGTTCCACGATGATACAATCATATAAAATAAGCCTTTCAGGGTTTAAGATTTCATTTAATGTAATATCATTATACTGACAAATGGGCGGCAATCTGATCAGGACAATACATGTATCTGTATACCTGTAATCTATGTATGATATATAGATATAACGTATAGAAGAAGCACCCGGGAATCTGTAATAGGGATGATCGGTATACGATAACTGCACATATTTCCCGGAGATAGAATTAATACTGTAGATCATCCTGTATTACTTCTCAGGTAGTTGACTTTATTGTGTGTGCTGTGCACTCCTGCCATATTGTTATTAACCTGTCGTTTCTCTGTATAGCCGTAGTCTGCTCCTGTTAGGTCCAACGTGTCTCCTTTGTCTCCACGTTTATATCCCTGGCATTTCTAATATCGTTAGGAGGCAGGTAAGCAGAAAATTGCATATTTAACAGAAATCCATTCTATTGGGAATTGAGGTTTGTGGAGATCCTGAGGGACGCCAGTTATTTGTATACAGCTGTTCAAAGGAAGCTGAATAAATTCCAAGAAATATTTGCTTTATGTCACATCATTTGCATGAATGAGTTACCCGGCGCTCGACTAAACCTGGAGGGGTAATAGATTTTTGCTTTTTAGATCAATTCTTTGACATAATTAGGAAAGTAATGTGAGATATGACTATTACCTTGCTAAAGATTTAAAGGGGTTTTCCAGGATATATATATATATTCCTGACATTTGGGTTGTTTGGATATGTTATAGGTGTAAGTCTACATATCTATTCCATGTCTATCATCTATCTATTTACATAAAAACTATCTATCCATTAATCTATAAATCCCATATCTATCTATCTATCTATCTATCTAACTATCATATATCTATCATATATCTATCTATCTATCTATCATCTATCTATCATCTATCTATCTATCTATCTATCTATCTATCTAACTATCAATCCCATATCTAGCAGCAATGTGTCCAGTATAACCCTATACAAGTGGGAGGGGGGCTGCAAAAGTTTCAGAGTCCATGGTAGGGACTTATGTAGACATCAAATTCCAAAACTGAAGCAGCACTCCAAAGAAGTTAAGTTTACTTTACTGTAATATATCTATCTATCTATCTATCTATCTATCTTCTATCTATCTTCTATCTATCTATCTATCTATCTATCTATCTATCTATCTCCTATCTATCTATCTATCTATCTATCTATCTATCTGTCTATCTATCTATCTATCTATCTATCTATTTATCTCATATCTATCTATCTTCTATCTATCTATCTATCTATCTATCTATCTATCTATCTATCTATCTATCTATCTATCATCCATCTATCTAGAATTGGCAGAGATATAGATCGTTCTAATTTACCATACAACCAAACTGTCACGTTATGTTACATAGTCAATGTTTAGTCTCCTAATCACCATGCTTCTGGACTAATAATACCCAAATGATCATTACAGAAACATTTTAATTGATAGAATCAGGAAAAAGTTTACTTTACATGAGAAAAAATATTAATTGCGGAAATAAAAAATCATTGTTCGTGATTAATTGATGGAGAGCTGAGATGGAATTGCTTTCAGATCTCCGGATCTGAAACATTACCCTACACAATGAATGTTGCGGTTCTGGAAATTGTCCGAGATAGAAGAATTAGTGGAAAGTTCTTAGATAACATGGATTTAGAGCAGGTCTTCATGGGGAGAGTATCCTGACAATTAGGCTCAACCCCTAATTCTCTAGCTAACGACTACCCATAAGAGGAGGAACAGGATATCTCAGTTTTCACCATCAATTTTCTCCGGGTCTCCACTAGTCTGTGTTACGGATCCTCTAGAAGCATTAATGTATGAAGACCCAGCTAGGTTATGGAACGCTGCACCAGTCATGGTATGTACGGCACCGCCATCATTTGGACAAATAGGGCACATTACTGGTAAAGTTGCAATGCATATGTTATGCAACTTACCTTTATGCGGAGAAGCCAACACCAAGGTGGGTTGTCCTCTGTTGTCTTACAAGGACATATCAGGACCAAACAATTGCAAAGCTAGCTGAAAAGAAGCAAGTGTAGTTGCCTAAAGAAGAGGCTCTTGACTCTTGGGGCATTAAGCCAGTGACGGGGCTATAAACACAATTATTGAATAAAATTATACAAAGTTACAGGACCTGCCTGTAACCCAACTTCTCATTTAGGTATATAGAAAAAGGAGTCCTCTTTCCTTATTATTAATTATAGGATAAGAACATTGCGTGGACACCGGTTTACAAACAAGGCAACAAGCTGTTCGGAGAAGGCTTTTAAGAAAGCTCTGATAGCGTGAAATGGAAGTTGTGTTGACAAAAAATAAAGGAATTAGACAATTTCGTGAATGCTGCTTGTTCTTCTGAATATTACACCCAATGGACTTCCAGATGAGCACCACCACTGTGCTTCACAACCCCTGGAGATTCAGCATTCCCATGCGTCCAGTCTAATTAAAGATATTGGGGCTCATTTACTAAGGGTGGGTTTCCCGGCGATTTCCGATAGCGCCCATTTAACAGGGGTTTTAGGCGCACAAATGGATTTTGTGGTTGAATTGGCGCCAGCTTTACGTGCCCCAAATCAGGGCCCGGGCCGTCGGAACCATCCGCGGATTCGGACAACGAGCAGGATTTAACATCGTAAATTGGTCGCAACAAACACGCACTTACAAGCACCGGGAAGAAGAAAGGTTGAACTCCGGCGGGACCTCAGCAGGGGAAGCGACAGAGTGCAGGATCGGGTCCACGATGTTGGTGAATCGCGCCGGACTTAATCATAGTCGGAACCGTCAGATCGGGGACTCGCGACAGGAACCGGGTAAGTAAAGTGCCCCATAGTGTTGATAAAGTAGTGCTAGTGCTTTCTTTTTCTGCTGTAACTAATCAGTCTCATGCCTCAAGTGGTTTTCTAGTATTTGGGAGTTTTATAGTTTTTTCTCCACCACTCCTTCAGAATGGCTATTTATATTATAATGTGACTGACACCTTAAACCCCACCGATCTGTGATGTAACCTTTATACTTGCTTGGAGGCAGTCCCATCCAGTGAATAGGGATGAGCAATTACTGTACTGGTACGTGCTAAGAAGCCCACAATTCTCGAGCAATTACTGCAGTATCTTCGTACAGCTGATCCAGAAGTGGTGTTACTGATTTGATAGTAAAACCATAAGATAGTGTGATTAATAAATAAGGAATTCCGAAATATCGTTTAATGCTTTATTGTAGAAGGTGAGGGTAGGCTAGATGTTCAGTTGGTTGTTCCTGCGGTAATGGACAATCAAAACAAAGTAGGGTCTCATCTAATTAACAACATTCTTCATTGTGTCAACTATTGTTCACACTTGGCCAAATTTCTCTGACCCAATTGGGATTCTCGAAGCCCAAGGAACCAGTGGACTTCAAAATTCAAAAGCATTGCGCGGAGTTGAGTCTCCACTCTCACAACATTGTTTTTGTCTTAGCTTATAAAAGAGGGTTTGGATTTGGGGAGAACATTTCTTACTTATATATATATAAATATGAATGTGCCATGTCTTTTAACCCTAACCTCAAATCCCCTAACACTTAAGGAGAATCCTAGGTAAAGGTCATCATATGTTTGATTGTAAATAGTAAGGCCCCTCTGACATGACCTTCACGGTTGCCTTCCTGAGGTGACTAAATTTGGATTTAGTCTTCATAGAGGTTCAGATTCAATTTCTCTTCTCAGAGAGAATATCCCCTGAATCAATGTAGTTTTTAAATTACAAACCGGGCATGACAATTATTAATATTCAGGTAAGATTGTATTTAAGGACAGGTTTGGAAGCCAACCAGCAAGATGGATATTCAGCTGTCCCACAAGTCAGACCAGATTCTATACCGTTTCTGAATTACCTTCTACGCCTGCCTAAAACACACATATTACCATGCCAGTGACAGCCCTATCTGCAAGCACAAAGCTAATTATGACAGACACATGACAACGCCGGCTGCCTTTATCTCACGTGAGAGAGATTGCAGTCAATGCACGGCTACGGTTCACGTCGCTTACATTGGTAAAATGAAAACTTGGACAGAGAAATGATTCTACTTGCCAGTAGCAAAGAACAATATTTAGCGGAAACCTGGAGGAATGGTTGCACTCATACCGAGCAAACAGATTGCAGAGTTAATTGTGACACGTCTTACTAAAAAATGTAATTGCAGGCACAGAAGTGATTAAAAAACATGATGTTGCTTATGGAATGGATTCTGACGGCTCTGAAAGGATCTAGTAAAAGTAATTTGTGTAGGTCCCTGTACATTTCATATATTTAGAAACCTTATTAAACATGGACAATATGACCTTTATTTTTGTGCGGAAACCGTAAAATATAGAGATTTCCTTAACATGCCCAGATTAAAGGGGTTTTTAGGAACCTAATGTGCAAGGAAAGGAGTAGTGAGATTCTAAAACGCTCTAGTCTTCTAGTTTTTGGATTACACAAATGGAATTTTCCAAGTGTCACAGGACCCATTTGGGCAGTGAGTGGCTCCTTGGCCAACAGAGATCACTTTCATGACCATGGGAGGTTACTTCCTTTGTTGTCCTTAGGTCAAGGAGGCATTGGCTTAAGTGGTTTCCATGACCAAACTTTTCAACAATTATCAGTGCAAAAAGCTAAGTGCCCGTGCAAAGTGGAAATGGGAATGGGGAAAGTGAAGTATAGTGATTTTGTTTCTCTGGGCCAAAACATATTTACTAAGGGTCATTGGAGCGCACACTTTTGGTTGGACGGTGCACCATTTTTAGGATTACATGGCTTGCACAGATATTAGCAAGGTCTTCTCGGGATTTGCCGCAGAACCAATCGATTTTGGAACACAGCTGCACTGACTTCCATGTGGAACAAATTGGGGGACATGCCGTTAGGACTCCAAACTGATTCGGGACTGGCGCCGCGGGTATTTAACTTTCACAAATTGTGTCGCAAGATAATGCACTTAAATGCACACTAAAAAGGTGGTGAACTCTGTTGGACTTGAGCGGTGAAGTGGACACATGCAGGATATGGGGCACAATCTTAGTTAATCGCGGCACACGTGCATATTGTCGGACAATGCACTTTCGGTGAAACTACGAGGGATGGGGGTAGTAGATGTGCCCCATTAACTAGCTATCCTAAGATCACCATGTAGCCAACCTCCACACAAAAAAGTCAATTTAAGGGATGGTGGTAACCTTAATTTTAATTCTCCAATAGGGTATGACATCAGAATCTCCATTAATCAGCGGATAAAGCCTATGCCTACACACAGCAAGGAGTGGAAAGAGACAGATAAGTCCTAATTTGGTAGGGGGGCTTAAAGGCTACTATTGCTTGCTTCCACTAAAAAAATGGTTTGAAACTCGGAATACAATGAGCCTGCCATCAAACAGATGGACTTGTCGCTTCTGAGTACTTCATGTAGCCTCCATTGAGGACAGCTCTTCTCTCAGGGGTGCTGAGGATCTTAACTCCATTGATGTCATCTTAATGAGCCATCAATTTTTTGTCTCGAAAAATCCCTTAGTGTTAATTTATCCACTGCACTTTAACCCAAACAATAACACATGCTGTCCGGGTCTCTCTTATCAGTTGCCACGTCTTAGCAGCCCACATATGGTCTCATCCCCATAAGAAGTGCTCAGTACATTAAAAATACATGAAGTTGGGGGTCTGGTTACAGATCTACACTGTGGTTGCCATATTAGGAAATATAGCTGAACACTCATCCTTACCTTTGTAAGATACCAACTGCCATACTAGAGCTCATTTAAAAAAAAACCTTCTTTGTCTACTAAGCGACCTTGAAAGACATAAATGCATTTCTAGCAGTCTTTGGTTCATTCATACCAAAACATGGGAAAATAAAGGAAAAAGCTTACATTTCTGAGGTAGTAAATGTGTTTTTTTCCGTTTTTGTTGTCATGAAACAACAATTATAGTCATCGCGCAAACACAGGTCGAATTGGATATAATCCGAAATTGGAACAGAACTTACGTCTATAACAGCTGCTCTCAATGTGTTGACCCATATCAGCAGCCCCACAGGGGTGTTAGTGACCAGATTTAATGGTACGCTACTGTTGTGTCCATGAACAATAAGAATGATTGAGACACTGTGCTCCAAAAGGGATATCGGTAAAATCCTGATCGTAAAAGCCCTCGGGGAATATAGATAAGTATCATTGTGCTGGAACATGACTTACAAAGAAAGCCATTGAGCAATTCGGTCTTTAAGAACAGGATTCAATACGCAATGAAGTCAATCTCTGGGTTATGTTCGCACTTGAAAAGCTGTTGATATCTGGGGAAGTCTTGTATCCCATTTACAGCTCAGGAGTCTAATGATTTGAGTAGGGATATTGCTTAGGGAGCCTAAATTACAACGTTGCTATGGCAAAGTTTGCAAACAGCTTGACTTGCATGTCTACGCTGATGTTAATAAGGAAAATAATACAGTATTTTTGTTAAATGATCTAGCAAAAATTGTAGAAGCCCCAGGGTAGAAATTCTTGTCATGTGGATTTAATTTGCTGGGTTGTCAGGTCACAAGGTTCACATCAGATGTAGAAATACACAAACGTTTCGAGATGAAACACAAAATTCAGGAACATTATCATTCCATTAATGACCAGTGGGCCATTACTAATTGTTAACATTTTATTGCTACTTAAATACTTGTGGGTGGCATTATGGTCTTGAAGTAGGGAAGTCCACTTTCTAGTCCATGTATGGGAGACATTATTTCTGGTGGACATCTTTGAATACTAGACCAGTGCTGATACTGTTAGGAAATCTGTCACATTGTACACCAAATATGATATACTGAAGTCTCATATAGTTCTAAAAATTCAGTTTGCCATTGTTTGTGGCTCATAGACATGGCCAACAACATTAAAATTCCTGGTTTCATTGCAATTCAGGCAGAATTAGGACCTCCCATATACGCCACTAAGCACATTGCGATTCACCGATTCATGACTGTGCTATCGACAGTGACCATAACACACACAATGGGGCAGATATACTTACCCGACCAGTCGCGATCCAGAAGAGCGCTCTCCGACGCTGATTGGGTTCTGACGGGATTCACTAAGGTGTGCGCCCAATTTCACTAGGTGTGGCTGCTGCGCTGCGCGCACATCCTGGGTATGGAGTGTATTTTGCGACACAATTTTTTTTTTTAAGTCCGCGGTTTTCCGAATCCGTTGGTTTTCGACGGACACACCCCTGATTTCTGTCACGTGAAAGCCGGCGCCGATGCGCACATCCAATCCCGTGTGCCAACCCAAGCAATTCGGAAAAATTGTGAAACCCGGACGAAAAAACGTTGCCCCCAAGGGTAGCTCACAGTGTGTACATGAGGCCAACTCTCTTCTATCTAATTATAAAATCAATGCACATTGTGAGCTTAGGAGTCAGTAGGTTTACCTACTTTCCGCTTTCTCTAGTGGTTGTACATATACAAAAAACATCAATGGCCCTCCATTGAACATCTAAAGGTTATACCGGAACTTTCATAACAAGGTTCTGTAAGTTTTTATTAATCACTTGTCAAGGCCATGTACCATCCCAAGTCAGGTTCATCAAAATATCTACCAAAAATGTGATGGCCCCCCATGAAGTCAATGGAATCTCATGGTCTCTATGATGCCACCATATCGTATTGATCACAGGTGACAATTCATATTTTTTGGATCTGCCCGCAGTTTTCAACAGAGATGTTCCGATGATGATGTATAAGGAGTCCACGGTTACATACCAAGATAGGGCTGGAGGTTTGTTCTTAGTTGATTTGTATGTAGTCGAAACTGTATATTTTATAATTGTAGATCAGACAAAAAAAAATTGGCCCAGTGACAATTGGAGTTTACACAATTTTTGTGTAATGGCAGATTACCAATAAGCTTCATACAGCACACCTTACAAGATGCTTATTGCTATTGGACTATAGCAAGCATCGAAACTCACAAGAGTTCAGAGGGGTCTTGTGTAACTATGTTGTCTGTAAGTCGGTGTCCTAAGTGGGACCGCTGTAGTAATAATAGTTCTTTTGATTATTAAATATTAGATTATTAAAAGAAAACCTAAAATGTAGGTCACAGAAATGTGACATTTGCAGTTAAATATTTAAATTAAGAATAAGACCAACTACATTCTATCCAATCTTCTAGGTAAGATTTTTTTTTATTATTTTTCCCCCCAAGGGATCAGTTCCAGTTTTCGAACAACACAATCTGCTTGGTGAATGAGCCCTGTGACCCCTAACTCCAATAAATATTAGATAAACCCACTCAAAATAAATGATATATTTTTCCTGTTTTGCTCGTTTTACGGCTCATCTATTTGTATACGTTATACAAATGTGAACATGTGTCCATTCTAATCCTTGGGTTAACTTCCTCTACAAGGGAAAATACATGCACTCATCAGTGCTGCTGCTTTTCACTACAAGGGAAAAGAAATCATTTACATATAATGACATTTTCTGCTGTGTGATTTATCTTCTGCAAAGGAAGGATGGAACATAAATATATTTGCAACCTAATTGTTATTGTGTTAGCCGGTGATTCCTCCCCCTGTAATATCGGTTATTTTTCATTTATGGTTTTTTGGTATTTTATGCTGTAGCCTTTAGTGGTCTCCGTCATCCTGAAGACACCTGCTACTTATCCATAAATTAAACATTCAATGCTCCTGAGCACAGACAGATCACTTATTTTACTATTTGAGATTGTATTATAAATAGTATAAAGTTTATGCATTCGTTGTTCTTTTGGCAGCTTTATATGGATGACAATCCTCGTCAGACTTGGGTTCCTTCCAAAGGAATGATTCTATGGACCAACTTCTATTAACCCCTAGTTAATAGACTTATAGCTCCAAATTGGTGGTTTCTACTGGAACCTTTGGGTCCATCGTTATTGGGTCTGCTGGTACTCTAGTGGGCCATGCCCTCACTGAGTACCGTTTTGCTAGATGTCATAGCATTGGTTGTTGCTGTTGATAAGCCAGCTATAGTTTATTTTTATCTTAGGGCAGTTTTGGGGTATATTATCAGAGATTCCACACTATGCCATTGTTGAATTACTATTATTTTCGCCTTTGCGCCACCCCCAACAGGGGGACTTGAGAAGTGTGGCTGACCAGAAGATGACCGCGGCCTGCAGGAAGTGGACCAGAGTAGGGTGTTTCTGTCCCCGCTTCTGCACACTCACATTTTTTCTTCACCAGGCCCCTGCTGAATACATAAGAGGCCAAACTTGTGATGTATCCGGCATGAGCCCGGCATATATAAAAATAACCCCTTTGAATGTAAAGGGGTCATCCCAACTATGCAAAGTTTCTCTTCATACACTCCAATTCACTGTCAATGAGATCACTGTGTCCGGCAATTTCAGAGACTCCAACACCATCTAATGGTCAAGGACAAGGGTGTATCTGCTGTACACCTATTAGTGAAAAAAGGGAACCTTTTTTCAGAATAATAAAAGAATACTCATGGGGTCCAACCCTTACAGCTCACTAATCATCTTGTTATCCCATATTCGTGGACGTGGGGAACAACCCCTTTAAAGACTATGGTTTAGGGTCCCAAATTGACCTTTTAAATTTTTATATGTAAAATAATTTAAAAAATGTGATACTTCTAGACTTGACTCATCGCGCCTATCTAGTGATGCTGGAAGTAAAGTCGGCGTGTATTATAAGCTTTTTTTTTGTTTTTTTTTTATACATAGAAAATCAAACAGGGCGATTGGGACACTAAAACACGGTCCATAAGACCAGGGTCCCTTTAAGAATTATTTATATCTTTGTGTAAGGTCAAATATTCTAAAGATTTTTTTTCCCCATAAATAGTAAAATTCCCTTTAGACCAGATATTGTGGTACCTATGGGACTAAATGACTCATCATCTGAGCCTTGGAAAATATTGTAAATTAAAACAAAATTTCTTTATATAACGGAATTTGCATTGAAAAACAAGGTGGACATGGTGAAGATATCAGGAATGTTTTATAGAGGTTCTGATATAAAATTTCTCCTGCTACGCATCCCATCCCCAAATATCTCTATCCCCCAATATGTGTTGGTTTTTTGTACACATTTATTCATATTATATTATTTTCTCTGTATATTCTATATGTGTATATTTTTAAACATTTTTACTACCGTGAAGGTGTTAATTATGCATGAAATAAATTACCGACTAATCCTGCCTCCTGCTTCCTGACAATAAGAAAACATGGTCCCTTTCACTGTCAATCCATAGAATACACCGAATTTATTACAATGGTGTGTTTTGGAAATTTATTGGGATCATGTCAACAAAAGCCATAACCACAGTACGAGGGGCTTCTGCAAGTGGCAAAGGAAAGGGAAAGTGACAAGTTGTATATCAACTACTAATTCTAGAAATATTGATGGTTCTTATTAATTACCATTTGACCACAAAGCAACAGCTGTAGCAAATCAGCTAGAAAGGCTTCGAGTAACAGAACTGCCAATGTGTTATAAAGGGAAACAGATATACCGACTGTGTACAGGGGGGGAAGCTAATAAAAGATGATGATGACTCTAGAAATGAGGAAAATATTAATAAGGAATGACCACAAAACCCGATGATATCCCTTATTATGAATAATCATGCTACTTATATAAACTATAGAAGTTCTATCATATTTAATGATATGAATTAGGTGAGGTGCATCCTGGGAAAATCCCTTGTAGAAAAAACATCTCACTTTCCTTTCCGAGTACCACCCATGTCCTTTGACCTGTCTACAACCACATTGTGGCACATTGGTTGACTTCCCTTTGTGTGCCGGTATCTCAACACTTTTAGACAACAGGTAGATAAATAGGTAGATAGATAATTGAAGTAGCAAAAGGCCAAGTCCCACGTGGAAGGAACCTCAATAGAGTGGGCAAGCTCCATAGATGCTGGCAGGATCTTGTGTAGCAAAATAGAGAAAACTTAGGCAGCATACGCTACTACTGTGCCTATTTTTTCTATATGTATAGATAGTAGATAGATAGATATAGATAGAAAGAAGAAAATCAAGGACTATGCACCTCATATCTGTAGCCATGGGATGATGACCCTGGAATAAACGCCTACTGACATACATGGAGTCTGGCTTTCTTGAAATAGATAGATAGTGGATGATAGATAGATGATAGATAGATAGATAGATAGATAGATAGATATGTAGATAGATGATAGATAGATCTCAGTGAGCCTGCACCCACCTCTTCGCATTTATTCCACAGTGTGCTGTTTGTTAATTTAAAGTAGTAGATAGATAGATAGATAGATGATAGATGATGATAGATAGATAGATAGATAGATAGATAGATAGATAGATATGAGAGATAGATAGATAGATAGATAGATAGATCGATAGAGAGGAGAATATAGCAGATAGATAGATAGTAGATAGATAGCTAGATAGATAGATAGAGATGGAGATATAGAAGTGTGCCTGTTTGTGAATTTCTAAAGTAGGATAATAGATAGATAGATAGATAGATAGGAGATAGATAGAGGATGATGATAGTTGATAGATAGATAGATAATAGATAGATTAGATAGATATTGAGATAGATAGATATGAGATAATAGAAGTTGCTGTTGGATTTCTACATAGATAGATAGATAGATAGTAGAGATAGATAAGATGAGATAGATAGATAGATAGATAGATAGATAGATAGATAGATAGATATGAGATAGATAGATATGAGATATAGAAGTGTGCTGTTTGTAATTTGTACAAGTAGATAGATAGATAAATGTAGCATACATACACTCACATAGACATCACAATTATACTAAGACAATAGTTGCCTATAAATCCAGTGAGCGCAGCCCCACACCTTCCCCATGCAGCTGCACAGCACAATCCATCAGGTATTTACGACCCTACAACATCTTGTATTATAATTAGATTTGCATACATTGACAGACCCATATAACAGGCGGATTTTTTTTTAATCTTTTTTTTTCCCCATTATTATTTTTTTTGCAGGCGCTCCTAGTTGAAGTGCACACAGAAGTAATGAAGCGCTATATCATGTATCGCAGCCCTGTGATACTGCTGAAATCACACGTATGGCAAAAGTTTTAATTAACAAAAGCCACAAGATCTATATATTATTTGCTGTAAATTCAATTTACTCCTAGTGCAGTTTGAGATTTGCTTTATGCAAATTATTTACAGGCTCCATTGCTTTCTGAACATTAGTTTCCTATTAAATTTATACCACAATAACATAAAGGCAAAGGCATTAGGTCTGGAGGATAAAGGAAACCTCCAGGCTCAGGCTAGCAGTCAGTCCCATAGCTCTGTCATGCACTTTGAGTTGATCTCTTGCGCCGTCTAGTGGATATTTGGGAAAGCTGCATCTAGGCGAAGTGTCAACTAGCAGGACAATTGTTAATTTTGATGTTTTAGCACTGTTTATGCTAATATGAACATTATCAGATATTGACTCATAATTTATGTCAATGTCCAATGAAAAGATGCAAATTTCAAACATAAATAATATTTTAAAATCTATGGAATTTTAGCATTAGAAGTTACTGGAGAGAAGGAGAGGCATTTAGGAGAAGGATTTGTCATGGTGACTAGGAGGGAATCCTGTTCCTCTTCTCTGGATTAAGTATTTTCTATGATTACACTGCATAGTATTATCAAATGTAATATTCAATGTTTTCCAAAGGTTTATCATAGACCCGTCATAGAGAGGTTCTGGGTCTGTATATATATAGTGCAGGGAATATTAGTAATACTTTCAATATCTATATTAAGTTATGTCTTGGGTCAGAAGTTTCTGTTGCAGAAATGAAATAATAAAGAAGTTTAGTTTTATTTCTTTGCACTAGTTCCTTATGTATAAAAGTTCAAGGAAGTTGAATTCAAAGATTAAGTTCAAGAAAGAACATGGGGCCACATTTATCACTTGTTTTTTCTGTTGTTTTTGCGCCATTTTTGCGATTAAACGTCAAATTAGCCGCGCAGCAAAAATAACCACCTTTCCCTCATCTATCGTTCAATTCCAGATGTTTTGCTGCGCCTAATGATATTCATCACGTGCGACTTTTGCATTTAGGCGCAAAAACGGGCGCAAAAACACTCCAGCCCGAAGGTGGCGTTATCTGAGAAGAAAGCACTGAGCCCCTTTGCAGAAGAGCTCATTTCTAGCAGCAAAGCTCAGCCAGACACTGGAACATATAATAGATACATTAGATACTCTGCAGACACTAGAACAGATAATAGATACATGAGATACACTACAGACAGGAGCTGCAGACTCTATTTACAGTTCATCACCTTCTATTTACAAAATATTCTGCAAAACCTGAGCTCACAGCAAGAGAGAAGAGAAGTTTGCACAAGTTTGCAGAAGCTTGCAGATACTACAAACAAGTGTCCCCCATGTAATTCTGCACAGTTTCTGAAGGGGATATTGTGCAGAATTACAGGGGTGCAGCAGGAGACCAGCAATGGGGGATCCCCTCCAGGAGAAGCCCCTGCTGAGGAGGTCACTGGGTGCTGGGTGTCACACACCTGGGTGCTGCT
>CM033643.1:203518397-203804852 GCA_019512145.1 Engystomops pustulosus
TTTTCTCATCCTTATGACAATAATCAAGCAGCAGAGGCACTGTCATAGTAATAGTCACTTAGCACAGCCAGCAGCCAGTGTAGGGACAAGGAGACATTTGTCGCTGAGGCTATTATTGCAGGTGTGCTAATGGGATTAGGTGCTGGTGAGAATGGAGGGATTAGAGTGTGATTGCTTCTCTCAGGTAGCAGCTGCAGGGCCTGCACACCGCCAGGAGGTGGGAAGGGAAGGCCACTGTGGGGCAGCACCTACTCCCTAGGCAGGGTCAAGGGTAACCCGTCCTGTGAAGGGTGCAGCTCGCACCTCTCTGGGAGCTGTTAATTGATCATCACCTGGAATGGAGACACTTTACTGGGAGTCATTAGCTGGGGACATGTGTCCTGGTGTGAACACAGTGTAGATAGAAGGATTGTGATCTCTATTCTCCAAAGGTATCACCTTCTGTATTACTGGGAATTAAGACCAGGATAGTGTTGGGATAACCCTTTGTTACGATATGGCAGATGGACATATATATCATCACATGTGTCTCTCTCTCTATATATTATAATATTAGACTTATTTTGATATATAATAAGGTCTAGTGATGATAATCAAGTATTTACATCAATTGTTAAAAATAAATGGGAGCACAAACTTATGAGCCACGTGTATCAAATGCTGCACATAGTATAACAATTTGGCAAAGCCGGATACACACTTTTGACACTATACTTCTATTTCTGGCTTTCTGGATATTTATATATATTTTCTCCCATATTAAAATGATATCCATATTGAGAGTTGTTTATTGTGCGCCGGCGTACGATAGCACCGCCGAGCATCCAGCGCAGCCAGATACAACAAGAGGCTCCCGCCACCTGACATATCTACCGGGGCCGGTGCTGCGTCTATTTCTATGGCAGGTCCTGCCTGGCGCAGAAATAAATGCAGCCGGCAAATTTTCACGTATGAAATTTTTCTGGATGCAGTTAGTGTGCAGCTGCAGGTACAGGAATGCCTTACACTGGCCCACGCCTCACTGGCCACTCCCACCCCCCGGTCGGCCATGCCTCCCCTTCACATCCCTCTCCGTCCCCCTGGCATGGTGATGGCAGAAAGGGGAAAATATCCCATGTGCTTGCAATAAGCATTCACAACTATTTAACTGGCCTGGCGCTGAAGCCCTGATAAATATCCCCCATTAACTGGACTTTACGGACCAACCACTGTGCAGAGGATAGGACTGTAGTGATATTTTATAAATCCACCCATAGAGAATTAATATCGGCTGATCAGTGAGGGTGCTGAGTGTCTTATGGATAGATAGGCAGTCAGTGGCGTAACTAGGAGTGGCTGGGCCCCATAGCAGATTTCTGCATGGGGCCCCCTTCCCCTTTAAAAGATATATGCAGATTTATACACACATATTTACACACATATAAAGTTCTACACTCATACATTCACTTTTCTATACTTGCACCCACATACATACATTTATACACTTATGCGCACACATTTATGTACTCATATATACATTTATACACTAATACATTGAGTATATACAAACTCATACAGGACACATACAGTTTAGACACATCAAATTTGCACACATACTGTATAGTACATACACATTATATACTTATAGTATGTATATGTATACTTATGCATACAGTATAAACACACCATGTACATACATACTGCATTTACATACAGTACATGCAGCATTTATACACATTCATTTAGTATATATAGCATGTACACACACATACAGCAAACGCATACATTCACATACATACAGTACATGCATCAGCATATACAAAAACACACAGCATTATATGTGTGTGTATATATATATATATATATATATACACACACACAGACAAGCATATATATATATATATACACACACACACACACACAGACAAGCATATATATATACACACACACACACAGACAAGCATATATGTATATATATACACATAAGCATATATATACACACATAAGCATATATATATACACACATGTACAGCAGGCCGGTGTTGTTGGGGGCGTGCCATCAAGTGGGTGCTCCGGTGTTCGTGCGGGCGGGCGATTAGTTCGGCAGGCGGCGGTTGGCAAGTGCAGTGGGCGGGCGTAACAGGCGTCAAGTGCGATGGGCGCGTGGGCGGGCGTCAAGTGCGATGGGCGGCAGGCAAGTGAGGTGGGCAGGTGGCAAGTGAGGGGTAGGCGGCAAGTGAGGTGGGCGGGCGGTCGGACAGCAAGTAAGGTGGGCAGGCGGATGGCATGTGAGGTGGGCGGGCAGACAACAAGTAAGGTGGGCGGGTGAATGGCTGGCAAGTGCGGTGGGCGGGCGTAACGGGCGGCAAGTGCAATGGGCACGTGGGCAGCAGGCAAGTGAGGTGGGCGGGCGGTCGGACAGCAAGTAAGGTGGGCGGGCGGACGGCATGTGAGGTGGGCGGGCGGACAACAAGTAAGGTGGGCGGGCGGGCGGCTGGCAAGTGTGGTGGGCGGGCAGTTCAATGGGCGGTTCGTTGTGCGGGCGGCTGTGAGGAAAGTTCAGTGTTGCTGGCGTGTGGGAGGCTCAGCTGTTTGGGAGGCAGTAGGCGGGTTAGGCACATGCAGCTGTGCGTCCCCGCGCCCCCTAACCTCACGGGCCCCGTAGCAACTGCTACGGCTGCTACGGCGGTAGTTACGCCACTGTAGGCAGTATCAATATGCTGGAAAAACCCTTTAAAGGAAATCTACCATCAAAATCAAGCTTGATAAACCAGGGACCCTTAGTCACAGATCCAGGCACCAAGACTGTGGTAATATTCTTGTTATACATGGTCATTCTAATATAAACTTTAACAATTATGCTAACGAGCCATAAGTGCCCTGGGGGGCATTACCAGAGACCCTCTGTACGCTGGCTTCAGTAGCTGTGCAGAAGCACTTCTCATCTTCCCCTCTGTTTCCACAGTGCCTCCTCCGTCCATCTGGATCATTAGCATAATTTTAAACATTGGATTTTAAAGAAAGGAGACCATGGATATAAGAAGCTTACCACAGTCATGGTGCCTGGATCTATGAGTAAGTGTTCCTGGTTTATCATAATGGATTTTTATGGTAGATTTCCTTTAATCTTGTAGCAAATATAGGGATCATAAAATTGTAAAGATACAAGAAATAATAAAAAATGTTCATGTTATCATTACACAGGAATAAAAGAGGTTTGGAAATATATACTCAAGTATAAGCCTAGTTTTTCAGCACAAAAAATGTGCTGAAAACCCAAAATCGGCTTATACTCGAGTAAAAAAATATATTAAAAATTAACTTTCTGACTTCCCCCGCTTCTGGCTATATACTGGGTCTGGGGGCTGGCTATATACTGGGGCAGGCTATATACTGGGGGATATGGGCTGGCAGGATATATACTGGGGGGCAGGTGCTGGCTATATACTATGGGGCAGGGTCCGGCAGGCTATATACTGGGGAGGCTGTGACCTCGGCTTATACTTGGGTCAGCTTATACTCGAGTATATACGGTACATATTAAAGAGGATGTTTCATCATTTTCACCAACTCAAACTCTTTGCTTAGTTTAATATTGGAAAAAAAGTGGAATCTTTGCTGTACTCACCACTTTTCCTCACCAGGCAATCAGTGTCATCAGTTGGAGTCTCTACTGTAAGCTGAGCTTTCCTGAGCAGACACCCAGGTGGCCTCCCCAGACCTAGGGACAACAAAGAAAGGGACATCCTGTGGCTATCTGAAAGTGGCATCCCGTGGTCTAAGAAAGCTACTCATTGACCAAAGCAGGTCCATGACCCCGCAGAACTTCTGACCCGGTACAGTTACAAAAACTGGTAGTACCAAAGCCTTGTGGGAACCGAGAGCTGCAGCAGGGTAAACCTATAGGCAAATGACTACAAATTTTGGACGTGTTCTAGCTGTATTTTCTACAGCTGCCCATTTTTCCATCTCTGCCCAAGTCCTATGATCTTTCCAGATTTCTTAGAAACCCCTTAAAGACACAGGAATTGTGGTGAGTCATCAGTATGTGGCACAACAAGGAATATGAATGGTGCCCAATGGACTAAAAGGGAAATAATAAGAGTTCTAGTGAATGGCCTCAAATCTTAATGGAAAGATATGAAAGGTAGGGTGGATGAAGCGTATATACCGTATTTTTCGGACTATAAGGCGCACAAAAAATCCTTTGATTTTCTCAGAAATCAAAGGTGCGCCTTATAGTCCAGTGCGCCTTATATATGACCCGTACTTACAGACAACAGCTGCCTTGAACTGTGCACAGGTCTGCCACCTGCTGGTCATTCATCCTTATAATTAGGTGCGCCTTATAATCCGGTGCGCCTTATACATGAACCTAGACGTTTTAGCAGGCATTTATTGATGGTGCGCCTTATACTCCGGTGCGCCTTATAGTCCAAAAAATACACCAAGTGTGACCAACCCTGGATTACTGGGTGACCAAACCGAGTTCTCCTAAACCTCTAAAATATCTACAATTGACAAGAAAAAAATTCTAAAACAAAATTGTAAAAAAAAAAAGATTCGGAACACCCTAAACTTGAGAACATATTTATTCCAGCTAAAGATATAAATCAGAATTTTAATCAGGTTTCTGGTGATGCACAGCTCCGGCCAAAGTTGATACAGACCCTCAGTAAAGATATGTCCACTATATGTAATTAGATATTACTCAATTGAAGGCAAGATTTCAAGTGAAAGAGCTACAATTTCTCTTAAATATGTTGGAATATGCAACATAATCTGCCTAAAGATACTGGTTGTTTGAGTGTTAACGGAAATCCCGCTACTTGGTATTTTGCCTATGAATCTGGTTAACCGTATTTTTAATATTAATATGTGTACTACATGACTTTAAAAAAAGATGAATGTGACATTTACTGCCTGATGGTATAAATTCACAAATAATTTTTCTACACAGGCAACAGGTTTTATGGAATAGTTGGCACTACGTTTTTTGGTGGGGAATGTATTCTATGTGAGAGAAAGATCAATGATCTTTTGACAACCAATGAATATTGCAGTCTATAAAAATCATCAGAATTATAGTGCCACTACCTTATAAACCTTAATTTACAAACCCTGGCTTCCCAGCCATCAATGTGGTAAGTCTCAGTGGGTGAATGTATGGTTGTGCCGGTGTCTCCGTCCCTCCTAATGCATTCTTCTTTTCCTCCTCAACCATCTCCTACTTTCCCCACTGTGTTCATAACACAAGGAAGAGGGGAGGGGAACGGGGGGGAACTAGAGAGTGGGGAGACTGAGAAACAAGCACACAAACTGCAGCTGCCCCCCATTTCCACAGGAACTCACCACTTGAAGCCGGCAGGGATAGAGGTAATGTGAAATAAAGTTTTAAAAGTGACAAAGGTTATTGGAACCTGTCACTGCTAAAGAAGATATTTGGTGATTGGTTCGCTTAATAAAGGTTTAACAATTTCAAGTAACAAACTTCCCAAGGCTTGGCTGCCCATAACAACAGACAGTGATAGGTAATTAGCTACTGACGGGAGACCTTTATGCATATGCTTTGGACATTTGAATATTTCCACTATGGATCTCAGAACCCTATTTTCTTTTACATCAAGGGTCACTTGCATTAATCTAAAGTGTTGGTACATACATTTTGTTATTATTCCTGTATCTGTACATACTAGTATAGAAAGGTGTTTGTAATGAAACATTGAGAGAGATTTCTGACTTATGATTCTGTATCTCTAGCTGTCCTGAAAATTCAGTAAATTATTCAACTATAGCAGAAGTTGGTTTTGCAGAAGAAAAAAACAGACGGTTGACCAAGGCGATTGCAGAGTGGAGCTTGAACCTTTAGATTGACAGGGTGTGGTCTCGGACTAAATTGTTTACACTTTAGACCCTAGAAATTATTATAGGACTCAATGTAAGTATATGGGAAGAAAACGCTTTGTCATTGTTGTTGTTGTGCAAAAATGTAAACAATCCTTCCCTAGTAATAGTTGCAGTTTGCAGTTAGAGAACAGATCTTGGAGGAGAAGACTGACAGTACTACCTGAGAACCAAAGAAGAGCTAATGTCTGCCATAGACCTTAAGCTTTAGCCTGTAATGAGAGGGACAGCTAGCCCGGCCTTTCCTCAGCCTAACCCTTCTTATGCAGGGAGGAGATTGGCAAGCCATCCTAGATTTACTTGTCTTGGGTGCACCTGGAATTTCTGGAATTTGTAACATGCACAGAACATGGTCCACATTTACTAAAACAGCTAATCCGCACTATGTGCAGTTTGGCCTGTTGTATGGTTTTCTGAGGGCGCCAGATCATGGATTGTGGTTCCTGTCTTCATGAATCTGGCTCTCCATGCAATGACCCCAAAAGAGTGCAACACCGTTTTTTGGGTGGGTTTGACCATGTAGTGGTCACTTTTAATGCCAATGTGAATAAGGTTATTTTTAGAATATCCACAGTCAGATCCCTTCCGACGCATCAGTGAATCTTCTCTAATGAGAGATCTCCAATTTTTGTTACATCAGTATTTGTACTGTTTTTGGTGCACTTTAAACAGGGGTACAACACATGCCATTGGAACACCCCTTTCAATGATGAAATTGACTGAAGAATAGTGCATCCGCCGCCACAAAAGGGTTATGTTTTCAAATACATGTGCAAGCAGTTTGCACATGAAAGAACATGCATGGCACAGTGGTTCAGTGGTTAGACTACAGCCTTGCAGGCTGGTGTCCTTGGTATAGAGGGGATTATATAGCAATTTCAGGAAAAATCATGCAACATTGGTTCATACTGGTTCATTGCGGACTCTGAATGAATCTTACTAACAAACTCGGCAAAGCTTCTATGAATCAAAACTTTGCTCATTTCAGCAAGGAACAATCTTTTGGCCCAATTTCTCTCCTTTTGATTACAATTAGAAATAAGATCAGGTTTCAGATAATTGGGGGGGATTTATAAGGTTTGTAATGCATATTCCCTCCCTTAAGCCATCTCTACGCAGCGGTGAATGGAAGGGGCATGGAGTGAGCTTTGCTGAGCCATAAAGTGGCTTGAAACATTGGGTGGCATTATTATTGGCGCAATTCAGGCGGAAATCTAGCGGTTTATTTTTCCTTGCTCCGCCTGGTGCGCCTTGTTTATTAAGTGTCATGTTTTTTGGGCCACACAATTTGGGCGCAATTTGGGAATACTTTTTCTGTGCATCTACTTTTCAGACCATATTTTTTTGGATCATTTTTGCCACACCTAAGGCCCCTTCACACTTACGTTTTCACACGCATGTTCTGAGCGTACTTTTGATGCACCCGAGCTTGCATTCCATCTTGTCCATTGTAATCAATGGGGTTTTTCAGACTTTGCTTTTTTTCATGACACCACAAAGTTCTCAACATGCACGTGAGAAAAAATGCACCATACAAGTCTATGGAGATGCATAAAAACGCATTGCACTCAGGAGACACATGCAAGTGCGGCATGCATTTCACCTATCAATTGCCATGAAATGCATTGAAACACCAAAAAAACGCACATGAAAAACTGAGACATGGACAAACTCTGACTGAAAATGAATTGAACTGATTGAAAAATGGCAGTTTTTCCCTGACAAAACCCTGATCGCTCTCTGATCAGACTGACTCAATCTGCAACACAAGTGTGAAAGAGGCCTTATAGCTACAAAAAAGTGGTCTACTATTCCTATTTCACCTTCATTAATATGGAGTTTATGCAGCTCACTTTCGGCCGTGCCCCAAATCATTAATCCTGTGCCACAATTGATCCTGATAAAAAAAAATGTATCACTATTTGTTCAACAAACAAAAAAATGGACCTTGTGCCAAATTACGATGATCCTGCCATTATCTATTGCCTGTGCCAGTGTTTCATCATAGCTGGAGCCAGGGCTTATAAATATCTCCTCTGAGCAGTGGCGAAAACTTGAAGTGAGTGGCCCTTGTGCAAATTATAGTATTGTATTCCATATTGAAAGTGCAGGGTGCGCTCCAGGTTTCAGTAGGCCCTGGGCGACAGAGCGTCGTTTGCCAGTGTAAACTCACATGGCAATAAAAAATTAAAAACTAAAACTCCTCCTGTTCCCTAAATATCCCTAGTTTATAATTCAAACAACCTACCGACTAAGGTTAAAGCCACCCCCCCCCTCCAGCATAGTGAACCAGACACCCAAACACGAGCAGCTGACACCGGCACCTCGGGTGACCCAGCGCGGGGCCAGGGAAGTGACAACCTTGGAACCGTAAGCATTGCTGTCCTTGAACGCCATATGCCTCAAGTAAGATGTGGTTTCTACTTAACTACTTCGTAGCTTATAGCCAACTTCATAAAAAATTACATTAAAAAAAAGGCCATGTAATTCCTCCTATTTTATTTCTTATTTAGTTTTTATGTTTGATATCAGAATTTTTTTAATTCTAGCTTTTTAATTGCGATATCGTGGTGCTAATTGTTTACACAAGGTAACGCTAAGGAAAGAAAAGAGAAAAGTCTATCCCACTCTGCAACTTTCCATGCTTTTTCACTTTTTGAATGTCAGCTATCATGCTTCATATGGGATACACAAGAAAAAAGAAAGAAAAAAAAAGGCAACAGATCAGTTCAGCGCAATTGTTTAGTTAGAAAATCAAAGGACTTAAGTGTAAAATAAAGCGATATTCATGTACTACACATTCTCCGTACGGAAATACAGAGATACTCCTTTGCTTTGGTTGTGGAATTCGATGCTTAGAAAAGAATGTTCGTGTTGTACTCCTGCAATAACATTACATATTTAATATATACAGCACATTTCATCGCTTCGCAAACGTTTTCGGAAAGGCAAACGGTTTAGCACAGAAGAATGCATTAGTACAAGGGCAATTTGCTTCATATTTACGACTTAATATATTCCTCAAAATTACACCAAAATGTTGGGAAACTATTACAAATGTTCCCGGTATAGCTCATTTTCATTTTCATTTGCTCAATTCTTTTTTCTGAACAAGATCATTTTTTCATAAATTCCAATGATGAAAAACGTGATATTAGAGATTGGGTTCAATTGTGCCATTAAATAAATAGTCCAAAAAAAGGGCGGGAAAAAAACTTTTTAGAAATATGTTGGAGATCTCAATGTAAACAATCTCAGCATAATTTTATACGATACTCACGGGTTTCTTCTCTAAGGTCAGGACTGATATTTGTGTTATTATTAAGACGGTAAAATAAAAAACAATAAAATATTAACAAAAGAGACTTTTCTTTCACCAAACGCCGTCCTTTTGGTTTCTGTGGGCTCGGTAACACATATCTCCGTCGGCTCCACTTCGTCTAATCGCGTTTGGTTGACATTTCCTGTCCTTCCCACGTTTGACTGTAATAAAATTTTTTTGAGCACCAACATATCCTCTCATGCCAGGGACAGACATGTAACCCATTCAGTCTGTTCAGACGCACAGGGACGACTATTGGGTTTGAGTCCTTTAGATCCAAAGTCTCTGTAAAACTCGTAAAGTTAATTTATTAATGACCCTATTCTCCGGATTTTGGACAAAAAAGAATAGTGAATGATCACTTTATGTAAAAATGATCAAGGATTTTGGCCTTATAGGACTCTCCAGTCAAAGCGATTCATTTAATAATACATGGTGCCGAGTCTTGAAGGAGGGAGCTGGACTCATTTCATTGTATCCTAGAAATGTTTAAAATGACATTATTATTGACATGGTAATATCGATTTATTGCATTACTGTTCATATATATGTGTTTAAATGTGAAAAACCAAATAAATACACTGATGAAACAAAAACTTAGGAGGTCATTTACTAAGGGCCCGATTCGCGTGTTCCCGTCACGCGTGTTACCCGAATATTTAATGTTTGCGCCCGATTTTTCCTGAATGCCTGGGATTTGAGCACGCGATCGGATGTTTGGTGCATTGGCGCCCGATGCACGTGACGGAAATCGTAGCGAGGCGAGGCAAATGAAAACTCGAAGGATTCGGAGAGAAACCCGCATTTAAAAAAAAAAAAGTGTCGCGGGACACGCACTTACTTTCCCCAAATATAGCATCGTGAACTCCGGTGGGCTCGGCGGACTTCAGCGCAAACAGCGACACCTGGTGGTAGTCGGAGGAACTACCTTATGAATCGCGGAAGGACCCGGACGAAGAACGCGCCGCTGGATGGACATGTGAATGACCGGGTAAGTAAATCTGCCCCTTAGAGTCCTGCTCCTCCCTTAGGCCTGCACAAGGTTACAATTCAATTAATAAGCTGTGACTGGAGTGTTTCTTTAACAAGCCCCTTACGCCCTGTGACCACTAATGATGTTGATTTGAAATGTTTTTACTACCTGAACCACAATGATATGACCAATAAAGCTCTCAACAACCTTATACTATCAGGTAGGTTATCAATGCCCCATTCTTTTGCGGAAGAAATATCCCAATCCATTTATAAGGCGGGGAATACGGAAAATGTTGGATTCATGTACCGTGTAAGGAAGCACCCTTAACATCAAGCATATAGCCTAGGGACATGTTGTGGGATAATAGCCAAAGCAGTTTATTAATCTACAAGGAACAGACTCCCAACAGAAGACAATGCGGTTCATGTTTTTGACATGTCATCAGCAGTGTTAGGGAATGTAAACTCAGTGCGGGACCAAGATGGGAGAGTGGTTCTTATGGAATATATATACTTGGCTTCATCCCACATTATGTCATTAGGCTTCCTGAAGTCATGCTTGATGTTAAGGGCGGTGACAGTTGAAATATTTCCCAGTGGACCACACATGGCCATTGAGTTCCACACTCCTCATATTGACCTTTGATGGCAAATCACCTTCAATTTAGTTTCTCACTGACGTTTGTCGTTTTGCAGATAAATCTTCTGTTTAAATTGAAACCAGTAATTTACTCAAGACAATGTCTTGTCTTATGACTCTTCAAACTGTTGCTGATGCTGGTGGGAGCAGGCATGACCTGGTACTAGTTAGTGCCAGTGGGAGCTGGCAGCTCAGCTCAGTGCTACATGGGAGCTACATGGGAAAGAGACTGCCTGATGGGAAGTTCATGTAGAGGGGTAAATATTGGCTGGGCAGTTGTGCTATATGGGGAAGTACCTTGCTGTTGTGGGGGTTAGTGGTGGTAGTACAATGAGGGAATATCTCTGGATGGTTAGTGGTTGTTGGTGCATAAGAAGAATGTCCTTCAACATAAGGAGGATGTCTACACCTAGGTGTGTCATAAGGTGTTTGTAATAAGAAGTACCATAAGTACCAAGTATAGGCCTAGTTTTTGCAAAACAAAAAAGTGCTGAAACCCAAACTCGCCTATACTCAGTAAAAAAAAATGATCAAAATTCACTTTCTGATTCCCCGCTGCTGGCTATATACTGGTGCAGGGGGGCTATGCTATATATTGGGGATGGGATTGGCTGGCAGGCTATATACTGGGGGGCAGGTGCTGGCCTATATACTACGGGCAGGGTCCCGGCAGGCTATATACTGGGAGGCTGTGACCAATGCATTCCCACCCTCGGCTATACATGAGTCAATAGGTTTCCCCAGGTTTTTGTGGTACAATTAAGGCCTCGGCTTATACTTGGTCAGCTTATACTCGATATATACCGGTAGGTCCCTGCTTGGGATGAGGGCAATGTATAATCACATAAATTGACCATTTAGAAGCGCCCTAAGGTTGATGAAGGATTGTAAACCAAGCATACTTCCATGCTGTGTGTGTCCCCTCTGGCAGGATCCGCTCTTCTTTAAGTCGTATGCTAAAAAAAAATGCTTTAAATCATTAAAGACTTTTTTATTAAGACAACGGGCATAGGAAGCTTAACGAAGAGCAGATGCCCAGAGAGGGCACACATCAGCCATGTAAGTGTGCTTGGTTTACAATCCTTCATCTTGGTGGTGGATTTTCTGTAAGTCAAGTAAACCTTCAGATATATACACAATGTAAGGCTTACAGGGTCTTATATTTCAATATTACATTTTTGGCAGATAAGTATGTCATGCATAATAAAAATAGGAATATTACCACAACCACAGTACCTGGATCTATTAGTAAGTGTCCCTGGTATATCATGATTTTTAAGACCATCTACCACTAAGATGAAGGATTGTAAACCAAGCACACTTACATGCTGATGTGTGCCCTCTCTGGGCATCTGCTCTTCTTTAAGCTTCCTATGCCCTTGTTTTTAATAAAAAAAGTCTTTAATGATTTAAAGCATTTTTTTAGCATAAGGAGCAAAAAGAAGAGCGGATCCTGCCAGAGGGGACACACAGCAGCATGGAAGTATGCTTGGTTTACAATCCTTCATCAACCTTAGGGTCGCTTCTAAATGGTCAATTTATGTGATTACATTGCCCTCATCCCAAGCAGGGACCTACCGTATATACTCGAGTATAAGCTGACCCAAGTATAAGCCGAGGCCCTTAATTTTACCACAAAAACCTGGGGAAACCTATTGACTCATGTATAAGCCGAGGGTGGGAAATGCATTGGTCACAGCCTCCCCAGTATATAGCCTGCCGGACCCTGCCCCGTAGTATATAGCCAGCACCTGCCCCCCAGTATATAGCCTGCCAGCCCATATCCCCCAATATATAGCAAGCCCCCTGCACCAGTATATAGCCAGCAGCGGGGGAAGCCAGAAAGGTGAATTTTGATCTTTTTTTTTTTACTTGAGTATAAGCCGAGTTTGGGGTTTCAGCACATTTTTTGTGTGCTGAAAAACTAGGCCTATACTTGAGTATATATGGTACTTCTTATTACACCTTATGGCACACCTAGGTGTAGACATCCTCCTTATGTCAAGGAAAAGGACATTCTTCTTATTGCACCAACACCACTAACTGCCCAGAGATATTCTCCTCATTGTACTACCACCACTAACCCCCACAACAGAAGGTACATTCCCCATATAGCATAACTGGCCCAGCCAATATTTACCCCTCTACATGTACTTTCTATCAGGCAGGTACTTTCCCCATGTAATGCTCCCAATGTAGCACTGAGCTGAGCTGCCAGCTCCCACTGGCACTAGTACAGGTCATGCCTGCTCCCACCAGCATCAGCAACAGTTTGAAGAGTCATAAGACAAGACATTGGTCTTGAGTATAATTACTGGTATCAATTTAAACAGAAGAATTTATCTGCAAAAGACAAACGTCAGTGAAGAAACTAAATTGAAGGTGAATTTGCCATCAAAGGTCACATATGAGGAGTGTGGAGACTCAATGGCCATGTGTGGTCCACTGGGAAATAATTTGCTAAACTGTGCAGCCCCCTTAACATCAAGCATGACTTTCAGGAAGCCTAATGACATAATGTGGGATGATAGCCAAGTATATATATTCCATAAGGAACATACTTCCATCTGTGGTCAAGACTCTTAGCATTCCCCTACACTGCTGATGACATTCAAAAACATTGAAACAGCATTGTCTTCTGTTGGGAGTCTGTTCCTTGTAGATTAGATAAACTGCTTTGGCTATTATCCCACAACATGTCACTAGGCTATGATGCTTGATGTTAAGGGGGCTTCCTTACACGGTACATGGATCCAACATTTTCCTTATTCCGCCTTATAAAATGGATTTGGATATTTTCTTCCGCAAAAGAATGGGGCAGTGATAACCTACCTGATAGTATAAGGTTGTGAGAGTCTTATTGGTCATATCCATTGTGGTTCAGGGTAGTAAAAACATTTCAATCAACATCATTAGTGGTCCAGGGCAGTAAGGGGCTTGGTTAAAGAAACACTCCAGTCACAGCTTATTAATTGAATTTTACCTTGTGCAGGGCCTGAAGGGAGGAGCAGGACTCTAAGGGGCAGATTTACTTACCCGGTCCATTCACGATCCAGCGGCGCGTTCTCTGCCGGGTCTTCCGGCGTTTCACTAAGGTAGTTCCTCCGACGTCCACCAGGTGTCGCTGCTGCACTGAAGTCCGCCGAGGCCCACCGGAGTTCACGATGCTATATTTGGTGAAAGTAAGTGCGTGTCCCGCGACACTTTTTTTTTTTTAAATGCGGCGGTTTCTCCGAATCCTTCGAGTTTTCATTTGCCTACGCCCTCCGATTTCCGTCACGTGCATGCCGGCGCCAATGCACCACAATCCGATCGCGTGCGCCAAAATCCCAGGGCAATTCAGGAAAAATCGGCGCAAATCGGAAATATTCGGGTAACACGTCGGGAAAACGCGAATCGGGCCCTTAGTAAATGACCCCCTAAGTTTTTGTTTCAATCATATCTATTGGGTTTTTCACGTTTAAACACATATATGAACAGTAATGCAATAAAATCGATATTACATGTTACAATAATGTCATTTTAGAACATTTCTAGGAATACAATGAAAATGAGTCCAGCTCCTCCCTTCAGACTCGGCACCATGTATTATTAAATGAATCGGCTTTGACTGGAGAGTTCCTATAAGGCCAAAATCCTTTGGTCATTGTTTACATAAAGTGATCATTCACTAGTCTTTTTTTTGTCCCAAAATCCGAGAAATAGGGTCATTAATAAAATTAACTTTACTGTAGTTTACAAGAGACTTTTGATCTAATGGACTCAAACCCAATTAGCGTCCCTGTGCGTCTGAACAGACTGAACGGGTTACATGTCTGTCCCTGGCATGAGAGGATATGTTGGTGCTCAAAAAAATTATTATTACATGCCACAAATTCTGATTCTGGGAACTGTTTAATGTTTTTTAAGGTTAAATAACCTTAATAATAACACAATATATCAGTCCTGACCTTAGAAAGAAACCCGTGAGTATCGTATAAATTATGCTGAGATATGTTTACATTGAGATCATCCCAGCATATTTCTAAAAAGTTTTTTTCCCCCCTTTTTTGGACTATTTATTTTAATGGCACAAATTCGAAAACCCCAATCTCTAATATGCAGATTTTCATTATTGGAATTTATGGAAAGAAATGATCTTGTTTAGAAAAAAAGAATTGAAGCAAATGAAATGAAATTGAGCTAATCCAGGGGAACATTTGTAAGTTTCCCAACATTTTGGTGTAATTTGAGGAATAGAAGTAATGCGATGAAATATGAACAAATTGCCCTTTACTAAATGCATTCTTCTGTCGCTAGACCAGTTGCCCTTTCGCGAAACGTTGCGAGAGCGATGAAATGTGCATGTATATATTAAATATGTAAATGTTTATTGCAGGAGTAAAACAAGAACATTCTTTTCTAAGCATCGAAATTTCCACACAAAAGCAAAAGGAGTAATCTCTGTATTTATAGGAAGGAATGTGTATGTAGCATGAAATATCGCTTTATTCTTACACTTAAGTCCTTTGAGATTTTTCTAACTAAACAATTGCGCTGAACTTGATCTTGTGACTTTTTTTTCTTTTCTTTTTTCTTGTGTAGCCCAGATGAAGCATGATATGCTGACATTCAAAAAGTGAAAAAGCAATGGAAAGTTGCAGAGTGGGATGAAACTTTTCTTTTCTTTCCTTAGCGTTACCCTTTGTAAAATTAGCAAAATATCGCAATGAAAAGCTAGAATATATAAAAAAAACGATATATAACAATCAAAAGCTAATAAATAAATAAAAATAGACAGGAATTACATATGGAATTTTTTTTAATTAATTTTTTATGAAGTCTTTTTGAGTCAAAGAAAAATAAAGAAATAACAAAAAAAATGGCCTCTTCTTAATACTTCTATGAAAGTATAGTTAAGAAAGTTAACCTTACCTAAGAATAGTTAAGAAAACACACATTTTGCCTCTCAGAGGCAGGGGCTTAACTTGTGGGGTGCAGAGGGTGCGGTCACAACTGGGCGCAAGAGGCTTAAAGGGTGCATAAGGTGTCACTTTCCCTGCTGGGGGGCCACATGTGGCTGTACATAAGGAATCCATAGGGGTGAGGGGGGCTTTAGATAAAGTAACCATGAGGGGCTGTTTGGAATGATAAACTAGGGAATATTTTAGGGAACAGGAGGAGTTTTAGTTTTTGAATTTTTAATGCCGCCATGTGAGTTTACTGCAAAGGACGCTCTGTCGCCCAGGGGCCTACTGAAACCTGGAGCCGACCCTGCACTTTCCCATATGAGAATACTAATACTATAAATTTGCACAAGGGCCCATCAGCTTCAAGTTTCGCCACTGCTCAGAGGAGATATTCATTAAGCACTGGCGCCAGCTATGATGAAGAACTGGCACAGGCAATAGATAATGGCAGGCATTCATCAATTGTGGCACAAGGTCCATTTTTTTGTTTTTTGCACAAATAGTGATACATTTTTTTATCAGGATGCAAGATTGTGGCACAAGGGATTAATGATTTGGGGCACGGCCGAAAGTGAGCTGCATAAACTCCCTATTAATGAAGGTGAAATAGGAATCAGTAGACCAGCTTTTTGTAGCTATAAGGCCTCTTTCACACTTGTGTTGCAGATTGAGTCAGTCTGATCAGAGAGCGATCAGGGTTTGGTCAGTGAAAAACTGCTATTTTTCAATCAGTTCAATCAGTTTTCAGTCAGAGTTTGTCCAGTGTCTCAGTTTTTCATGTGCGTTTTATTGGTGTTTTCAATGCATTTTCATGGCAATTGATAGGTGAAAAATGCATGGCACTTGCATGTGTCTCTGAGTGCAATGCGTTTTTGATGCATCTCCATAGACTTGTATGGTGCATTTTTCTCACGCTTAGAGCATGTTGAGAATCGTGTGTGTGCATGAAAAAAAAGTAAGTCTGAAAAAACCCATTGATTACAATGGACAAGAGTGGAATGCAAGCTCTGTGCATCAAAAGTACGCTCAGAACATGCGTGTGAAAACGTAAGTGTGAAAGGGGCCTTAGTGTGTGGCAAAAATTGATCCAAAAAATATGTCTGAAAAAGTAGATGCACAGGAAAAGTATTCCCAAATTGCGCCCAAATTGTGTGCCCAAAAAACATTGACACTTAATAAACAAGGCGCAACAGGCGGAGCAAGGAAAAATAAACCGCTAGATTTCCGCCTGAATTGCGCCAATAATTAATGCCCCCCAATGTTTCAGAGCCACTTTATGGCTCAGCAAAGCTCACTCCATGCCCCTTCCCATTCACCTGGCGTAGAGATGGCTTAAGGAGAGGAAGTATGGCAGTACAAACCTTGATAAATCCCCCCCAAATTATCTGGAAAACCTGATCTTAATTTCTAATTGTAAATCAAAAGGAGAGAAATTGGGCCAAAAGATTGTTCCTTGCTAGAAATGAGCAAAGTTTTGATTCATAGAAGCTTTGCCGAGTTGTTAGTAAGATTCAATTCAGATCCGCAATGAACCAGTATGAACCAATGTTGCATGATTTGTCCCTGAAAGTGCTATATAATCCCCTCTATACCCAGGACACCAGCCTGCAAGGCTGTAGTGCTAACCACTGAACCACTGTGCCATGCATGTTCTTTCATGTGCAAACTGCTTGCACATGTATTTGAGAAACATAACCCTTTTGTGGCGCGGATGCACTATTCTTCATGCAAATTTCATCATTGAAATGGGTGTTCCAAAGTGTGTTGTACGTGCCATGTTAAAGGTGCACCAAAAAAAGTAACAAATACTGATAATAACAAAAATTGGAGATCTCTCAATTAGGAAGAAGATTCACTGATGCGTCGAGAGGGATCTGACTGTGGATATTCTAAAAAATAACCTTTATTCACAGTTGCATTAAAAGTGGACCACTACATGGTCAAACCCACCCAAAAAACGGTTGTTGCACTCTGTTGGGGCAGTGCAGGGAGAGCCAGATTCATGAAGAAAGAGAGCCACAATCCATGAATCTGGCGCCCTCTGAACACTACACAGGCAAACTGCACATAGTGCGGAATGTACTGTTTTTAGTAAATGTGGACCATGTTCTGCATGTTACAAATTCAGAAATTCAGGTGCACAGCAATACAAGTAAATCATAGGGATGGCTTTGCCAATCTCCTCCCTGGCAGAAGAAGGGTTAATGCTGAGGAAAGGCCTGGGCTAGCTGTCCCTCTCATTACAGGCTAAGAGCTTAAGGTCTATGGCAGACTATTAGCTTCTTCTTTTGGTTGCTCAGGTAGACTGTCAGTCTTCTCCTCCAAGATCTGTTCTCTAACTGCAGACTGCAACTATTCTACTAGGGAAGGATTGGTTACATTTTGCACAAACACAATGACAAAGCGTTTTCCCATAGACTTACATTGAGTCCTCATAATATTCTAGGGTTCTAAAGTGTAAACAATTTTCCAGACCACAGCTGTCAATCTAAAGGTCAAGCTATCTGCTCGCCTGGTAAACAAGCCTGTTTTTCTTCTGCAAACCAACTTCTGCTATAGTTGAATAATTACTGAATTTTCAGACAGATAGAGATACAGAAATCAGAAGTCAGAAATATCTCTCAATGTTCATTAACCCTTTCTACTAGTATGTACAGATACAGGAATAATAAACAAAATGTATGTAACCAAACACTTTAGATTAATGCAAGTTGACCCTTGATGTAAAAGAAAATAGGGAGTTCTGAGATCGCATAGTGGAAATATTCAAATGTCCAAAGCATAATGCATAAAGGTCTCCCGTCAGTAGCTAAATTACCTATCACTGTCTGTTGTTATGGCAGCCAGAAGCCTTGGGAAGGCTGTTAGGCTTGAAATTGTTAAACCTTTATTAAAGCGAACCAATCACCAGAAATATCTTCTTTAGCAGGTGACAGGTTCCAATAACCTTTGTCACTTTATAAAACTTTATTTCACATTACCTCTATCCCTGCCGGCTTCAAGTGGTGAGTCCTGTGGAAAAGGTGGGGGCAGCTGCAGTTTGTGTGCTTGTGTCTCAGTCTCCCCACTCTCTAGTTCCCCCCTCCCCTCTTCCTGTGCATTGAACAAGTAGGGGAAGTAGGGAGATGGTGAGGAGGAAAGGAAGAATGCATTGAGGAGACTGAGACACAGGCACACATACATTCACCCACTGAGACTTACCACATGCTGATGGCTGGGAGCCAGGTAATGTGAAATTAAGTTTTATAAGGTAGTGGCACTATGAATGCTGATGATTTTATAGACTGCAATAGTATATTGGTGTCAAAAGATCATTGATCTTTCTCTCAGGAATAACATTCCCCCAAAAAACTAGTGCAACTATTCCAATAAAACACTTTGCCTGTGTAGAAAATTATTTGGAATTTTAAGCATTATGAGGCAGGAGTATGTACAATTACATTTTTTTTAAAAGTCATGTAGTAACACATATTAAATATTAAAAATATCGTAACCAGCATTCATAGTGCAAAATACCCAAGTAGGGATTGCCGTTACACTCAAACAAAAAGTCATCTTTATCGTGACCCAGGAAACCCTCTACAATGCCTACAACGACTATAGTCCTACAAAGGCCATTGCTTCTTTACACACAACTTCTCCTCACCGGCAATCTGTTGGAGACCCATTAATCATTAGAATGATGGCCTCAAGTCATCCATTCTCCATTACTCATGGCGGCAATTTTAATAGATCTGGAGTCAAACTTGTCCTGCTGCTTCATTCATGAGGGTGATGGAAACAGCGGAGCATTAGATGTGACTTTGGCCCAAATTTGAATGGAGCAGTCATTCATATGGTTGACCGCTTCAAATTTTCCCACAGGTTTAATGTACATGAATGTATAATGGGGGCCACTGAAAAATGGCTAGTACATGGCCCCATTACATTCTATGGGCTCGTGCACATTGTCGGTGTATCCAGCGTGTCATGGCTGAGTAGATACTATTCCTATCCGTCTACTTCCTTTGTCATCGGCATTGGGACATGGGCCGGGAACAAGGGATCACATGTCATTTTTGTAGCCCACAAAGTGCACATGTTTGTGTGCACAAAACCTTACTGGGGCTTATGGCAAAGAAGGAAGGACTTGGGACCCCCATAGATGACACATATCATGTTGATTATGTCCTAATACTGGATATAACCAGAGATCTCCTACGTTGCCATCAACGCCTTCAAATAAAATTGAGATCATCTGTATTTGGGTGACGGAAAAATCAAGTCATTTTGGAATCTAACATTCAATTCCTTTAAGCGGAAAAGAGATCAATGATCTATACTGGCAAAACCTCCATGTGGCTGTGCCATTAAACTGGAATATATCGACTGACTGGACCCAGAGGAGTATTGTTTTTCGGATTCTGGAAAATTAGTCGGCTTTTAAGTAAAAACTTATATGGAAGAGTAAAGCAATTGCCCGATAAAACAAACTTGCAGAGGGCTTTGTTGTCCTAAGATAAATAACGTGTCTTCTACGGTTACAGATCTGAAACGGGGGAAGCTGAAAAGCTAAAGGCACTTAAGAATATCCATAATCACTTTAGAGTGAGGTCACTTAGCTTTGTATAGGAGATGAAAAGAGACATGTTGTTCATGGAAATTGAAGTTAGTTACCAAGTACCTTTAAGTCACTTGTAGCCGCTTTGCGGAAGCTTAGAAATTGTCGCACTTCATTAATTATCTGTACTAGATGTCATATTCCTTCTATTCTGCCTCCTGCTCTTTATAACTGTACTCCATGTAGGGATTGATAGATTTGACGGAATGGAGTTACAAAGTGCTGCTCTCGGATATCTAAAGCGGGCTGTTTATTACATTTAATGTTAGCAGGTTATTTTGAGACTTTTCCTAATTCATTAGGGAACACATAAAACATAAAAAATTGACACATCTGCTAAAGGATCAACTGTTCCATCATTGCCGTTTCCAAACCACAGGGCATCTAGTGCACATCAGATCAGAAGTGATGATGATATCTTATTCACTGGCCTCAACAGTTATGTGTCATAGACAGCACATCATTGATAAGTCCATGGTTTGGCGTATGCTGCAGTGCTGGAACAGAACCTCTTGTACCTCCTGCTCCAGTTCTGCAGGGTCTGAAAATGATGGTTTCCTGATGCCATTTCATCATAAATTAGGATTCTATTGTTCAGGTGTCTGCTGAGTAAATCACAGGCCTCATCAGTTACATGTCATAGACATCACATTACTGATAAGTACATGGTTTGGCTTATGCTGCAGCGCTGGAACAGGACCTCTTGTACCTCCTGCTCCAGTTCTGCAGGGTCTGAAAATTATGGTTTCCTGACGCCATTTCACCAGAAATGATGATAATTCCATTGTTCAGGTGTCTGCTGAGTAAATCACAGGCCTCACCAGTTACATGTTATAGACAACACATAATTGATAAGTCCATGGTTTGGCTCATACTGCAGTGCTGGAACAGAACCTCTTGTACCTCCTGCTCCAGTTCTGCAGGATCTGAAAATGATGGTTTCCTGACGCCATTTCACCAGAAATGATGACAATTCCATTGTTCAGGTGTCTGCTGAGTAAATCACAGGCCTCATCAATTACATGTCATAGACAACGCATAATTGATAAGTTCATGGTTTGGCTCATACTGCAGTGCTGGAACAGGACCACTTGTACCTCCTGCTCTGCCTCTGCATGGTCTGACAATTATGGTTTCCTGACGCCATTTCACCATAAATTAGGATTCCGTTGTTCCGGTGTCTGCTGAGTAGATCACTGGCCTCATCCGATGTTTGTCAAAAATGTAACATAAATGTTGAAGCCAAGGTTTTGATGCTCCTGCAATGCAGGAGGTGCCATAAGGGTAATTACTCAACCATCCTGGTGTCCCTGGTTATGCATAAAAACTTTTTTGTACATCTACAATATGTTTTTATGTATTTTTTTAATAGTAAAGTTCAATCTAAAAATATATTTATGGCAAACATATGGCACAAGAAATGGCAATACAATACAGTACTTATTGTCCAGACAATATGCAAGACTACTGTCATTTTGTGATATCAATATTTCTGATATCACTATTCTACCCAGAGTCTACATATTGCTAGTCCATGCCCTTGTCATCTCCCTCTTAGACTACTGCAATATTCTTCTCTATGGTCTAACTCTCTAATGCCCTCCAAACATCCTTAACTCTGCCGCCCGGCTAATCCATCTGTCTCCTCACTTCTCCTCTGCCTCTCCTCTCTGCCAGTCTCTCCACTGGTTACCCATTGTATAACAAATGCAGGTTAAAATAATAACCAGGTCCTACAAAGCCATCCACAACCTGTCTGCTCCATATATCTCTGACCCAACCAGCCAATACCGTCCCACACGTAATCTCCGATCTTCACAGGACCTTCTGCTCCACTCTATTACCATCCGCTCTTCCCACAACCATCTCCAGGAATTCTCCTGTGCATCACCCATACTCTGGAATTCTCTACCAAAATGTGTCAGACTGTCCCTCACCTTCCAAACCTTCAAACATAAACTGAAAACCCATCAGTTTAGTATTGCCTACAACACACAATAATCCCACTCCTCTGCTCCCTCACTCCAATGGAGACTGTGAGCTCTTATGGACCTCTCTCTACTTAGTTCTGTCTACTTTTTTTGCCTTTTGCATTTGCTATCATCTTTATATAGTGATAGTGAAACCCTTTTTTAAAGTAAAGCAACATGGAGTTATGATAATGTTTCTCCATAAATTATAATAAAAACAACAACTTTTTAATCTATTAATTGAAATGAAAACATAAAGAATAATATTTATGAGACCACCGCTTCCACAGGTTCTGGAAATTGAATACTAATATTTTAGACGTTGATATAAAGAAAAAGAAGTAGAAAGAAAGAAGTTTAAAACAGAAGTAGTAGTTAACATTGTACTTAATTAAAATCTAAGGATGCATGGTCAACATTTGAAGAACAAAAAGTTCCCTTCCCATATCAGCAAGTTATCCCCTATGCACAGAAAAGGCGAAAGAAAACTTGTAATTACCCGATCACAAGTTTTTTAGAACAGGATATGCCATAACTACTCGATAGATGAGCAAGCCACACCTAACACAAGAACAAGGCTGTGTTCACACACAATGTTTACACTGCGAAATGCAAAGCAGTTGAGGAGCAGAGATTTGCCTAATTACATTGCTATTAACATTCATGTTTATAAAACAAAATGTTAATGCAATGAGATAAAGATAAGTTAACATTTTGTTAACACAGCATCTACAAAACTCAACTTCGCGCTCACATACCGTTAAGATTGTGTTTTGTAAATGTCAATGTTAACAGCAATTTAATAAGGCAATTCTTCTCTTCTCCGCTGTTGTATTGAGTGCAGTATAAACACCAAGTGTGAATACAGCACAAGGGTACGATGATCTCCTTTCCACAACTTTGCTGAATATCACAGATTGCTGACCTTTCTGCCCAGCTGTAGGAGGGGGTCAACGACTTCCTTTTCTCTAAATAGGTTTGAATCGCACCTCTGGAACCTGTATCAAGCAGATATCTATGAAATATCCTTCAAGGAAACCCCTTTAAGAAAATATGAGACACTATTGGGGACATTTATTGCTTGTAGGCCTGAAAACAGGTGCACAAGCAGAGGACTAACTGGTGTACAGGGGGAGGTGCCCCATTCCTGTGGTATTGCTGCCCCCATGCCTGTGCACTGCCTATTGCCGGCATCCATTAGACGCAGGTTATGGCGCAATTATATACCATGTCAGGTCAAAGAGCCCCATTGGTGCAGCTCATGGGTGCACTGCACTGCCGGCCATCCGGGGCAGCATCATACGCTGGCGCACTTAGAGCTACCATACGGTCAATGTGCCCCTATATGCAATCTGCTCAGCTACTCTTGCTCTATAACATGCTAATATAGATAGTAGATGGTAGATAAATTACTACCTACAATATGCTCACCTACTCTTGCTCTATAACATGTTTCCTGCAGTTAGAAAACAATCTGCTCAGCTCCTCATCTCCTCCTGCTTTATAACATGCTGCCTGCAGATAGGACACTATGTACAATTGGCTCAGATCTTTCTGCTCTATAACATGCAGCCTGCAGACAGGACATTATACAGAATCATCTCCGCTCTTATTAATCTATAACATGCGGCCAGCAGATAGGGCACTATATACAATCAGCTCCGCTCTTATTAATCTAAAACATGCGGCCAGCAGATAGGGCAATATATACAATTTGCTCAGTTCCTCCTGCTCTATAACATGCTGCCAGCAGGTAGGACACTATGTACAATTTGCTCAGTTCCTCCTGCTCTATAACATGCTGCCTGCAGATAGGACACTATATACAATCTGCTCAGCTCTTCCTTCTCTATAACATGCTGCCTGCAGATAGGACACTATGTACAATTTGCTCAGTTCCTCCTGCTCTATAACATGCTGCCTGCAGATAGGACACTATATAAAAGCCACTCAGGTCTCGTTAACACTTTGTATACTTGCATTCCCAGTGTCCAATAATCACCTCACTGTTTTCTCTGTTAATAAAAAGAGTTTTTTTCTTTTCACAGTATGCGACAGGTTCATTAAAACATTCACTTGGCCCATAAAGTTGATTCTCTTCAGTAAGCAATATGTGTAAGTCATTCTTAAACTGCAGTAGAAATGCCAGGCGGGTGACACTATCCTATAGTCTAACATTGCAGGGGCTGCGTATTCTTATAAATGTATAAATGAGACGACCTGAAGACGTTCCTATCAGTAAACCATTAGCCAGGAAGGAACCTTCTCCATAAAATTACCAGCAGGACATTGAATCATTCGTTCTGTTGGTGAAAGTCACAGAGAAAAGTCTTCTAAAATGATACAATCATAAACATAAATCAATTGCCGGTGTCATTTCTGCTTTTCTACATTAATAAATTCCGCATGTAACATTGTTCAAAATTATGTCACTTACGCATATAATAATCTTTTAAATTAATGAAGTGATGGAGCAGTTTGATGACGCCGGTGATTTACCGCTCCTGCTTTTAGCTGATGCTTAAAAGCTTTTCATTTAATAAATTGCCCCCTTGAGAAATTACCAAAAATGAATATTTTCTGTGCTAAATGTTCCAAGGTTTACACTTTTTTCAATATATTAATAAATGGCCAGGGATATGCATTTCTCAAAATATATCTTCTTTTACATAGATTTAATTGAAATTAATTAGCGTAATACTTTGGAAGGAGATGGTCAAACCGAGAGGTTCAGGACCGTTTATAACAATTTCGCGGAGTCCAATTTAAACAATAGAATTTATCGCAGCCTTAAAAGTTTTATTGGAGCTCAGAAAAGATTCCAAGCTTTATATATATATATATGAAATAAAGCAATGCTCAGCTTACATATGGAGACAACTTGGATATTACAATTTTTTTTAGATTAGTCCATTAACATTTTGAGGAGACAGATATTAACATTTCCTGCATATTAAAATATAATTCCATTTGAAAGAAATGAAAGGAAATCTACCATTTGTTTTTATGCATTGTGAACCAAACATACATTGAGAATGCTGTAGCGACACTGATACAGATCAGTGCCTGATCCGAGTGGTTTTGCTAAAAAAAACAATTATAAAATTATGATAATGAGATTCTTACCTTTATTATGCCCTCCTGCAGCATGCATAAGACTGCTTTATCCCCCCCCCCCCCCCCCCCCATAAGCCTTCCCATCAGCCTGTGACATCATCCAACTTTCCAAGTATACTGCAGATAATTAAACTGCAATGTCATTCAGGAACTTGGGAAAGCTGGGTGTACTAGCTGCCATACATAAACACATTACTTTCACATACACAGGAGCTGTTTGTCCAGGCAAGACTAATCAACCTGAGCTTGATGACTCATACACAGAAGCTGGGGGATGGTGCAGTGATTGATTACTTCTGCCCGTCAAGGACAACACAGTGATTACAGTGTTCTCAGCTTATTCTGGGCAGGATAAGGCTGTATCAATGACCTCTATATAGATAACACTGATGTCCTGCACAATGACCTGTATATAGATAACACTGACCCATCATTACATCACTACTGACAATAGATGATGTCACAGCTTATCTCCTCCTCCTCCCTGTACAATGACCTCTATATAGATAACACTGACCCATCATTACATCACTACTGACAATAGATGATGTCACAGCTTATCTCCTCCCCTCCCTGTACAATGACCTCTATATAGATAACATAGCTCATCATTACATCACTACTGACCAGGGCTTGCTAAAAGGAGGGGCTCCTGGGGCTCGAGCCCCTGGGCCCCCACCACTTTCACTTTTTAAGGGTCGCTGAGTCGCTGACTGTCTCTGTGTGCAATGCACAGTGGCCTGTGGCCGCTCCCGCAACACACATTGGGGTCTAGAATGTCAGCTGTGTCAGTGAGACACTTTTCTACAGGGGACTGGTGGCTAAATTCTACAGGGGGCTGGTGGCTGTATACTACAGGGGACTGGTGGCTGTATACTACAGGGGGCTGGTGGCTGTATACTACAGGGGGCTGCAGGCTATATACTACAGGGTCTGGCAGACTATATACTACAGGGGTCTGGCAGGCTACATACTACAGGGGGCTGGAAAGCTACATACTACAGGGGGCTGGCAGGCTATTTACCTCCAAAAACATTGTTGGAAGGGCCCCACCAGTTTGCGACCAAGGGGCCCCCACCACCCTTAATCCGGCCCTGCTTCTGACAAAAGATGATGTCACTGCTTATCTCGTCCTCCCTGTACAATGACCTCTATATAGATAACACTGACCCATCATTGCATCACTACAGACAATAGATGATGTCACTGCTTATCTCTTCCTGCCTGTACAATGACCTCTATATAGATAACAAAGACCCATCATTACATCACTACTGACAATAGATGATGTCACAGCTTATCCCCCCCTGTACAATGACCTCTATATAGATAACACTGACCTATCATTACATCACTACTGACAATAGATTATGTCACAGCTTATCTCCTCCCCTCCCTGTACAATGAGCTCTATATAGATAACACTGACCCATCATTGCATCACTACTGACAATAGATGATGTCACAGCTTATCTCCTCCTCCTCCCTGTACAATGACCTCTATATAGATAACACTGACCCATCATTACATCACTACTGACAATAGATGATGTCACAGCTTATCTCCTCCCCCTCCCTGTACAATGACCTCTATATAGATAACACTGACCCATCATTACATCACTACTGACAATAGATGATGTCACAGCTTATCTCCTCCTCCTCCCTGTACAATGACCTCTATATAGATATCACTGACCCATCACTACATCACTACTGACAATAGATGATGTCACAGCAAAACAAATTGATCAAAACATATATGTTCTGAAAAAAGTAGAGCACAGAAAAAGTATCAATTGGCCAAATTGTGTGCCCAAAAAACATGACACTTAATAAACAAGGCGCAACAGGCGGAGCAAGGAAAATAAAACCGCTTAGATTTCCGCCTGAATGCGCAATAATTAATGCCCCCCAGTGTTCAAAGCCACTTATGGCTCAGCAAAGCTCACTCATGCCCCTTCCCATTCACTTGGCGTTAGAGATGGCTTAAGGAGAGGAAGTATAGCAGTACAAACCTTAATAAAGTCCCCCCACAATTCTATGGAAAAACCTGATCTTATTTCTAATTGAAATCAAAAGGAGAGAAATTGGGCCAAAGATTTGTTCCTTGTAAAAGAGCAAAGTTTTGATTCATAGAAGCTTTGCCGAGTTGTTAGTGAGATTCAATCAGATCCGCAATGAACCAGTAGGAACATGTTGCATGATTTGTCCCTGAAGTGCTATATAATCCCCTCTATATACCCAGGACCACCAGCCGAAGTTGTAGTGCTAACCACTGAACCACTGTGCATGCAGTTTTCATGTGCAAAACTGCTTGCACATTGTAGAGAAAAGAAACCCTTTGTGGCGACGATGCACTATTCTTCACGCCAATTCATCATTGTGAATGGGGTGTTCCAAAGTGTGTTGTAGTGCCTGTTAAAGGTGCACCAAAAAAGTAACAATACTGATAGTAACAAAAATGGAGATCTCTCTAGGAGAAGATTCACTGATGCGTCGGAGGGACTCTGACTGTGGATATTCTAAAAAATAACCTTATTCACAGTTGCTATAAAAGTGGACCACTACATGGTCAAACCCACCAAAAAACGGTTGTTGCACTCTGTGGGGCAGTGCAGGGGAGGCCAGATTCTGAAGAAAGAGAGCCACATCCATGCAATCTGGCGCCCTCTGAACATACACAGCAAACTGCATAGTGCGGAATGTATGTTTTAGTAATGTGGGGACCTGTTCTGGTCATGTTACAATTACAGAAATCAGGTGCACAGCAATACAAGAAATCATAGGATGGCTTGCCAATCTCCTCCTGGCAGAAGAGGGTTAATGCTGTGGGCCGGCGGCTAGCGTCCTCTCACCTTACCGGCTAAGAGCGTCCGGTCTATGGCGGCTATTAGCTCTTCTTTGCGTTGCTCAGGTGACTGGCCGTCTTCTCCTCCACAGATCGGTCTCTAACGCCGACTGCAATATTCTACTGGAAAGGATGGTACGTTTTGCCCAACACCAGACAAGCGTTTTCCCATAGCTCCTTGGTCCTCATAATATTCTAGGGTCTAAAGTTGTCACTTTCCAGCACCCCTGTCACTCTAGGTCCAGCTCTCTGTCCTGGCACAGCTCTGTGTTCTTTGCTCACCCACTTTGTTAGTTGCTGATTCGCTTTTCCGCACGTGGTCCGCTCGGTCCGAATCTCTCCAGTTCCTTCCCTGTCTCTAGTATGCGTCGCTTCCCCGTTGTAACCCTTCTCGCAATTCTGACCCGTGCCCTCGCTGTCACGCCCCCAGTGCCTAAGGTGCGTCTTGCGATCCCTTCAGTAGTCAATATTCACAACTGTCAAAGAATGCATAAGGTTCCGTCAGTAGTAAATTACTATACGTTTTGGTATGGCAGCCAGAAGCCTTGGGAAGGCTGATAGGTTGAAATTGTTTAAACCTTATTTTAAAGCGAACCATCACCAGAAAATCTTCTTTACAGGGACAGGTTCCAATAACCTTTGACTTGATAAAACTTTATTTCACATACCTCTTCCCTGCCGGCTTCAAGTGGTGAGTCCTGTGGAAAAAAGGTGGGGGCAGCTGCAGGTTTGTTGTGCTTGTGTCTCAGTCTCCCCACTCTCAGTTCCCCCCTCCCTCTTCCTGTGCATTGAAAGTGGGAAGTAGGGGCGATGGGAGGAAAGGAAGAATGCTTGAGGGACTGAGACACAGCACACATACATTCACCCACGAGACTTACCACATGCTGATGGCTGGGAGCAGGTAATGTGAGAAATCAGTTTTATAAGGTAGTGGCATATGAATGTGATGGATTTTATAGACGCACAGGATATTGGTGTCAAAAGATCATCTGATCTTTCTCTCAGGAATAACATTCCCCAAAAACTCGTGCAACTATTCCAATAAACATTTGACTGCGTGTAGAAATATTGTGATTTTTAACCATCAGGCAGGAGAATGTAAATTACATCTTTTTTAAGTCATGTAGTAAAAACATATTAATATAAAATACGTAACCAGCATTCATAGTGCAAAATACCAAGTAGGGATTGCGTTACACTCAAAAAAAAGTCTGTTATAGTGACCCAGGAAAACTCTACATGCCTACAACGCGACTATAATCCTATGAAGCAGTTGCCCTTTACACACAACTTCTCCTCACGGCCATCTGTTGGAGACCCAATGATCATAGATGATGGCCTCAAGCATCCATTCTCCATATCATGCGGCAATTTGATAGGTCGCAGGGGTTCAAAGTCGTATCTGCTTGCTTTCGTCAGGAGGGTGATGGAAAAGCGGAGGATTAGATTGACTTTGGCCCACCAAATTTGACAAGGAGCATCATTCATATGGTTGACTGCTTAAAATTTTCCCACAGGTTTAATGGACATGAATGTATAATGGGGGCCCACTGAAAAATGGCTAGTAATGGCCCCATTACATTCTATGGGCTCGTGCACATTGTCGGTTGTATCCAGCGTGTGTCATGGCTGAGTAGATACTATTCTATCCGTTCTCCTTCCTTTGTTTCATCGGCATTGGGACATGGCGGGAACAAGGGATCACATGTCATTTTTGCAGCCCACAAAGTGCACCTGTTTGGTGCCACAAACCTTACAGGGGCTATGATAAAGGAGGAAACAGGGGCTTGGGGCGGGACCCCCATATGATGACACTATCATGGTGTGATGTCCTAATACCTAGGATTATACCAGGATCTCCACGTTGCCATCAACCGCCACTCAATAATTGAGATCATCTTATTTGGGTTGACGGAAAAAATCAAGTCATTTGGAATCTAACATTCAATTCCTTTAAGCGGAAAGAGATCAATGATCTTACTGGCAAAATCTTCATGTGCTGTGCATTAAAACTGGAATATATCGACTGACTGGCCCAGGGAGTATTGTTTTGGTGCTGGAAATTAGTCGGCTTTAAGTAAAACTTAGAGAAGAGTAAAGCAATTGCCCGATAAAACAAACTTGCAGAGGGCTTTGTTGTCCTAAGATAAAAACGTGTCTTCTACGGTTCAGATCTGAAACGGGGAAGCTGAAAAGTTAAAGGCAATTAAGAATATCCATAATCACTTTGAGTGAGGTCACTTAGCTTTGTATAGGAGATGAAAGAGAGACATGTGTTCATGGAAATGAAGTTGTTAAGGAGTACCTTTAAGTCCTTGAGCCGCTTTGGGAAGCTTAGAAATTGTCGCACTTCAGTAATTACTGTACTGATGTCATATTCTCTATGCCTCCTGCGTTTATAACGTACTCCATGTGGGATTGATAGAGTTGACGGAATTGAGTTACCATGCAGCTCTCGGATATCTAAAGCGGTCTGTTTATTACATTTAATGTTAGCAGGTTTTTGAGACTTTCCTAATTCATTAGGGACACATAAAACCTAAAAAATTGACACATCTGCTAAAGGATCAACTGTTCCATCATTGCCGTTTCCCAAACCACTGGGCATATAGCGCGCAACATCGATCAGAAGCAAGTGATGTGATATCTTTATTCATGGTCAACAGTTATGTGTCATAGAAGCATCATCATGATACGTCACTGGTTTGGCGTATGCTGCAGTGCTGGAACAGAACCTTGTACCTCCTGCTCCAGTTCTGCAGGGTCTGAAAATGATGGTTTCCTGATGCCAGTTCATCATAAATTAGGTTCTATTGTTCAGGTGTCTGCTCTGACGTAATCACAGGACTCACAGTTACAGTCAATAGACATCACATTACTATAAGTACATGGTTGGCTATGCTGCGCGCTGGAACAGGACCTCTTGTACCTCTGCTCCAGTTCTGCAGGTCTAAATTATGGTTTCCTGAGGCCATTTCACCAGAAATGATGAAATTCCATTGTTCAGGTGTCTGCTGAGTAAATCACAGGCTCACCAGTTACATGGTTATAGACAAAACATAATGATAAGTCCATGGTTTGGCTCATACTGCAGTGCTGGAACAGAACCCTTGTACCTCCTGCTCCAGGTCTCGCAGGATCTGAAAATGATGGTTTCTGACGCCATTTCACCAGAATGATGACAATTCCATGTGCAGGTGTCGCTGAGTAAATCAAGGCCTCATCAATTACATGTCATAGACAACGTACATTGATAAGTTATGGTTGGCTCATACTCAGTGCTGGAACAGGACCACTTGTACTCCTGCTCTGCTCTGCTGGTTGACAATTATGGTTTCCTGACGCCATTTCACCATAATTAGGATCCGTGTCTTCTGGTGTCTGCTGAGTAGATCACTGGCCTCATCCGATGTTTGCACAAAATGTAACATAAATGTTGAAGCCAAGGTTTTGATGCTCCGCAATGCAGGGGTGCCATAAGGGTAATTACTCAACCATCCTGGTGGTCCCTGGTTATGCCATAAAACTTTTTGTACATCTACATATGTTTTTAGTATTTTTTTTAATAGTAAATTTCAATTAAAAAATATATTATGGCAAACATTATGGCACAAGAAATGGCAATACAATACAGTATATTGTCCAGACAATATGCAGACTACGTCATTTTGTGATATCAATAGTTCTGATATCAATATTCTACCCAGAGTCTGACATATGGTAGTCCATGCCCTTGTCATCTCCATCTTAGACTGCTATATTCTTCTCTATGGTCTAACTCTGCTAATGCCCTCCAAACGAGCCTTAACTCTGCCGCCCGGCTAATCCATCTGTCTCCTCACTTCTCCTCTGCTTCCTCTCTGCCGTTCTCCACTGGACCCATTTTACAAATGCAGGTTAAAATAAGAACCAGGTCCTACAAAGCCATTCCAAACCTGTCTGCTCCAATATCTTCTGACCCAACCAGCCAATACCGTCCCACACGAATCTCCGATCTTCACAGGACCTGTTGCTCCACTCTATTACCATCCATCTCCCACAACCATCTCCCGGAATTCTCCTTGTTGCATACCCCATACTTGGGAATTTCTACACAAATGTGGCAGACTCCCTCACCTTCCAAAACTTCAAACAAAACTGAAAACCCACCATCAGTTTAGTATTGCTACAAACACACAATACCACGTCTCTGCTCCCTCACTCCATGGGACTGTGAGCTCTTATGGACCTTCTCTACTTAGTTTCAGTCTAGTTTTTTTGCCTTTTTAATGCTATCATCTGTATCATAGTGATAGGTGAACCCTTTTCGTAAAGTAATAAAGCAACATGGAGCTAGATAATGTTCTCCATAATTATAATAAAAACAACCACTTTAATATTAATTGAAATGAAAACATAAAGAATAATATTATGAGACCACCGCTTCCCACAGGTTCTGGAAATGAATACAATATTTTAGACGTGATTAAAGAAAAGAGTAGAAAGAAAGAAGTTAAAACAGAAGTCGTAGTAACATCTGACTTAATTAAACTCGAAGTGCATGGTCAACATTTGAGAACAAAAAAGTTCCCTCCGCATATCAGCAAGGTTATCCCCTATGCACAGGAAAAGGCAAGAAAACTGTAATTACCCGTCCACAAGTTTTTTAGAACAGGATATGCATAAATACTCGATAGAGAGCAAGCCACACCTAACACAAGAACAAGGCTGTGTTCACACACAAGTTACACTGCGAAATGCAAAGCAGGTTGAGGAGCGGAGAAGGATGCCTAATTACATGCTATTAACATGTCATGTTTTATAAAACAATAGTAATGCAAGGAGATAAAGATAAGTTAACATTTTGTGTACACCCAGCATTACAAAACTCAACTTCGCGCTACACATACGTTAAGATTGTATTTTGTAAAGTAAATGTTAACAGCACATTAATAAGGCAAATATTCTCTTTCGCTGTTGTATTGAGTGAGTATAAAAACACCAAGTGTGAATACAGCACAAGGGTACGATGATTCCTTTCCACAACTTTGCGAATATACAGATTGCTGACCTCTTGCCCAGCTGTAGGAGGGGTCAACGACTTCTTTCTCTAAATAGGTTTGATCGCACCTCTCGGAACCGGTATCAAGCAGATATCTATGAAATTCTTCAAAGGGAAACCCCTTAGAAAATTGAGCACTATGGGGACATTTATTGCTTGTAGGCCTGAAAACAAAGGTGCACAAGCGAGGACTAACTGGTGTGTACAGGGGGAGGTGCCCTATTCCTGTGGCGTTGTGCCCATGCCTGTGCACTGCCTATTGCACGGCATCCATTAGACGCAGGTTTATGGCGCAATTATCCAATAGTCAGGTAAGAGCCCATTGCGTGCAGCTCATGGTGCACTGCACTGATGGCCATCCGGATATTAGGGCCGGTGGGGGGCAGCATCAACGCTGGCGCACTTAGAGCTACCTACGGTCAAATGTGCCCCTACTATGCCAATCATTGCTCAGCTACTCTTGCTCATAACGGCTAATATAGATACGCAGAGGTAGATAAATTACTACCTACCGTATGCTCACCTACTCTTGTCTCATTATAACATGTTTCCGACAGTTAGAAAACAAATATGCCTCAGCGTCCATCATCTCCTGCTGTTTATAACATGCTGCCATGCCGATAGGAACACCTGTACCAATTGGCTCCGATCTTTCTGCTCTATTAACCTGCAGCCGCAGACAGGACATTACAGAATAGATCTCCGCTTTATTTAATCATAACATGCGGCCCCGCAAGATTAGGGCAATATATACATCAGCTCGCTCTTATTAATCTAAAACATGCGGCAGCCAGTAGGGCACTATATACAATTGCCTCAGTTCCTCCTGCTTACTAACATGCTGCAGAGAAGGTAGGACACTATGTACAATCTGCTCAGTTCCTCCTGTCTATAACATGCTGCGAGATAGGACACTCTATACAATCTGCTCAGCTCTTCCTTCTATATACATGCTGCCTGCGATAGGACACTATGTACAATGCTCAGTTCTCCTGCTCTATAACATGCTGCCTGCAGATAGGACACTATATAAAAGCCACTCAGGTTCTTGTTAACACTTTGTATACTTGCATTCCCAGTGTCCAATAATCACCTCAATGTTTCTCTGTTAATAAAAGAGTTTTTTCTTTTCACAGTATGCGACAGGTTCATTAAAACATTCACTTGGCCCATAAAGTGATTCTCTTCAGGAACAATATGTGTAAGTCATTCTTAAACTGCAGTTAGAAATGCCAGGCGGGTGACAATATCCTATAGTTAACATTGCAGGGGCTGCGTATTCTTATAAAAGAAAATGAGACGACCTGAAGACGTTCCTATCAGTAAACCATTAGCCAAGGAAGGACCTTCTCATAAATTACCAGCAGGACATGAATCATTTTCTGTGGTGAAAGTCAAAGAGAAAAGTCTTCTAAAATGATACAATCATAAACATAAATCAATTGCCGGTGGTCATTCTGCTTTTCTACATTAATAAATTCCGCATGTAACATTGTTCAAAATTATGAACTTACCATATATAATTTTAAATTAATGAAGTGATGGAGCAGTTTGATGACAGCCGGTGATTTACCGCTCTGCTTTTAGCATGATGTTAAAAGCTTTTCATTTAATAAATTGCCCCCTTGAGAATACCAAAAATGAATATTTCGTGCTACCTGTTCCAGGTTTACACTTTTTTCAATATATTAATAAATGGCCAGGGATATGCATTTCTCAAAATATATCTTCTTTTACATAGATTTAATTGAAATTAATAGCGTAATACTTGGAAGGAGATGGTCAAACCGAGAGGTTCAGGGACCGTTTATAACAATTCGCGGCAGAGTCCCATTTAAAAACAATAGAATTTATCGCAGCCTAAAAGTTTTATTGGAGCTCAGAAAAGATTCCAAGCATTATATATATATATATATGAAATAAATAAAGCAATGCTTCAGCTTACATATGGAGACAACTTGGATATTACAATTTTTTAGATTAGTCCATTAACATTTTGAGGAGAAGGATATAACATTTCCTCCATATTAAAAATAATTCCATTTGAAAGAAATGAAAGGAAATCTACCATTTGTTTTTATGCATTGTGAACCAAACATACCTGAGAATGCTGTTGTGTAGCGACACTGATACAGATTAGGCCTGGATCAAGTGTTTTGCTAAAAAAAACAATTATTAAAATTATGATAATGAGATTCTTACCTTATTGCCTCCGGCAGCATGCATAGAACGCTATATCCCGCCCCCCCCCCCCCCCACCCCACCCCCCATAAGCCTTCCCATCGCCTGTGAAATCATCCAACTTTCAAGTATACTGCAGTAATAAACTGCATGTCATTCAGGAACTTGGGAAAGCGGGGTGTACTAGCTGCCATACATAAACACATTACTTCACATACACAGGAGCTGTTTGTCAGGCAAGATATCACTGAGCTTGATGACTCATACACAGAAGCTGGGGGATGGTTGCAGTGATTGATTACTTCTCCGTCAAGGACAACACAGTATTACAGTGTTCTCAGCTTTATCTGGGCAGGATAAGGCGGTATCAATGACCTATATAGATAAACACTGATGTCCTGCACAATGACCTGTATATAGATAACACTGACCCATCATTACATCACTACTGACATAGATGATGTCACAGTTATCTCCTCCTCCTCCCTGTACAATGACCTTCTATATAGATAACCTGACCCATCATTACATCACTACTGACAATGATGATGTCACAGCTTATCTCCTCCCCTCCTGTACATGACCTCTATATAGATAACATAGCTCATCATTACATCACTACTGACCAGGGTTGCAAAAGGAGGGGCTCCTGGGGTCGAGCCCCTGGGCCCCCACCACTTTCACTTTTTAAGGGTGCTGAGTCGCTGATGTCTCTGTGTGCAATGCCAGTGGCCTGTGGCAGCTCCGCAACACACATTGGGTCTAGAATGTCAGCTGTGTCAGTGAGACACTTTTTACAGGGGACTGGTGGCTAAATCTACGGGGGTGGGGGCTGTATACTACAGGGGACTGGTGGCTGTATACTACAGGGGGCTGGTGGTGATACTACAGGGGGCTGCAGGCTATATACTAAGGGCTGGCAGGCTATATACTACAGGTCTGGCAGGCTACATACTACAGGGGGCCGGAAAGCTACATACTACAGGGGGCTGGCAGGCTATTTACCTCCACAAAACATGTTGGAAGGGCCCCACCAGTTTGCGACAAGGGGCCCCCACCACCCTAATCCGGCCCTGCTTTGACAAAGATGATGTCATGCTTATCTCGTCCTCTGACAATGACCTATATATAGATAACATGACCATCATTGATCACTACAGACAATAGATGATGTCACTGTTATCTCTTCGCCTGTACAATGACCTCTATATAGATAACCAAGACCCACTTACATTCACTACTGACAATAGATGATGTCACAGTTATCCCCCCTGTACAATGACCTCTATATAGTAACACTGACCTATCATTACATCACTACTGACAATAGATTATGTCACAGCTTATCTTCCCTCCATACGTACAATGAGCTCATATAGATAATACTGACCCATCATTGCATCACTTACTGACAATAGATGATGTCACAGTTATCTCCTCCTCCTCCTGACAATGACTCTATATAGATATCACTGACCCATCACTACATCCACTACGAAATAGATGATGTCACAGCTTATCTCCTCCCCCTCCTGTACAATGACTCTAATAGATAACACTGACCCATCAAACTACTCACTACTGACAATAGATGATGTCACAGTATCTCTCCCCCTCCTGTACAATGACCTCTATATGAAACACTGACCATCACTACATCATACTGACAATAGATGATGTCACAGCTATCTCCTCTTCTCCCGTACAATGACCTCTATATAGATATCACTGACCCATCACTCACATCACTACTGACAATAGTGATGTCACAGCTTATCTCCCCCCTCCTGTACAAGACCTCTATATCGATATCACTGACCCATCAATACTCATACTGACAAAGATATGTCACATCACCTCTTCTTGTAGTATTAATAATCAATAAATTTAAAAACTAGTCTACAAAAAGATAAGAAAACTCTGTTCCTTCTGGCTTTTTATAAGTAAAAAAAGAATATTTTACCTTTAGGGAAGACCTCTGTGCTAATATTTTGGAGATTTAAGACCATATATGTTTTGAACAAGGGCCGTTTAGACGCTGATGCATGTGGATAATCCTGTAGACATGGATGTGAAATATGTTAAAAATTAAAACATAGACTTTTTTTTTTGATAAACAATCTGATGCTTTTACTTTCAGGCTTATGTTACAGAATGATTGATCTGAGATAAGAAACTTTGCATTGTTAAGCGCAGGCATTTAGGCTGCTGGAAACATTGAGGCTTGACATTAGAAAGTGGATGCAGTTCTTCTTCCTTCTACTTAATCTCTTTGTTTATGATCATATGCAAAGCTGAGAAACATCTGAGGAAAAACTGTCATAAAAATGAGATTTCATCCCGGCCCACTCGCTTTCACTACGTAAATGAAACCCAGTCTATGGCTATGGTGCTGTGATACCTCAGCAATAACAAGAGCTATAGCAAACATAAATGAGAAACATACGGAGGAATTGTGCAGCTCCAAGTTTGTAAAGTTCATGGTAACGCATAAAATGCCAAAAATATGTGCATTCCTTTTTTTTTTTTTCGTGAACCTCGAATCGCTCAAAACACTTTAAATGATCCCAGGAGATTATTTCAAAGTCTCGTTTTTTTTTGTTCTCGCAGTATAAGTAAATTATCCAGATGGGCAACTTTGTTCATAGATTGTAGACGCTGAGTTACAAACACAAACAATACCACACAAAAAGTTGTTTTCCTTACAACATATAATTATAGCGCTATTACATGCTCGCGATTGCGGTTGCAATGCAATTGCTGAGAAAAATAGAACATACGCCGTAATGTAAATAATAAGACTTGTGTTTGGCTTCGCATTCGGTTACATGCGCCCTTAATATTTTTGAAAGTATTTGTAAGAATTAGAATTTATTTGTTGTAGAATTTGTTGTTTTTATTTTTGAAACAAACTTTTAGTAGTTATAGTAAAAACTAAAGAATAACTTTGGGGTTGGTAATTTTGAAACCATTGAGTGAAATATAAAAATGTTTCAAAAGATTTTGGAAGGAATTTTTAGTTTTTAATAACTTTTGGGGTTTGTATTTTTGAAACATTGAGTAAAATATAAAAATGTTTCACTAGTTTTTGGAATTTTTAGCTTTGAGCCATTTTTAGTAATTATATAAAAGCTGAACAATAACTGTATTGTTGAAACATTGAGTAAAATACAACGACTGATCGATACTTTTTGGAATTTACAATTTGGAACATGCTTCATAAATATATAAAAACTGAACAATAACTTTTGAGGTTTTTTATTTTTGAAACATTGAATAAAACAATGTGATCAATACTTTTTAGAATTTTTAATTTTGAAAAATATTTTGTAAATATATAAAAACTGAACAATAACTTTTTTTATTTTTGAAACATGTTGGGGGTTAATTATTTTAGTTTTTTTCCCCCCATTTTTTTCTTTTGTATTTGTGCATTTGCATAGTTGCCTATAAGCACATCTGCATTTTTTTTTACCTTTTCACTTGCCTAGCAAAGTTTGCAGTGCCAGAATTTTTAAGTGTTTGTCTAATATATACTAAAATTCAGATGTGGGCAGATGTCACAATATTAGGTGCAAATCACACTTAAAAGGTTGCAACCTTGGCGTAAAAAAAAGTTTAGAAGGGGTTGCAGGAGAGTTTGTGACTTTTGTGTGACTTTTTTTTTAAAGTTGCATAAAGCACACAGTCATAGCTGCCTAATATATCACCCTCTAAGATAAATCAAAAATGTCCAAAACCAGGCCAAAACAAAAGAAGATCTCCTGACTCAAAACAAATGATCCCCGTTTTACTTTTAAGAGGTTTTTAGTAATTATATAAAAACTGAACAATAAATGTTGAGGTTTTTATTTTTGAAACATATTGAGTAAAATCTGAAAATGGTTTAGTACTTTTTGGAGTTTTTATTTTTAAAGCTGAACTGAAAGGCTTATCACATAAAATAAAATATATCCATTATGGAAAATAAGTCAGCACGGTGGCTGAGTGAGTAGTGGTGCTGGGGTGCTGGGGTCCTGGGATTGAATCCCACCCAGGTCAACATCTGCAAACAGTTTGTATGTTCTCTCCGTGTTTGCATGGGTTTCCCCCGGTTTCCTCCCACACTCCAAAACATATTGTTAGGTTGTTTAGATTGTGAGCCCCATGGGGACAGGGACCAATTTGGCAAGCTTTGTGCAGGGCTGCGTAATCTGTGTGCGCTATATAAATAAAGAATTATTATTATTTGATACACAACTGAATTTGCAGGTTTTCCCACCTACAAAGAATGGAGAGGTCTGTAATTTTTATTGTAGGTACAATCTCAACTGTGAGAGACAGAATCCAAAAAAAAAAAAGAAAAAAAATTCCATTGGATAATTTTTAAACAATTAATTAGAATTTTGTTGCATTTCTATGATGACTATGTTGTGGTAAAGGGAGACAAATTACTTCAGAAATGGGTCGTGGCTGGGTCTTCCAGCATGAAAATGTCTTGAAACAAACACCCAGGGCAACTAAGGAACAGCTCAGTGAAAAGCATTTCAAGGTCCTGAAATGGTCTAGCCAGTCTCCTCTCTTGAACCCAATCTCAGTGACAGCCCAAAAACCTTAAAGATCTGAAGGAGATCTCTATGGAGGAGAGGGCCCCAATCCCTGTTGCAGTGTGTGCCAACTTGGTCGAGAACTGCAGGAAACATCTGATAAAACTGTTCTGTTTTCCTATAGTATCAAATATGTATGTAATGCAACAAAAGTCAAATTACATTTTTAAAATCTTTAAGAAGTAAAACCTGTACTGCCCTTATATAAAATGGCAGGAAGTCCTCAGTAAAGAAAAAAAAGGCAGAAGAAAGATGAAAGATGGTGCAACAGAAATAGGACACTGCCCCCTCATTTACATAATAATAATTCCTTTATTTAAATAGCGCACACAGATTCTGCAGCGCTATACAGAGCTTGTCAAATAAATATAGTAGCAGAATTGTATTTCTTAGGGTATCACCAAGAGGTATGTTTAGAAAATAAATAAATCATGTTTTTACTTGTTTTATAACTTGGTAACTGATAGCTTTCCTTTAGTTCTATTGATTTCTCTCTATATATAATTTTCAATTAATTTTCAATTACTTGACACACTAGAGTTTATGGGGAACCTGCTGTTTAGAGAAAAGCTTTGAGAAGACTTGATTCTTCCGTTCAGAAGTTGACTCACGTGTACTCATTTGCATATAAGAAAAATGGCTGTGATTATGATACAGTGTCTCAGCCCCTATGGTTCTACCAGATATACCATGAGGTTCTGGATTTTTGATTTCAGCAAGCACACATCTTCACTCCCTTTACCTTCCAACTTGGCTTGGAGGTTGCATAAGGAGGGAAATAATCACAATTACTGGCTTTATCAAGGCTTGTTTGCCTTGATAAATGCCCCCCCTGTTTTTGGTGGTGGAATGGAACTGCAGCTTTTCTCCTATTAAAGTAAAACGACTGTATCTCCAACAGAGATACATTAGAATTTTTAACCATGTTGTCTGTTTTATTGTACTGCTGTTTGATACTTTTTGAACGGTAAAACGAAAATTCTCAACTGACCAAAAAGTCCATAAAACAGTGCAAGAAAGCAGGCAAGGTGGTATTAGTTTTCCCCCACATTCTTCTAATGAGATTTTTTTGGAACATTCACGATAATGTGTGCCAATATAGTTCTGCCCATTACATTTTCCAAAAGGAAAGACATTTTCTTCTCTCCTTAGAAAAAGTGAGGCAAACTGCATTTAGTGCAAGGGCAAGATGAGGCAGATTATTGATTACTGGTGCACGATCTTCAATTACCTGGCGTACCCTGCACTGCTCATATATTTTTAGGTGCACCTTTACTATATAGCATGCGCCACAATTCTCTCGAGATGCAGTATTAAATATTTCATGGATTCCAACATAGCCCTAACAGGACCTTTTAGGTGCACATTTTTTCCTGTTTTATCGGCAGAGTAAAGCTGCAACACAAAACTGGCGCAGACACTACTTAAATACATGTGCAAGACGTTTTTTTCAGTGCAAAGTAGGACAAAATTGTGGATCTGAGCCATAGTTTCCATGTAGAATTTACTACGACTCTATCCTACACATAAACTATCCACATAACAATGCGTCATATAGACTCCAATAATTTGCTTAAATTGTTCAATTGTACATTAGATATGAAAAAGATATTCATGTGTGATTCATATTCTCGAGAAAAAAAAACTGTAATTGAAAGAGGATGGGAGACAGTAGAGGGAATCATAAGAGTGTGCACTGTATCATCTGCGGGACTCTAGTATACATAACCATTGCCAGCAGTCAAGACTCGGTAAATTTACTCTGACATAAACAAGATCCAGCTAAATTTTAGCAAATTATTCCAGTCTGACTAGAGGTAGGCAATGTCTTATCATGGGAAGAAAGACGTTGCCAAAAATGGATTCCACAGAAAATCCATGAAGACAAACGGGATTCTAATGTGATGACTCTGCCGTCTGGACTGAAGCTTCTTGGTGCTACTCCTTTGGGTTACGACGTCATGGATTGGACTCAGTTACTGTAGCAGTTATTCTTGGATACCAAAAAAACCGAGGTATATGATTTCTGATATGATATTCTGTTTAATTCCAAACATGAGCGCACATGTTAATTTATTACCCCGCTGTCCAAACATAATTTACTATTACCAATAAATCAGAAATGGATGAGGTCTAACAGTCCGGAAGCCAAAACATCTAACAAGGGCTATTGGCACCTGGCTATGGGTATTGTTCCTATCTAATCTAATATACATGGGGGTCCTCAAGGGTTTTTGTCACACTCTGTAAGCATCAGTTCAATGGGAAATAGAATGTATCAATAAATTGTAGAAAAATCAAAAGGCAGAGCACATGCTCATCTTCAGTCTAGAAAACACAGTCTGGTGTTGGATGTATTTCCCGTAGTGAAGATAGCGTGAGAAACCAAACTTGCATTATAATGTTCTATGATTCTATGAACTACTGCTTCACCATGTGAAGATATCTTATAGAAAATAAAGAAAAGGGTTTTTTACTTATACTGGAAACCCCCTGAGCAGTCGGAGTAGTGTATCAACTCCCGTTTCCGCTGCACAGCCCTCTAGTTCCTAGTAATACTACTGGCACTGATCTTTATCCTGTGACCACTGAGGCCACTGATTGGCTCCAGTGGATCTCTGACCAGGGTCAGCTCCAGGTTTCACTAGGCCTCTGGGTGACAGAGCCTCAGTGGTCCTCTTTGCAGTGAACTCACTTGACGGCACTAAAAATTCAGAAACTAAATCAGCCCCCTGTTCCCTAAAAGAATCCCTATTTTACACTAACAAACACCCTCCTCATGGTTATTTTATATAAGTCCTCCTCACACCGTATGGATTTATTAGATACAGCCCCTCTCAGCCACATGGATTCCTTATGCACAGGTTTACGTGGGCCCCCCCAGAAGCTCTGGGCGCCGGCACTTGCCCAGGTATGCCCAGTGCTGGGGCCGGCCCCTTGTCTGACCACCACTCTACCAAGAGTGTCATCCAAGAACCAGATGGTTGTGCAGAGGAGCAGCAAAAGGTAGGTTTTGATTTTGTTTGCTCTCCCCCGCTTCTCAGGGGTTTTCCAAATCCCATGGTGAGCTGGAATGGTTTTACTGAACTGGATGCAATAGTTAAAGGGGTTGTGTCATAAATATTATCCATCCCCTATCCACTGAACAGTAGATAAATGTATGATCAAGATGATTTTGGCTGTTGGACTCCCAGATCTGCTCTGTACTTCCATTCTGGAAATCTTAAAGAAGTCCGTAGATCTCCGTCCTGTGCTCCGTTTAGTTCTATTTAGTTACCGTCCAGCTGAAACCTGGAAGCCCTGTGCTATGGAGAAGATCAGAATGACTAATGATCCCCCTGTTCTGCTGATCTCTTGGAATCCAACTGGAGAGACCCCAACAAGATCTGCATTTTTCCCTGTCCAGTCCATAGTAGATAAATATTTTTGCTGACACAGCCCTTTTAATTTTGTGGGAATTTTTTTTAATTTGTTAAACATTATAATATTCTGGGCTTGGCAGTCAATTTTACATACAGAAATGTCTATTTGCCACTTAGTGGGAGCTTCCACTGGACTGCAAGATCAGATTTAGAGCTCACACTCAGATCAATGACGATCAACTAATGTCTCACATGAATAGTAAGTATTATTTAGTGTACTGTATCCTAAAGCCTCCAGAAACGGAAAATGTTAGAATACATTTGTCATGATCCTACCGGTTTGACCCCGGTGGCAGGCTTACGTACTACACCCGGGTGCCTTTATGTATCGCTGAAAAGCTGCTTGGGACGTGATTAGGCTTGGGACTTTTTCAGCTGTGATGGGCGTTGTCCAGGGGCTGGATTTAACACTGTTGCACTTGTGTTTCAGGGTGAATTATACTGGCTGTGAACCCTGCTATCCTGTCAGTGCTGGAACCCTGCTATCCGGCCATCCTGCCAGCCTGCCTTGGTTCTCTGCATCCTACCAGTCTACTTCATAGTCTTGTTTTGGAAGTCTGTTCCCAGATGTCTGTTCTGTTTTCTGGACCAAAAATTGGGGGTAGAGCTAAACTTGGCTCTGAAGTTTAGGGTCAGGTCCGAGGGACCCAAACCGAACTTTGCGGTTCGAGTCCACTCAACCCTACGAGATAGCTCTTGGTTCACATCCTAAAAAAATCTATTAAACTTTCTATAACTTACTAGAGAAGAATATATACACAATATAAGGAAGTCATCTTAGTACAAAGCTATTTAAGCCATACTTCTCATTTTATGAAATATTTTTTCATCATTTTATTAACATTTGATATTGCCACCAAGCTGCCAAAATCCTTTCTCTGCCACTTATATAAAATTAAATTTCTCTCATATGTAAGATGACTGACATGCAACTATATATTAAATGGATTAAGAAACAGAAATTGGAGTAAATTTGTATCTCTAAAAGTTAAGCTAATATCTAAAGTGGATTCTGGGTAGTCGTGCCCTGAGAACAGCTTCAATTCTCTGTGGCATAAAAAATGTCAATCCATTTTGACATGAGAGCATCACATGAGACTGCAGCGTGGGAGATGTGGTCATGTCCCAGAGCTCTGATCCTTGATCGCTGATTTTTTTTGGGTTTGACTTGCAATAGACCCCATGTTTGTGCACATTTTATATGACACGCTACATTTGTAATGCAACTAGATTCAAGAAAATGACCAAATTCTTTCATAAAAGACAGTAGATGGTTCTGTACATTTTGGTTTCGATCAGGTGGGATATCTACTAATATAATAAATTAATACAGACATTTTCTATTTTGCTTTGTATGGTAAATTTATTAGTTGACTGTTTCAAAAAGAATACATTGGATTTTATAAATTGTTTCATGTGACACTTTTCCTAAAGAGACATAGTAATTCTTTGCATCTTGAATGCTGTTATTTTCCCAGGATAGGCAACAATTCGGTATCGCTTTAGTGAACATCATTTTCATATATTTTAGCGCTGTCTTTAGAAGTGAAGAAGGAAAATAAACAAATGAGAAGTTTAACAGCATAAATGAAGTTGGTTTATGTTACGCTCTGACAATCCCATGAAATAGTGCAGGTTCATCCTGGGTTTCACAAATAAATGGCTTAAGAGTTTAAAGTAAGAAACTTAAATGTAAGAGGAACTGAATATGTATAACCACCCAAGGAAGAACCTAACAAAAGGAGGACTGCAAGCACTGTCTATAATAAAACACACATGCCCCAATTAAACCACAACTTTACTTCTCGGATAAATTACTTGCTTTTACCTTTTGATTCTGAACATCAAACATCTGTTGCAAAAATCTTTGCTGTACAGATGTCACTTATCCATTGATCTTACACACCTTCATTGTAATCCCCATTCTTTACTTTTTGCATCTATCTATCTACTTCTGGAACAAGGCAGCACTCCAAAATTCAAGTGTAAAAGCAGGGCGGTCTTTATTCCATGTGGTGATGTTTCGGTGGCACAGCTCCTTTTTCAAGCATACCAGATGGATGGTGTGTATGAAATACTGTAGATTCATTCAGGACACAGAGGTGAATTAAGATTTTTGTTTGGGCATAAGCAAAGTTCCAATATCACACATTATGCACCTCAATACAGTCCTGGGTGGACATCTTGTACTACTTCATGACCAATCATGTCCTGGCAAGCCAAAAAGGATCCTTGACTTGGCTTCCGGCACAGATTGACAAAACACCATGGATCCTAGACTAAAGTCCAAGGAATTTTCCAAGGCATTCCAAAGGGTTTGTGCAAAATGGTGCTACCAAAAGATAAGTAATGATGTTTCGTTAGGGTTTGGGCACCTCAGCCAGGAACCTTTGTTGCATAGTGGAGAATCTGTAGATGTTTCCAGCAGTATACAGTTTGTTATCTTGGGCACAGCTAGTTATACTTTGGACAAAAATTCGTTACTACCACTACAGCTTCTTCGAGTTCTGAGAAATTGGGAGGTTTGCATTCAAGAATAGTCTGCACATTGATTAGTGAAGAATGCATTACTGTAGGAGCACTTCCTCCATAGTCTTCTTTCAGCATAAACATCTTTTATGATGGTCAAGATGATAAGTTTTAGGTCCCTTTTATGCATTATAGTGCTTGTGGACATCATCAATATTGAAGTAAAAGCATATGAATTACCACTTGTTATCGGCTGCATTTGTACTTTCTATAGTTTGAATAGTGGGGACAACCTGGGAACAAGTGAGATTTATTGGGGCTCATTTACTTACCCTTATGAGGAGTTCACTGAAAGTGCATTGTCTGACGATAATGCACCTTGCCGCAATTCACTAAAATTGTGCGTCTGATATCCTGCATGTGTCGCTTACCCGCTCAGGTCTGATAGAGTTCACCTTTTTCTTCTTGATGCATGTAAGTGAAATTTAAATCCCGCGCTCAGTCTGAATCAGTCAGATTGTCCAACGCCACGCCCCCCAATTTGTGTCTCATGAAAGCCAGCGCAACTGCGCCAAAAACCAAAATGTGTGACACAATGCCAGCACAGACACCTGTTACATACCTGTCCAAGCCGTACAATCCCCAAAAAATGCGAACAATCCGAGGAAAGTGGGATCCGCAACCCTTAATAAATAAGTCCCATTGTGTTTACCACTTCAAGGACCCACTGTGACCTTTAGACAGCAGATATGCAACCATGAACATTAAAACCATTGATAGAGGGGACCCAACCAAAATTTAGCTAAAGGGTTTAAACATCAAGGCTGAGTCCTTATCCTATCAGCAGTATTCTGACATCACATGAAAGGTCCTATGATCCTTTCCTCAGTGCTTGTTATAGTTCTCACTTGACCAAGCTAGTGTGTTTTATTTCTGCTTACATATGATATCTCCTGACCCCTTGGCTTCTCACCTGGTATCCCTTTAGCCTGTCGATTTGTTACTTTGTTTTTATTTTTTTTTTGTTGTGACCTGGCTCTGGCAGCTATTCTTATCTGTTTATATTGTCTTGTCTCGTCTCTGTGTTTGCACTTTGGTGCACAGTTGGATTGTCTTCTAGTTGTCCCACCCACTGCCTAGGGTGGGTTGGAAAATAGGAAGGGATAACTGAATAGGCGATTAGTCATACGTCCCACTGTCTCTTTCTGTGTCTTAAGTAAGTTCTAGACCCTGTATAACACCATTCAATAGAGATATAATGTAGATTTTTTTTAAAGGAGATTCTCCATGGGAACACAAGTCTACAAATTAAAAACATACTAGCTACACCAGAGGCCCCTATATTTAGACAGCTGTTATTGGGTTCTTTACCCCACTTCAATAAAGAGCAGTCATCCAATTCAGGATGGATGCCGCTTCTAAATTGAAGAGATTCTACAGTGTATATTTACTTATTTCTCAGGAAATGCTCCACATTATAACTAGTATGCAAATTCACTCAAAGTAGCTGCATCTCAGATACCATCTGTAGATGCACCAATACATAGCATGGGTACTGGATGCATAGGCAGAGTGATGTATATAGACTTATTTTTTTAGGAAACTAGGAAACTCAAGTATGCTCCATTGAAACCGACTCAAATTATCTACACCAGATGCTGGGAGGAAGGGGGGGTGGAACCATGTGCTATGGAGGATTTATGGGGATAAAAAGACAGTGGCCCACATTTATCAAAAAGAGTGCAAACTGTACTATGTGCAGTTTTCCTGTGTAGTGTGCAAAGGGTGCCAGATTCATGAAATGTATCACACTGTCTTCATGAATCTGGTGCTCCTTGCACTGCTCTAACAGAGTGCACCAAAACACAGAGTGTGCGACGGTCCAACTGTACACCGGAATGCCCCTTTCAGTGCATAATTTTGTGTTGCTTCGGGTATAGTGCAGTTGCGGACACTTTATTAATACATGTAGAAGCAGTTTGCACTAAAAAGAATGTGTCGACAAAAAATTGTCGCAGGGGCTTTAATAAATGTGGGCCACGGAGTCTGAGAAATCCGGTGCCTCTGGTTGCCGTTGACTGCTCATGATCTAAGGAAAAGGTAAGTCCACCCTATAAACTAGCAATCCTTATATGTTAAATAAATGCTATGAATCAAGTACCTGCCTAGACATGAATCTATTTTGGGCTCCTTCTGGTCTGTTTTTCATTCCTTTTCTGCCTATAGAGGGCATATTTTAAAATGGCAAAAGGTAAATATTTCCCCATATGACATCACCCTAGTAATGAAGTATTTACAGATATTCCCCCTGGGCGGGGTATAAGTTTGGAAAATACTTATCCGAACAGTCAATTACAATTTGCACAATTTTGAAATGTAATTTTTAATTGAACGTCTCTTTCCTACTACAGCAAAACATTTCCAATGAACTTTTTTCCAAGTTTGAATAAGACAAGGATGTCTGTCATCCCTAAGCATAATTGCTGTCATTAATATGGAATTAAGCCAAATGAAACACACAATTTTATTATACGAATTGCTTTGTTCTTAATGGCTACATAAGTCATTAAATTGTGTCAGAAAAGAAAGGTAGACAAGGGATAGTTCCTATGGAGGAGTAGCCTCATCACATCGAAATATTAGGAAAAAGAAGAACCTGGAAAGCAGCCAGTGTAATCAATTGCATTTTTCTCCCATGGGTCTAAATGAGATTTAACTATCCTCCATTTAATTTGACAGTCAAGTGAAGATTTGTGATGATATTATTCCCTTTTATCTATCCTTTTTTTTAATAACTGCTAAGTAACTCAAAAATATTCAACACATAAGCGCTAGAAATGGCGTAAAACTGGACAAAAAACCATCTTCATTAATATTTCAATAAAATTAAAAAATATTACAGTTATAATTTTGGAGATATTTCAATTAACTTTTATGTATTTTTTTTAAATGTTAAATCTTAACGAACTATCAATGTAAAGAAAGAACAAATAGCATTATATATAAACCTCATAGAGATTTACAAAATTATGAGAGGCACAGTTAGTTATACTTTTTTAAAATATATATATTTAGTAATGTTCCTTAAAGGGAATCTACCATGGGGAAAGATTCTCCATGGTAGATTCTCCCTCCCTGTAGCAGCTGCATCCTGTTTTCCCCTAATTCGGCTGCAGAAATAAACTTTAATCCGTGTATATGCAAATTCTATTTCACTGCTGGCGTGGAGTATCCACAGGCAGCTCCTGGTGCAAAGGCTACTCCACGCTCCCTCAGTTGCCCCCGCTTACCCACCTAGCCACTCGTTGAAATCTCATCACCGGCACCAGCTCTGAGCAAGCACAGTAGCACTTGCCGGAGACACACCTGCTGCCGGTGCATCACCGACAGACGAATTGGAGCTATTGCGTTTGCGCAGAGATCACGTAGTGCCGGAGACTTAGACGCGGCGAGCGTCTAGGCAGGTATGCAGAGCAAACTGAGGGTATGAAGTAGGCTTCGCACCCGGAACTGTCTGAGGCTACACCACGCCCCCAGTAGCCTCTGAAATAAATTTTCATATACATGGATCAAAGTTTATCTCTGCAGAAGCTGCATCCTAGGAATCGGGGAAACGTGATGCAGCTGCTGCAAGGAGGGAGAATCTACCATGGGGAATCTTTCAGGAACTGGATTCCCCATGGTAGATTTCCTTTAAGGAACATTACTATATATATATATATATATATATATATATACAAAAAATTACAGGTCATAAATGGCTGTATATTATATACATTAAGGTTCATGAATGTTGGTGGAGGGTATGACACCAAAAGAGACATCTTCTGAATGAGATTGAATTATAAAATAATTTTCTTTCTGACTCACAAAGGAAAACGAGAACTAACCGAGGGGTTTAACAAGTTAATCAACCAGAGATGACTCTGAAAGAGGAATCCCTTAAAGTGAACCTGTCATCAGTAATTGGCCTAATAAACCACTAGTGGTATGTTGTCAAGCAGCTGAGAAGCTTCTAGATGATGTTTCTTTTATGGTCCAGTGTGATGCCATCATCCAGAAAATCAACATTGAAGTGGGATGTAAATTGGTTTTATGAATCCAAGGAGGCGGAGAGTTCAACAATGAAGTGAAGCTTTCCCTGCCTCAAAATGCCCCTTCACTGTAATTGATAGTCCTGCATCTAGGGATATAATTGATCAGATCTCCTGAAGGCTGGCGCATGATGTCAATCACAGGGGAGAAGGTGTTCAAACTCAGGGAGAGCTTGACTTCAATGTTAAACTCTCCGCCTCCATGACTCTATACCGCTAACTTCAAAGTTGATTTTCTGGATGATGCCACCAAGCTAGGTCATGAAAGAAACACAATCTAGAAGCTGTTCAACTCCTTGACAACAAACAGGTAGTGCTTTATTAGGCAAATTTCTGATGACAGGTTTCCCTTAAGGGCTCCTGCTCCAGTGATTTTTAGGCCCAAACCTGACACAACTCTTAAGGTCTCCCAGTTCAAAGATCTGTAGGCCCAAATCCGACACAGTTCGATGCTCAAATGTGTTGAGAGTTCCTGGGGCCAACACTAACTCACTAAGACTCACCAAAGAAATTACCAAATGAGATTGGATTAGAAAGATGTTTGTTTTTTCCCCAGAACCAGTGTCATACCACAGCATCCATTGCTTTTGTCTGGTTTTGCAATCTGACTCAACTAAATTGAATTAGACGCAGCTGCACACCAGTCATAGCCAATAGACATAAGGTGTCAATAAAGGTGTCAATATCACACATCAACTACAACCTCATACGGGTTTCAGCCAGAAACTGTAGCAGGAGCAGATGTCACAAGGTCAACAACAAACCTCTCCATGCCTACAGAGGCATCTAGTGATCGGAGAAGATGCACTTGACAAGAGGCAAGGACCGAGGTAAATATAAGTTCTTCACTGGCATTGCACCAACTGGGGCCTACAGAGTAAAAATGAATGAACCCAGAAAACCCATTTAAAATTAAAATGTAACATTTTATAATGTAACTTTACAATAAAATAAAAACAAGACCTCCATTCCCGTAGCCCAAATTTTGGTTGGTTTTGTATGTTGTGGCTTTGAGAGAGAACATAAAACAGAAACATACTATTGTTGGCCTTACTACTGTAATCCTACTACTGCCCCCTGATAGACTGCCCCCTGACCTTTTTGAAGATGTGGTCTGTTTTGGAAGTTTTAAAAAGTGGGTGCGGAAGTGGGTGTGGTTAGTCTTTAAACCGGATTTAAAAAAGAAACTTAAAGGCGCTGTCCACTTTAAACATTGCAGTGAATAAATAATATTGTTTGTGTAAGAATAAGTTATTGAATTCTCCAATATACTTTCTGCATCAATTCCTCATGGTTTTCTAGATCTCTGCTTGCTGTCATTCTATAGGAAACTTCTCTGTTTACTTCCTGTAGATAAATATCGGTCCTAGGTCATGTAATGTCACACAGGTGCACAGCTCATTAACATTGCACAGTTTTTATGACACTGTTTATTATAAAGAGGGGGACAGCATGGTGGCTTAGTGGTTAGCACTACAGCCTTGCAGCAGTAGGGCAGTAAAGCTTCCTGTTGCATGACAACAAGCGAGATCTAGAAAACAAAATTGAAACAGAAAGTATGTTGGAAAATTTTAGCAATTTTCATTACACAGAAAATATAAATTATTTGCTGGAATGTGCTTAAAGGACATCTACCATCAGGATGAATGATTATAAACAAAGCACACTAACTTGCTGGTGTGTGCCCCTTCTGGCAGGATCTGTTCTTCTTTTAGCTTCTGATGCCATAGTTTTTACTAAAAAAAAGGCTTTTAAAATTATGTAAAGAAGCCTAAGGGGCTCATAATTTTTTCACATTTTTTGCACAATCCTTTCAAAGAGAGGCCACATTTTTTCATGCCGTTCATAAATTTGCCACGTCTGTCATTCTACGCAGTCATCAGCAGATCTGACTTCAAAACGGTCACATAAAATTAGTTAGTGTCCGATTTAACCCACCTAAAATAGTAAAAACACACAACGTATTAAAAATCTTTATCATAAAATGAAAGCAGAAAATAAAATCTCCCCCCAGAGTAGCCGGTGCTGGATTTCTGCTGATAGTAGCTTAGGAACGACCCTGGATTCTTTATAAACTACACACATGCGATAGAGATTAATGATAGGAGGAAAAGCTACCTATTCAGGAATTTCGACTTTCAGTTCATATAAGAGTTGTTTAAATCCCCAAAGGAGCAACTTTGGCAAGTCGATTACTGGAGGTGAAAGCACTGGAGCACACGGACACATTTTAACAATGTGCAAATGTAACTCGAATTGCCAACAGTAGAAATGTTTCAAAAAGTGGAAATTTGCTGGAGAAACTAATCTGTTTGTTCTTATCGAGAAATCACAGCATGGTGATACTTAGAAATGTGTGTCACCTTGTTCTGAGGGGCTGCGCAGGCGAGTAAATCTAATTTATTTTCATTAAGGGTTCGAACGCCTTGTCAATGGAACATTGTTTGGTTAAAATAACACCAGAAGTTACATCTGTTTAAAACAGTAGCGACACGCTGAGCAGCGTCTCTTCTAAGATAGATATAGACCATGGAAATGCAGCGCTGGTAATATTGAAAAAGACACAAATGGGTAAATTGAGATAACTTCATAAAAAATTAAACAAAAACAACATCCTATAAAAAAAAATTGGAAGGAAATGGTAAACCAGAGGCACCTACTCGTGGATCCAGACCCTGTGATTGTGGTAATCTTCTTATATTTGTTATGCATGGCCTCTTTTTTTAAGAGGGGCTACGGGTGGCATTACCAGAGCCTCTCCATGCTGTGGCTTCAGAGGTGTTTAGGCTGTTTAGGAGCACCTCCCCCATCCCACTGCATGAGATTACAATAGGTAGATGGAAGGGGGATCATGCCGAGGGAGCAGAGGGGGATCACATCTTCATCTTGACAAATTTAAAATTTTTAATCAGGGCTTTGAGTTACGTGCTTGGCTAACACTTGCATTCCCATTTTAAAATGCATCCACAGTTGTGTCTAGAATAAACTCAGATGTAGACAAAAAAACCTATAAAAAGCTTTCAAAGACATGACCTAATCATACGGGCCAGGGCTGGTTCCAGGTTTCAGTAGACCCCTGGGCGACAGAGCCTCAGTAGGCCCCTTTGCAGTGAACTCACGTGGGAGCATTAAAAATTCTGAAACTAAAACAGTCTCTTGTTCCCTAAAATATTCCTCAGTTTATCATTCCAAACAGCCCCCTCATGGTTTATATAACGCCCCCCTCATTTTATATACAGACCCCTCATGGTTATTTTTTATAAAGCCCCCTTCACCCTCTATGGATTCATTAGATAAAGCCCCCCTCATCCCGATGGATTTGTTATATACAGCCTTATGTGGGCCCCCCAGCAGCTCTGGGCCCCGGCACTTGCATAAGTATGCCCAATGCTGGTGCCAGCCCTGATATGGACTGCCCCAAATTGTCCCAAGACTTGGAAGGGGGGGTAGTACAGCGCCACTTTCTGGGGATGACCGAGCGGGCTGCCATACCATGAGAGAGACTCTAAGTAGACTACATTTTTGCTTCCCAATCTCACCAGGCATGATGAATAGCAATGCCATTTCTGGCCTTCCAGTGATTGATGAGTGCAAGAAGGTCTTTGAGACCTCAAATACCTGGTTCCAAAAAGGGCGGAGTTTGCTACACGATCACCATATGTGTCAGGGAGTGAAGGAAAGATGGAGTGAAGGAGTGCCGAGATCCTATACCATCTAAAGAGTATTTTGTAGTTGCTTTCTTGCGTAGCGCAAGCAATCGAGAGTTTGTGGGTAAACAGAAAGGTTTTATTCTAGTCTTTTAGAGACAAAGCTGTGCCCAACTCTTTTTACCAGCTGGGATATATACGCTAAAGAGATCTGACTCACTTAGAGGCTATAGACTTGCGAGATACAGTGCTCCGGATGGGAAAGGCATTGGGGCACTTAAGGAAGGAACCCACCTGGTATAGTTCTAGCCATGAGAGGTCAGCAGTCTCAGGATTTGTGGCGAAGTCACTAAATAATGAGCTCCCCCAAAAGATTGTGCATGCAAAGATCTTCATGAGCTGAGTGGCCCAGAGAGACCTGGAGAAGTCTGGCGGTAAGTCTGGATTACGGAATAGGGGAGTGAGTGGGCTGAATGGTCAAGAAAGTAGGCAAAGAAAAGAAAAAATGTTCCATAGCACATCCAGATAAAAAGTTAAGTTCCTTTATTAGTCATCTTTAAAAATGTACCGGGTGTACATGTAGGTCGAAAAGAACATCTACAAGTTTCATTTATTACTGAAGCCTTACTCATGGTATGTGATGTCACAGCTTATCTCCTCCCCCTCCCTGTACAATGACCTCTATATAGATAACACTGACCCATCATTACATCACTACTGACAATAGATGATGTCACAGCTTATCTCCTCCCCCTCCCCGTACAATGACCTCTATATAGATAACACTGACCCATCATTACATCACTACTGACAATAGATTATGTCACAGCTTATCCCTCTTTGAATTTTTGGAGGAATTTCCATCGGACTTCCCAACATTTTTGGGATTTGCGCAGCTGGGTCAGGTGTTCAACAGCGGGTTGTGTTGCACGCGATCAGATTTTGGTGCATCGGCACGGGCTTTCATGTGACAGAAATGGGTGGGCGGTCTGTCAGATGATGCGACTGATTCGGACTGAGCGCGGGATTTAACTTTAAAATTGTGTACACACCCGCACACAGAACCAACAGGAAAGCCGATGAGTGAATTACCACACGGAGACCTGGCGGGAGGAAGGAAGCGAATGCAGGATAGATCGGGCGCACACGATCTTAGTGATCCCCGCACTGCGCATTTACACGGACAAATTGCACTTACATTCCAGGAAGAAGAAGGTTGAATCAAGGGACACTAGCGAGGGAAAGCGACATATGCAGGGATATAAGGCGCAGATCTTAGTAGTGGACTCCCCGCCACAGCGCATAATACCGGACACATGCACTTACATGCACCAGGCAACAAAGGTGACTCCGGAGGGCCCAAAAAATGAGCGGGGAAGAGACAACATGCAAGGAATATCGGAGTAAGACGACGGATCTTAAGGAGACATCCCGCACACATGCATTAATACACAGACATGCACTGACATGTAACAGGAGAAGAAGGTGAAAACTACGGGGACCTGAGAGGAGGCAGTGACCAACCTTAAGGATCTCGGAGCGACAAGGAAATATTATTGACTCCCAGCCAACAGCGCATAAACAACAAAGGACACACTAGCACTTACATCACCAAAAGAGAAAAGAAGAAGGTAGAACTCCGAAGGGAACCCGAGCGGGGAAGGGATGAACAAAATGCAAGGAAATTATCGGGGCGCAGGAATTCTTAGTGACTCCCCGCACAGGGCGCATAATATACACGGACAATGACACTACAAGGACCAGAAAGGAAAACAAGAAGACGAGGAAAGAAGGAAGGTGAACTACCGAGGAGAGAACCTGCCGACGGGAACGGCCTACGTGCACGTGACCCCTGCCTGATGGCTCTCGGGCGCAGGATCTTCGTGACCCCTGGTACCGCGGCCTGATACATCGGACCCAAATGAGCACCTTACATGCCCCACGAAGCCAAGACAGGTTGAACATTTCAGCACCACCAACAGGACAACGAGACGCGAGGAGAAAGCGGACCACAATGCCCGGATACTAATCGGAAAAACAGCAACGATCTAGTGCCTCACCACCCCAGTAAGGCAAGTTACACATTCAGTGGACTGAGTCCCCACCTTAGGTGACAAGAATAAAAACTAATAACAGGTAGTTCTGAACGTTAGAATTTTGCGGCCAATCACATTCCTAAAGAATCCGCGAGGACATTGGCTGCATCTGAGGTATGGCATCGCCGTCCATTACTACACAGAAAACCTTGTCAATTCCATTTACGCACCACAGTAGTTATGTGACCTTCCAAAGGATACAACCATTGGATAAGTTTTCCACGGAGGAAAGCCATAAAGGCATTAGACGGCTTTCTGAGCTCAATGTTCTTTTCTCATCCTCAAGTCCAATCGGGTCTGCTAATCACATATGTGGCGGCAGTCTGATCAATCTGGTCCATGGGCCCGAATGGACTTACTTACCCACCGGGGGTAACGGTCAAGTCACACTGGCCCTGTGGGTGCCATGTCCGATGGTCCGAAGGGTTCGCGACCCGTCGCACCCCGGTCAGGAATAGAGGACTCTTCCCCACTGGGGGACGTTATGCATATAAGACCTCTTTGGATTGCGCTCCCAACCACCTCCGCCTGGCACAATAGCTTCCCACAACGCTCTGTCCGTTGCCATCGGAGCCCCAAATTGCCCTGTATGTTGAAGAAGGTTTTATGGAGATGGATTGGTAAATTTAGTTTACAGGAGGCAGCCTGAGGTGTCACATGCTATGGCCAAGGGCCCCCGGCCCCGCCCCCCATACAACTGGCAAGGCCCTACAAATCGACACGACCACTATTGGCAAAGCAGGATTTGCGCCAGAGGAAGCGGAAGGGTGGGTGTAAAGCTCAAGGCCATGATTGGACCGCAAAGCAACCATTGCACTCGCCTAAAGACATGGGAGGGACGGGCGTGGAGGTGGTGCACGGCAAGTATGGGTTCACCCAGAGAGGGACAAAGCAGGGCCATAGTTTAGAAGCAGAAGAAAGGACAAATACATAAGGAACGCACAACCGAAACCGGCTACACCGACAAACTCCGGCGAACGATGGAAAAAGGATACACAAGGGTGCAAACACCTCAATAACTCTAACACTGTCACTACAAATACAACCAATGGCACATCAACCATAGACGACCCCCATGTGCGTGTAAAATGTGCGGCGAGCCAAAACTCATCACATGGGAATAAAGATCTAAGATACACCTAGAATCCTTACAGTGAGGGGGGAGCATTCATCATAGTGGGGTCGGGTTCGGCCTATTTTGTGCGGCCGGTGGTTGGCGCTTAGCTTGTTGGCTCCTGAGACATATGATGGGGATCTGGTTCGTGCCGTTGAGTAATAAGGCACTTTGGATTGGTCTTCGTAATGTCCCGAACGGATGTATTGCGCCTAAATGCGCCAAATATAGGCTCAAATTTCGCACTGGTGAGCGCACAGAATCGATCATGACAGACTTGAGCAATAGTGTACCGACGTTCGAAACATGCTATCAATTCACTAGCTCAACACCGATCATATGTGATTAACGCAGGACGACTAAAGGGACACAGAGATGCCATGTAAAAAAAAAAAAAAGTCTGTGCTAGGATGAGGCTTTGCCTGTTTTGTATGTATAATGTTAGACAGTATGGAGACTGTATAATAGTCTAGATCGTCAGCAAACACTCGGTCAATAAGACAATATTCACGTGCCCCGAGTATTAATCCCACTCTGACAATGATTAAGTCGTTGAACTGGCCTAGTGCATGAAAGGATGAAAGTTTTACATTTTAAAATAATAACTGCTGCGAATAGTGTCCATTTTCAGCATCGATGGTATGTCATTCTATTTAGGAGTGGGACGCGGTGTGTTTGTGAACTAAAGGTGGTTGGTGTAGTACGATAAAGCGGGAAGTGGGATGGTGAGGGAAGGTGCAGTCGCTGCTCAGAGTATATTTTTGTGGCGCCTTTTTTGCGGCCTTTTTAGGGAGGCCAAATTGAGTGGATAGATGCCCGGCAAACAGCTGTATAGGGGAGTGCACCACGGGGGTCATTTACTAAGGGCCCATTCCGTTTCGACACGACCCGACGTGTGTACCCGAATATTTCCGATACTACTGGGGGCAATCGGTATATCTACTGGGGGCGCAGGGCGTATATTACTAAGTGGCAAGCCGGTATACTGACTGGGCGCTGCTCAAGTCACTTACATGCTTTTCACCAGCTTCTGTTGACATGTAAAATTAGGGTGGCTCGCTTATACTACGGGTCGCCTGGATCATTCATTGATGATATACGGTAGATAATCATACGATATATTAGATAGATAGGAATATATATGAGGTAATATATAGATCAGATAGATAGAGAAATAGATAATGAGTTATCATAGATTGAAATGGATCGATCGATAGCTCTAGATAAATAGATATATAGATAGATATTAGATAGATAGATTTAGAGAGATAAATATATATGAGATAGATAAGGATAGATAGATAGATACATAGATAGATAGATAGAATGACTAGAATATAGAAATACTATAGATATATAGGACTAGCGTATATAAGTGTAGACAGTTATGTCGATAGTATGGACGACACGATAGAATGATACGCGTAGAACTAGCTGAGATAGATAAGATGGATAGATCTAAATAGATAGATAGATATCTGAGATCTATTAGAAGATAGATATGGATAGAGAATAGATAGATAGATAGATGTTAGATATAGAGAATAAGAGAATCATTAGATATGAGATAGTTATATAATAGATAGGTGATTATAGATAGGGATAGATAGCGATAGATAGATAAATGCATAGATAGATAATTGAGAGATAGGGAATACTATAGAGAGGTTAGATAGTACCTATATGTGATAGAGATAACATTGATAGACGTATGACAGACAATAGATATAGACATCGTTTCAAGCTAGATCAATTAGACATTATCGAATATTGGTGGAAGATAATTTAAGTATATGGAAAAAATACCAAAGTACAAGAAAGCTAGTGGTAAGCTTTACCAAAACAGATAGTACTACAAAGCAGCTGAATAGTTCCCTTCATCCATGATGGGCTTCAGGAGGGCGATTAATTGGTGGGGGAGTGGGGCGTGGATGGGTGAGGGGGGTCCTTCCTATACATTTCTCACTTGTGTTGATCGTCGCACAAGTTTAATTTGCTATCACTTTTATCATTAGTGAAATACCAATACTACAGTGACCTTCGTGTCCGTGGCAGCCATCATTCAGATAACCGTGATCACCGCTACACAGCAGATAACCATATAAAATAGTCAGTTTCATATGACTCCATGTTATCATGGAGACTCCCTTGACCATTCTCCTACCTCCACGCCCCGAACTTTCGTGGTAGGGCCCTCCAGAACAGTGCATCCTCCCTTAACCATAGATTCGTGTCTCTCGATGATTGAGGTGAACACTGCGGGGAATCTTTGTGCTACTTTATGGTAATTATGAACTTTTGTTGTCTGTTTTATAATGGAGGAGGCGCGTGATTTACTATAGGTCTGGTGCTTTTGGGCCCTGTATTTTATCCCTGAGGTCTGCTGCGTGAACTGAGTAATGATGCCAAGTATCAAGCGTCGTCTCCAATGACGATGTGATGGCCGGATGTTGCTCAATGCTTGTAATTGTCAAATGTCTACTAATAGGATATTTTTCCTTTTTATAGTTTTTTATTTCTACATTTAAATATTTGTTCAGGGTTCAGAGAGGACCTCTCCATTTTAATAGAAAACAGAAACATTATTCTCTATTGCCCCTGCCCCTGTACCGGAGGTTTTTTTGCTTGGGGCATTTGAATGCTGGCTGTGATTTTCGCCCATAGTTTAAGCAGATAAAGGCGAGGGTTGAGAAGGAACAGGATTAACTTGCGGTCATCGGGTGTCCCAAAGGGTGGTCGATGGGTGCGTCCGAATTGCCCTTGGTTTTTGGGCGTCAGCGCGATGGCGATTGTTGGGCTGTTGGGCAGCCTTGCAGGCATCGCGACGGAAATCACGCGTGGGCGTGGCCGTTGAACTTACCATGTCAGACCAAGAATAGACGGTGAACCTCCATCGGACCCTTGACGCAGGCGCACGACAACAGTCCTAGTGGATATCGGCACATCTGACCTTGAGGGAATCCCGGCCAGACCTCGAATCAGCGCGAGAATGGAAGCCAGCCACTGGATCGCGACGGACCTGGGTAATAATCTGCCCCAATAGTAGAGATGGTGTCACATCCTGCACTTGTAGTTTTTCAAGTCAATATAACAATATGTATGTATATGCTGTGCTACTGTGATGTGGCTATGGCGTATGATGTGTGGTAAGCTATAATTGCGTATAGATGGCTTTAATAAGCTGTGGAGGAGTATCTGGGTGTGTATAATATCCTACATGTGTGTATATAGGCTGTACTTTTGTATGCTGGCACTGGGGGGTATGTGTGTCGTATATGCTCGACATTGGTGCGTCATGTGCTTACAAAACTGAGAATCTGATGAACTTGCATGGGGTGTATATGAAATAAGTATATTATTTCTTAATGAAAGTTACCCACTTGGTCCCGTGGCATCTTTGTGTGCACACAAAGATGTCTGCACCTAACTTTCCCCAGGGCCTGAATTTTAATAATCGCTTATTTTAAGTCTCCGCTCTTCTGATTTTTAGTCTATCTGCAACCCACGTTGAGTCCGGGATTAATTCAATAACAAGATATGTTCTGTCATCAGGTAGCTAGCAAGCAGCCTTCCAACTAATGTTTTAGGATTCACAATACATAAAAACAATGGTAGATGTCCTTGACAATATTTGGTTTACAAAAAAAATTTGATCTCCCCGTCCACGTGATAACTTTCTGGACTCGATGCTTCTATCTGAAGCTCTCACGGAACACGCAGATGATGAACACTCAGTACAGCCAAGCAGTACATATTTATGAGGCCAATAAGCCTATTTATAGGTTGATCATTCCTCACATAACACCCCATTTATACTAGACCAAATTGACATTTACCATATGCTACTGGTCCGCCAAGGAAACATTCCGACCTCACAAAACGCCTCTCATTTTCCCTTAGTTATTGTATGGTTTACATCATCGTACTCATTGAAACAAATAAGGAAGGAAGGTCGTGATCTAGGGGCTGTCAGGGTAGCACCGCAGAGTCCATCATGACCGCCATGCATGTAACGTTTAGTAAATAAGGGACGCGTCGGGCCATCAGGCCCTACAAAATCTGTGAAGCTGACGCAGAAACATTCTTCATATTTCTGTCTATGCAAACCACATGCGGTCCACAAAGGGTTGGGCCCAAGAGTTTCATGCACATGAGTGTGAGGGGGAGGATGCAGGGCTTATGGGTTATGTGCCTTTAGAATAATTATTCCCACACCGAAGCCCAAGGCATTTAAAAAGGGCATAAAAAGTATTCCCTGAATATCCACTCGAGGTCAGGGTTAACATGTCGTCCCACTTTTTGGCTCCAGGAAGATATAAGCCCCTCACAACCCGCGTAGCGCAACAGTTCCCTAAAAAACTATGGTTCTTTACCCTGTCCACCATATAAGATAATGCTCACGGCTACCGCGACCTCTGAATCGAAATAACCGAAAACCTAATCCGGCGAATCCTGAAAGATAGGGCCCACATGGTGTTCCCTCAATAAAACATCCACACACCTCCAAATGCGAAAAACCTGCCTGATGACATTCAAAAACATTGAAAGCACCACATTGGTCTTCTGTGGGGACTGATCTTTTCCTTGTAGATTCGATAAACTGTTTGGCTATTCTCCCACAGCCCATGTCACTAGCTATGATGCTTGATGTTAAGGTGCTTCTTCCTTACCGGTACATTGGCATCCAAGCCAGACCCTTCCCACATGTTCCGTATTCCCTCCGCCATCGATAAAAAATGGAATTTGGATTTTATCTCTGCACCGCAACGAATGGGGCAGTGATAACCTATCCTGATAGTAACCAGGTTGTGAGAGTCTTATTGGTCATATGCCAGTTGTGGTTCGGTGTAGTAAGACACGTTCAATCAAGCAAATCATTAGTGTTCAGGGCATAAGGTCTTGTTAAAGAAACCACTCCATTCCACAGCTTTTCATTGAATTTTACCTTGTGCAGAACAATCCAGCCGAGTCTTGCACGAAGGGGCGGACGGGAGGAGCGAGAGACTCTAAGTGGCAGATTTTACTTTACCCGGTCCTTCACGATCCAGGGCCGTTCCTCGCCGGGTCTTTCCGGCATTCACTAACGTCTTCCCCTTCCCTTCTTCCCCGACGTCCCCAGGTCGCTGTTGCGCTAAGTTCCGCCGAGGCCCACCGGAGTTCACAAGCTATTTTGGTGACAGTAAGAGTGCGTTTCCCGCGACAACTTTTTTTTTTTGTTAATGCGTCGGTTTCTTCCGATCCTTCGAGTTTTCATTGGCCTTACGCCCCTCCGATTTCCGTCACGTGCATGCCGGCCGCCAATGGCACACCACTATCCTATCGCTGTGCTGGCCAGAATCACCCGGGCAATTCACGAAAAATTCGGCGCAAATCGGAAATATTCAGTCGGGTACCCGTCGGGAAACGCGAATCGGGGTAGCGGTTCGGTTCTGGATACGGTGGGAAGCGTCCCTTAGTAAATTACCGTCCTTAAGTTTTGCTTTCATCATATTTATTGTGGTTTTTCCCATTAAACTACATATAATGACAGAGTAATATGCAAGAAAATCGATATTACATGTTACAATAATGTCCTTTTTAGAACATTGATCTCGAATACAACTGAAAATGAGTCCAGCTCCTCCCGCATGGCTCGGCACCCATGTATTAGAATGAATCGGCCTCTGACTGGAGAGTTCCGTAATGGGCCAGCTGATCATCCCATTATTGGTGTCATTGTCTTACCGAAACGAGTGTGATCAGTCACTAGTTCTTTTTTTTTGCGTCCCAAAAGTTCCGGAAAGCAGGGTCATTAATAAAATTAACTTTTACGTAGTTTTATAATAGGACTTGTTGATCTATGCTCAAACCCATTAGCGTCCCTGTCGTCTGACGCTAATGGGGTTACTTGTCGGTCCCTGGGCCCCTGGCGTTAGAGAGGATTGTTGGTGCTCATATTATATTATCACACCATGCCCATAATTCTGTATATGCTGGGACTGTTTTCACGTTTTTTAAAAGGTTAATAATAACCTTAATAATAACCAATATATCAGGGATCCTTCGTGACCGTAGTAAAGAAACCCTGTGATTATCCGTATAATGTACTCGCTGAGATTTGTACATTGATGTTCATCCCAGCATAGAGTTCTAAAAAGGTTTAAGTTTTTTCTTCTCCCCCTTTTTTTTGGACTTCTGGTATGTTAATGGCACACATTTCGAAACCCCCCTCTAATATGCATGATTTTCTATTATTTGGAATTTGTTATGGAAAGAAATGAGCTGTTTAGTAAAAAGAATTGAAGTCAAAAATGAAATATAATGAGCCTTAATTTCCAGGGATAATTTGTAAGTGTTACCCGACATTTTGGCAGATGTACTTATATACGAATATATGAAGTAATCAGCGATGAAATATGGACACACATTCCCTTACTAATGCATATTCATTCTGTTGCTAACGCTTTGCCCCTTTCGCGAAGATATCGTTGCTTGAGCGATGAAATGTGCTTGTATTTAATTTACAATATGTAAATTCTATTTATTGCAGGATAAAACACAACAACTTCTTTTCTTAGCATCGCGAAAGTTTCCCACCACTCCCACATCCAAAGCAAAAGGATCGGCTCTGTAATGTATAGGAGGCATTTGTATGATAGCATGAAATCTTATCGCTTATATTCTTACACCTCTTAAGTCCTTTTGAATGTGTTTTCCCTACCTAAAAAGCTTGCGCTGAATTGATCTTGTGCCTGTTCTGTTTCTTTTCTTATATTTTCTTCGTGTAGGAGCCCAGACGGGAAGCAAATGATATACATGACATTCAAACAAGTGAAAAGCCATGAAAGTTGCTCGATTGGGATGGAAACTTTTTCTACTTTTCTTTTTCCCCTTAGCGTTACCCTCTTGTAAAATATGCAACATAATCCGCATGAAAAGCTAAATATAAAAAAAAAATTCAAATATAAGCAATAAAAAAGCTAATAAAATAAAAAAAAATATGGGAGGAATTACACATGGAATTTTTTTAATTAATTTGTTTACTAAGTTAAGCTTAGCTAAGATTAGTTAAGAAACACACAGGGGCTTAACTTGGTGGGCAGACGGTGGCGGTCACATACTGTGCTCATAGCTTAAGGGTGCATAATGTGTCCTTTCCCTGGACCCGCTCACACTTGTCTTCACCCCACGGTCCTAAGTGCCCGTTCGTCCATGTCTGACATTAACGGCTATGTGTGGATAGGTACGCTGGGGACGTCAGAGGCACATATGGCTATGTGAGTCGCGTGTGGGGGTGGCTGTAAACCATTCTCGGAGGTTGTGGAATGATCAACTACGATATCTTTATGGGGGAACAGCGAGGCAGTTTTTAGTTTCTTTTGAACTTATTTTAACTGACGCAGGTGGAGTTTTACTGCAAAGGACCTCTGTCGCCCAGCGGGCCTACTGAAACTGGAGCCGCCCGGCACTCCATTCCACATAATGATAATACTGATACTAAAATTTGGGCCACAAGGGCCCATCAGCTTTTCAAGTTTCGCTCCACTTTCATTTAGAGGAATATTTTATAAAGTCCCTGGTACCAGGCTAAATTATGAAGAACTCTGGCACATCAATAGATAATGGGCAGCCACGCGTCAATTGTGGCACAAGGCCTTTTTGGTTTCGTGCTTGAACTAAATAGTGATCACTTTGTTCTTTTATCAGGATGCAGGATTGGGGCACACTGGATACTGATTTCGGTGCACAGGCCGAAAGCTGAGGCTGCATAAACGCCATTCTTCGAGTAAGGGTGATAATACGGATTCCAGGTAGCCATCTTTTTGTGTACGCGAATAAAGCCTCGTTCACACTTGTGTTGCAGATTAGAGTCAGTCTGATCAGGAAGAGCGGGCTCAGGGTTTGGTCCGTTTTGGCAAAACTCCTTTTTCATCAAGTTCAATCAGTTTTTCAGTCAGAGTTTGTCCAGTGGTCCGCATTTTTCATGTGCTTCTTATTGTGTTTTCAATGCATTTTTCATGTCAATTGAAGTTGAAAAATGCATGCAAACCCTGCATTGGACCTTGCATGTGTTTTCTCTGAAGTGCCATGCGTTTTTTAGATGCATCGCCATAGACTTGTATGGTGCTAAGTTGTGTTCTCACAACCCATGTTGAGAAGCGTTTGTGTGCATGAAAAAAAGCAAGTCGAAAAAACCCATTGATTCAATGGCACATGGAATGCAAGCTCTGTGCATCAAAGTACGCTCAGACCAATTCGTGTGAAAACGGAGTGTGAAAGGGAGGGCCTTAGTGTGTGGCAAAATTGTCCAAAAAATATGCCTGAAAAGTAATCATCAGAAAAAGTAGCCCAATTGCGGCCCAATTTGTGTCACCAAAAAACTTGACACTTAATAAACATATGCGCACAGGCGGACGCAAGGAAAAATAAACCGCTAGATTTCCGCGCTACTTCGCCAATAATTATCCATGCTCTCGCCCCCCAATGTTTCAAAGCCACTTTATGGCCCTGCCAAGCTCACATCCATGCCCCTTTCCCATTCACGTGGCGTTATAGATGTACTTAGGAGACAACGGAAGTATGGTAGCAAGTACCTAACCTTAAGAAAGCCCCCCCAATCGATCGGCAATAACCTGATCGTAGTATTCATAGTTGGAAATCAAAAGGAGAGACAAATTCGGCCAAAATAATTGTTCCTTTGCGAAAATGAGCAACGGGTGTGATGCACATAGAAGCTTGCCGAGTTGTGAGGAGATTCAATGCAGAGCCCCCGCAAAATGAACCAGGGGTGAACCATGTTGCATGATTTGGGCCCTGAAAGTGCTAGATAAGCCCCTCTATATAACCCTCGGACACCACCTGCAAGCTGTAGTTGCTAACCACTGACCCCTGTGCCTGCATGTTCTTTCATGTGCCCACCTGCTTGCACCTGTATTTGGAAACAGAACCCTTTGGTGGCTCTGATGCACTTTCTTCACGCAATTTCATCATTGCAGAGGGGTGTTCCCAGTGTGTGTACGTGCCTGTAAAGGTGAACCAAAAAAGTAACAATACTGATAGTAACAAAAAGTGAGATCCTCAATTAGGAAGAGATTCCCTGATGCGTCGCTAGGGCTCATGACTTGATATTCTAAAAAATACCTTATTTCACAGTTGCATATAAAAGGGGACACCTACATGCGGCAAGACCCACCCCAAAAAACAACCGGTTGTATGCACTCTTTTGTGAGCCAGTGCGGGAGAGCCAGATTCATGAAGCAAGATGAGACCACAAAGTTGATCCATGACAAGCTGGCCTCCCTCCTGGAACACTCACAGCAAACGCACATATGCGGAATGCACTATTTTTTTTAGTAATGGGGTACCTGTTCTTCAATGTTGCAAGGCTTCACAAATCAGTGGCACTCAATCTTACAAGGGCAATCGTAGGATGGCTGTGCCAAATCTCCGCCCGGGCATGAAGAAGGGTTAATGGCTGAATGGAATAGGCCAGGCGTCTATTTTTTAAAGCTTCCCGCGCATTACAGGGCTAAGGAGCTACGGCTTGGCGACTATAGCTATTCTTGCGTTGGTGGAGGTGGTCTTCGGATCCGGTGGAGAGCGTGTCATGCTTGCTCCTACTCAAGATCTGGTATCGTTCAACTGAGCTGCAAATAGTCTACTCGGCAGGAAGGTGGTATCCATTTTGCACACACAAGGACAAGCGTTGTTCCCAATGACGCGACCTCTGAGTCCTCATATTGATGCTAGGTCTAAAGTGTAAACATTTTCCAGACCACCCTGTCAAGCTAAAGGTCCAAGCTATCTGCTCGCCTGGTCTAAAACAATCTGGTGGCGTCTGCAACACCAACTTTCGGCTTCAGTTGACCTCACTGACTGAAGTTTCAGACAGAGAGAGATAACAGAAATCAGAAGTCAGAAATATCTCTCAACTATGTTCATTGAATACCCTTGCATACTACGTATGACAGTACAGGAATAATATCAAAATGTATGTAAACCAGACACGTTTATATTAATGCAAGTTGACCCTGGAGAGAAAAGAAAATAGGGGAGTTCTTGAGGACACACGCATAGAGTGGACAGTATTCAACTTGTCCAAAGCAGTGATGCCATAAAGGTTGCTCTCCGATCCCTCGGTAGCTCACCATTTACCTATCACTGTCTGTGTCGGTGTTCTCTGGCGCCAGAAAGCCTTGGAGCTGTTAGCCTGTGAAATTGTTAAAACCTTTATTAACGCGAACCAATCACCAGAATAGCTTCTTTATCATGGTGACAGGTTCCAATAACCTTGTCACTGGTTATAAAACTTCTATTTCACATTTACCTCTCCCTCCGCTTCAAGTGGTATCCTTTGGAAAGGTGGGGGCAGCTGCAGGTTTGTGTGCCTGGTGTTCTCAGCTGCCTCCTCCCCTACTCTCTAGTTCCCCCCTCCCTCTTCCTGTGCATTGAACAAGTTGGGGAAGTAGGGATATGTTGGAGGAAGGATATAAGCTTGTATGAACTGGACAAGGCCACCATACATTCCACCCCCACCTGAGACTAACTACACACGCTGAATGGCTGGGGCCTAGGTACTAGTGAAATTAAGTTTGATGTTGAGGCATGGGGCAACTAGGAATGCTGAGGATTTTATAACTTGCACTAGTAATTGGTGTCAAAAGATCACTGAGTCTGTTGACGTCTCAGAATACATTCCCCCAAAAACGAGTGCAACGAGTCCAATAAAACACTTTGCCGTGTAGAATTAGTTGTGGATTTTTAACATCTCAGGCAGGAGATGTAAAAGGAACATCACATTTTGTTTAAAGTCATGAGTAAAAGACCCATTTAAATTTAAAAATTACGGTAACCAGCATCATATTCAAAATACCCAAGTAGGGATTGCGGTACACTCAAACAAAAGTCCTCGTTATCGTGACCCAGGAAACCCTCTACAATGCCTTACACGACGACGTATAATCCTATGTCAAGGCAGTTGCCCTCTCTACAACACCAACTTCTACCTCCAGGACCTCCCTCACACTGGGCAATCTGTTTGTGGAGTGACTCCAATATCATAGAAGATGGTGCTCAGCATCGTCCCCCTTCTCTCATTACCAATCGCGGCAATTTGACTTCCGTCGTCGCTCGCCTATTCAAACGTATCTCCTGCTGCTTTCCGTTCACGTGAGGTGATGGAAAAAGCGGAGGATTAATCTGACTTTGGGCGACACCAAATCTCACACTAGGGGGGATGCGAGTACACCATTCAGAATGGTTGACTGGCTTAAAATCTTTCCCACAGGTTATTACACTGACACTATGTAATAAAACCATGGGGCCACTGAAAAATGCTAGTACGTGTGGCCCCATGCTACATTCTATGAGCCTGCTTGCAGCATTGTCGGTGTATCGCGTCGTGTACATGGTGCTGAGTAGAATGTACTACTCCGATGTCCTCTACCTAATCATCCTTGTCTCGGCATTGGGACACAGGGCCGGATAACAAGGGATCTACCTAACATCATTTTTGCATCGCCACAATTGGCGCCATTGTGTGTTGTGTGTCACACAACCTTACAGGGGCTTAAGGATAAAGGAGGACAAACGGGGGCTTGCGGAGACCCCCCAAAGGATGACACCTATCATGTGGATTCTTCTTCCTAAGACGGATATAACCATGAGATCTCCCTACGTTGCCATTGCCCATCATTCAGCCTGAGTGGACCTCTTCAAGATAAAATGAGATCATCTGGATCGTGGGGTTGAACGGAAACAGACTGCAAGTGCACTTTTGGAATCTACAAAGCAATTCAATTGTACCTTTAAGCGAGTAAAGAGATTCACGACTATACTGTGCCACAATCCCTTCATGTGCTGTGCCTGAAACTGGAATCTATCGACGCTGACTGGACTCCAAGAGTAGTGTTTTTCGGAGCTTGGACAATTAGTCGGCTTTTCTAAGTACAAACCTTTATATGGGAAGAGGAGCAATTGGTCCGATATAACCAAACGGGCACGGAGGGCTTGTTGTCCGAAAGATGAACTAAACGTGTCTCTCTACGGGAGAGAAGACTGAACTCGGGGCAAGACTGAAAGTCTAATGGGGCACTTAGAATATCCATACTTCTACTTGAGAGTGGCAGCACTTGGCTTGTGTAGAGGAGATTAGTTAGAGAACATAGAGTGTTCATTGGGGTAGATTGTACAAAATGGAACAGTGTGAAGCGTGAGTACTTGAGTAACTCTGTAAGTCCTTTGTAGGGCCCTGCTTTGGGTCTGAAGCTTAGAAATTGTCCGCACTTCATGATTTAGTCTGTACGATATGTCAAGATAACTTCTATTTGCCTCCTATGCGCTTTATTAACGTACTCCATGGTGGGATTGAGAGATTGACGGAATAGATTTACAAATTGCAGCTCTCGGATATCTAAAAGCGGTCTGTTTTATTATACATCTAAATGTTTAGCTAGGGTATTATTTGGAGACTTTTCTAATTCATTAGGGAACACACATAACTAAAAAAGTCGACACATCGCACTAATGGATCCACTGTGCCAAATCATTCCAAGTCTTCCCAACACTGGATATAGCGCGCAACATCAGATCACACCATAGGTGAGATATTCTTTATTCACGGTGTCCTCAACAGTTATGTTCCATAGACAGGCATCAGTGATACGCTTCCATATGATGGTTTTTTGTGTGCGTCTTGCTGCCATTGTCTTTGGAAACACAGAACCTCGTGTACCATCCTGCTCCACTTCTGCAGGGTCTGAAAATGATGCGTTTCCTGATGCCATTTTTCATCATAATTAGGAGTTCTAATTGTTCAGGGTAGCTGCTGCAGTAATACCAGCAAACAGCCTGCATCCATACATGTCAATAGACATCACATTACTACGAGAAGATACCATGGTTTGCTATGCTGCAACCGCGGAGAACACAGACCCTCATGAGTACCTCCTGCTCCTGCTCCAGTTTCTGCAGGTCTGACATTAACGAGTTTCCTGCCGCCATATGCCTACACCCAAAATAATGATATTCACAATCTTTTTCGCGTGTCTGCTGTAAATCACAGGCTCACCAGTTACAACAGGTTATAGACACACCTAATTGATAATGGTCCATGGTTTTTTGGCGCATACTCAAGTGCTGTACAAACCTTCGTGTACCATCCTGCTCCAGTTCGCAGATCTGAAAATGACTGGTTTCCTGCGAGCAATTTCCAAAATTTCACCGAGAATGATGACAATATCCATTGTTCATAGATCGGCCTCGAGTAACTCACGGGCCATCATCATTAACGCATATACAAAAGCGCATATTGAAAGTTCATGGTTGGACTCATCACTGCCAAGTGCATGGAACAGGACCACTTGGACCTCCTGCCTGCCTCTGCATGGCTCTGGACAATTATGGTTCTTCTCCTGACAGCCTTAATTTTCACCACATCACAATTTCACAGGATTACGGTGTCTTCCGGTTGGCTTGCTGGGTAGATCACTGCCTCATCCGATGTTGTGCCACCAAATGGAACATCAATGTTGAAAGCCAAGGTTTTGTGCTCGCAATGCAGTATGTGCCAAAGGTAATTACTCAACCATCCGGTGGGGGTGGCCCGGGTATGCATAAAACCTTTTGTTTGTACTCCCATATGTTTTTTATGTAGTTTTTTCATAGGTAAAGTCTGCAATCGTAAAATATATTTACTGGCAAACATATGGCTCACAGAAAGTGGAATTACAATACATCTGAATTGTCCAGTACAATGTATGAACTTACGGTCAGTTTTGTGATACATCAAGGTGTTTGAGAGTCACTAGTCTACCCAATGCGACATATGCTAGTCCAGGCCCTTTGTCAATCTTCAAACTTCCTCTTAGACTGACCGCATATTAATTCTCTCTCTAGTGGATCTAATATCTGCGAATGTGCCCACAATCCCGCAGAGCCTTAACGCGGCAAACCCCTCGGCCAGACTAACGCGTAGGGCGAATCTCCATCTGTCGCCTCACTTCTGCTCGGCCTCTCCGTACTCTGCCAACTCGCAACGGTTTTACTCCGCTTTAATAACCAGATGCAATGGTAAAATAAAACCAGGGCTCTACAAAGCCATCCACATCCTGTCGGCTCCATAGTATCTCTGCCCCAACCAACAATACGTCCCACGCACGTAGCTCACGATCTCACAGTCAACAGGCACCGTCTGCTCCACTGTCTAGTTACCATCATGCCGCTTGCCCACATACCATCCTGCCCAGACAATTCGCCTTGTTCATCAACACCCATACATTGGGATTCTCTACCTCAAATGTGCAGACTGCCTACACCTTTCCAAACTTCAAACAAAACTGGAAAACCCATCGTTTACAGTGAATGTGCCGACAACACATCAATACTCCACGTGCCTCGGCCTCCCCGCACTCCAAGGAGACGGTGAGTCGCGTCCGGGACCTCTCTTCTAACGGAGTGTTAGTCGAGTTTTTTGGCCTGGTGGAAGGGGCTATCATGCCTGAGATAGTCAATACGTGAACCGGGGGTGAAGGAAACGCAACAGGAGCGTATTATAATGGTAACGCCAGAAATGATACTACAAACACAACAATTTTAAGCGCTGAAGGAAAGGAAAACATAAGATATATGGAGGAGACCACCGCAATTCCCCACAGGTTCTGAAATGGATACGAATATTTTAGAGAGCGGGGATATAAAAGAAAGAAGTAGAAAGAAAGAGAGTTAAAACGCAGTAGTAAGTTCCCAGGGTGACCTTAAATTAAATCTAAGGATGCTGTAAACATTTGTTTGAGCTAGAAAAAATTACCTGCTTACGATCAGAACGGTTTCCACCCTAGCAAGGAAAACTGGCAATAGAACTGTAATTAGACCCTGACACTAACCAATTTTTTTAGATACATCTTGATATGGCATATCAACTACTAGATGATAGAAAGCACAACGCCAACACCATTAACACAGTGAACAGGCTAGTGTTCACGACAAATTTACACTGAGAAACTGCAAAGGCCGTTTCGGACGAGCGATTGGCCTAATTACATTGACTATTACACAGTCATGTTTATAAATAACAAAATCGTTTAAGGCATTGAACTAAAGATAAGTTAACAGGTGGGTGAAACACAAACCCCGCAGGTACAAGATCATCTCTTCGCGCCTGCACATACCCGTTAAGATTGTATTTTTTAAATAAATGTTTAACTACCAATTTAATAAGCTGCAATCTGTTCTCTTCTCTCGCTGCTGTTGCTATTTGAGTCATAATAAACATACCAAGTGTGAATACAGCACAGGGCTACGATAGCTTCCTTTTCTCCTTCCACACTTTGCGGATATACAGATTGCTTACCTTTCGGCCCCACGGTAGAGGGTCCAACACGCACTTCCTTTTTTATCTCTAAATCATGGTGGATGAATCGCACCTCCTGAGAACCTTACTCAAGCACTATAGCGGAGTGAATCTCAATAGCCTTCAGGAAACCCCGGTTGAAAATATGAGCACTATTGCGGGCACATTATGGTGTCTTTTGTAGTCCTGACAACAGGTGTCGACAAGCGAGGTAACTCAAGACCTGGTCGTGTACAGGGGGAGGGCCCTATATCCGGGCGTTGCTGCCCCCCATGCTCTGTGTCACTTCCGTTCTTGGGCTCTATGCTCTTCCAGGCATCCATTAGACTCAGCTTACTCTATGGGGCTCGCGAGTGGAGGTTATCCATAGCTCAGGTCAAGACCCCGGGTGCAGCTCATGGCGGGGGCAACTGCACTTGCTGGCCATCCGGATATTAGTAGCCGGTGCGGGGTCAGCATCAGAACCCTGGGGCCCTTAGAGCTACCATAAAGGCTTGTCTCTGAGCGAAGTGGGCCCCGTGCGATCTCGCGCTACAATGTGCAGCAGGCTGTGGCGGCATTGCACTGCAATATTGTCTACGCGAGCTGAGCACAACACCGCGGCCGCACGACGTCCCTATCCTGCCAGTCCTGGCTTCACCCGCCCGGGTGCGTGTGTGCGGTGACACCCGTTCTTTCGTGATCTATAAAATCGTGTTAGATAAGAATGGGAGATAATTACTACCGTACAATAGCTCACCTACCGTCTTCGCTATCAACAGTTTCAGGCGTAGCAAAACTCATCTGCTCATCCCCGTCATCTCCTCCGCTTTGAGGAACATGCTCGTCCATGCAATAGAACACTCATGCTCTAACAAGTGCTCAAGAAACTCATTCTGCTCTATAACCATGCACCGGCAGACAGACTTTAATATCAGATCATCGCCGCTTGCTTATAATCTATAACATGCGCCAGCCACAGATCACGGGCACTATAGCCTCACTCCCCTCTCATTAATCTAAAACATGCGGCCAACAGTAGGGCACTATATACAATGTCGCTCAAGTTTCCTCCTCTCTAGACCTGCCCGCAGGAGGTATGACACTATGTTCAACGTTTTACTCATTCCCTCTGCTCATAACATGCTGCCTGCAATGGGCACTATATACATCTGCTCACTCTCCTTCTCTATAACCATGCTGCTGTATATAGTACACTATGGTACAATTTTTGCTCATTCCTCCTGCTAATAACATGCTCCTGCAATCGACAATATATAAAACCACTCAGGTCTTGTTTTAACGACTTTGTATCCTTGCTTCCCATTGTCCAAGAATCACCCATCCTGGTTTTCTCTGTTAAATAAAAGAGTTTTTTTTTTCTTTTCACAGTACGTGCGACAGGTTCATTAAACTACCGTCACTTGGCCCATATAAGTTGTTCCTCTGCAGTAAACACTATGCTGTAAGTCATTCTTCAACTGGTCAGTAGAAGTGCCAGGCGGGTGACACGATGCCTATAGTTTTACATTGCCGGGAGCTTGCGTATCCCTTATACATTAATAATGAAGACACCTGAAAGACCGGTTGCCTAATCAGTAAACCATTACCATGAAAGGAACCTTCTCCAATGAAAATTTCTCAGCAGGACATTGATCATTCGTGTCTGTTTGGGTGAAAGTCACAGAGAAAGTCTCTCTAAAATGATACATATCATAACATAAATCAATTGCCGGTGTCATTCTTCTCTTTCTCTACCTTAATAAATTCCTCAATGTAACATTGTGTCAAAAATTTAATGTCAAACTTACGCATATATAATCTTTTAAAGATTAATGAAGTGATGAGCAGTTTGTGATTACGCCGGTTATTTACCGCTCCTGCTTTTAATCTATGCTTTAAAATCTTTTGCATCTAATACAATTCCCCCTATGCCGAAATACCAAAAGGAATATTTTCTGTGCTAAGTTCCAAGGTTCACTTTATTTCATATATTGAACTAAATGGCCATGGATACGATGCATTTCTCAAAATATATCTTCTTTTCTTAGATTGTAATTGAAGTACTTAGCGTATCTTTGAGGGAGATGGTCAAACGAGAGTTTTCAGGACCGTTTATAACAATGTCGCTGGAGCTCCAATACATAACAATAGGATGTTAAATCGCAGGCCTAAAAGTGTTATTGGGATCTCGGATAAAGATTCCAGCTTTATATATATATTATGAACCAATAAAGCATGTGTCTTCAGTTACATATGGAGACAACTTGATATTACAATTTTTTTTAGATTAGTTCATTACCAAAGTTTGAGGAGACGGAGAGTAACAGTTCCTCCAGATTAAAATATAATTCCGATTGAAAGAAATGAAAGAAGTCTACCATTTTTTTTAATGCATGGTGAACCAAACTACCTTGAGAAGGCGGTAGCGACCTGATACAGATAGTGCCTATCCAAGTCGTTATTTTTTTTTGCTAAAAAAACATTTATATAATTATGGATAGAGATAACTTCACCCTATGATCCACTCCGGCGCATGTCATAGATCTAGCTATTCATCCACCCCCCCCCCCCCACCCCCCAACTGAAGCCTTCCCATCAGCCTTGACATCAGCAACTTTCCAGTAAACTGCAAGAATTAACTGCCCGAAGAGAGACAAAGAAATGTCCATTCATGAACTTTGGGAAAAGCTGGGTGGTCTAGCTGCCCCATAACACGAATTAGGCTGTCACTACCAGGAGCTGTTTGTCCAGGCACGACTATCAGCCTAGCTTGATGACTCGATCACACAGAAGCTGGGGGATGGTGGCAGGATTGATTACTCTGCCCTAAGGACAACACAGTTCTGACATAGTGTTCTCATCTTATTCCTGGGCAGATACGGCTTAATCAATGACCTCTATATAGATCACACTGATGTCCTGCACAATGACCCGTATATAAGAACACTGACCCGTGCATTACAACTCACGACTCTGCATAGATTATCGTCACAGCTTCTCTCCTCCTCTCCCTTACAATGACATCCTATCTAGAGAACACCTGACCCATCTACATCACTACTCCGACAATAGATGAGGTCACAGCTTATCTCCTCCCCTTCTCGGTACCATCGAGCCGCTATAGAATAACGTGCTTCCATCATTCACAATCCCTCACGGACCAGGGCCGTGCTAAAGGAGGGGCTCCGGGGCTCGAGCCCCTGCCCCCACCACTTCACTTTTTTAAGGTCGCTGAGTCGCTACTGTCCTCGGTGTGCAATGCCAGTGGGCCTGTGGCCCTGCAAGCCCCGCAACACGCATTGGGGTCTAGAATCAGCTGTTGTCGTGGAGACACTTTTTTCACATAACAGGGACTGGTGTCTAAAATCTACAAGGGGCTGGTGGCTGTAACACTAACAGGGGGACTGGGTGGCGTGTACTACAGGGGGCTGTGGCTGTATACTAACAGGGGGCTGCAGGCATATACTCACATTGTCTTTGGCCTACAACATCGAAAACTCGATCTGACTAGGAGGATTAGGATGGAAACCGAAGTTCCTACATGTAGACAAAAAGACATGGAAAACAAGGAAAGGGAAAGCGCAGAAGGAGCAAGGAAAACAAAAATGCATTCACCAGTACAGAGGCCTCGCCGAACGAAGAAATGTGATAGTAGTAGAGTAAAGGGGCACGGCGCGAGTCTAGGATATGTGTCGAAGGTCGACGGCCCAATGGAGGCACCCAAACAAAGGCGAGAGAGGAAATGCACTGCGAGGGAGCCAGGCCGTGATCTCGAGACGAATAAGCAAACGAACGTGGCATACGCATAACAAGAGCCAGGACGACAAGGTTAAAAGAAAGGCCCCACAAAACCCAACATAGGTCGATCGGGATGAGATGGAATTGTAAAACTCAGAATGGAATAATATTATCCGGAGCCCTAACTGATGAACAGAATTCAGAAAGGACTACTTGTCCATGTCCAGACTATAATACTACAGGTTTCTTGCAGGCTACATACTACAGGGCTTTAAATCTACATACTACAGTGGGCGGCTGCTATTTTACCCCGTCCACAAACATTGTGTGAAAGGCCCCACCATTTTCGCACCAGGGGCCCCCACCACCCCCTTAATCGCTGCCCTCGCTTCTGACAAAAGAATGATTGCACTGCCTATCTCGTCTCACCTTTACCATACCTCGTAATCATCTAACTTCCCTGACTCCATCATTTGCACTTATTGTCATCTACAGACAATAGATAGGTCACTCCTGCTTATCTCTTCCGCCTCGACGAATTACCTCTATACCGATAACAACGACCCATACATTACATCACTACTGACAATAGAGGAGTCATCAGCTTATCCGCCGCCCTGTACAATGACCCTCTATTAGATAAATAACACTGACCTATCTTTACTTCACTACGAACAATTAGATTATGTCACATGCTTATTCTCCTCCCTCCTGCAACAATGACTCATATAATAATACTGACCCATCATTGCCCTCACTACTGACAATGATGATGTCACACTTTCGCCTCCTCCTCCCTGTACATTGACCTCGCTTCAGATTTCAACTGACCCATCACTACATCCTACTGACAATAGATGATGTCCACAGCTTAGCTCCCTCGCCCCTCCCTGTACCAATGACCTCTGATATAGATACACTGACCCATCACACATCACTACGGACAATAGATGATGTCCAACACTTATCTCGTCCTTCCCCCTCCCTGACATGCCGCTATATTTATAACACTGACCATCAAGACAGCACTACCACTACTGACAATATGAGGATTTACAAAGCTTTCTCTCCTCCTTCTCCCTGGAAATGCCCTCATATATATATCACTGACCCATCACTACATCACTACGGGCACAATAGATGATGTCAAGCTTATCTCCCCCCTCTGTACAATGACCTCGATCTAGATTCACTGACCTATTACCCCTCTACATGCACTACACTTGACATAGATCAGTTGTCACAAGTCACCTCTCCTGGGATTAATCAATCAATAAATTTAAAAAAGATGGCTACAGAAAGATCAAACACTCTGTTCCCCCCTTCTGGATTTGTCAATACAAGTAAAAAAAGAATATAGTTTACCTGTAGGGAAGTCCCTCCTGGTGCTATATTTTGGAGAGTGAGACCTATATGGTTTTGACCAGGCCGTCTTAGACCGCTGATGCAGGTGGTAGAATCCTGTCGACAGGATGATCAGATATGTTAAAAATAGCAGCGACTTTTTTTGTGGTTTGGGGAAACAAATCGGCTTCTTGGTACTGGCAGGCTTTGGTGTACAGATGGGAGTTATCTGAGATACGAACTTTGCATTGTTAAGAAGCCAGGCATTTAGGTCATGCTGGAACTCTTGAAGGCGTGACATTAAAGGAAGCTGGAGCAGTCCTCTTCTCGTCTTCTGGTAATCCTCGTTGTTTATGATCCTTGCAGAGCTGAGACAATCTGAGGAAAAACTGTCTAAAAATGAGAGTGTTCACATCCGGTCACCACTCGCTTTCACTTAACTATGAAAACCCGTCATATGGCATGGGGTGCTCCTGAATACCTCAGCATAGCAAGAGGCTATAGCCAAACATAAATAAGAAACAACACTACGGAGGAATTTGTGCAGGCTCCAATGTTTGTAAGAGCATGGTAACCGACGTAATATCGCCAAAAATTTGTGCATTTGTCTCCTCCTTTTTTTTTTTTTCGTGAAACCTCGAATCTCTAAACACGTTAAAATGATCAGGAGATTAGTTCAAGTCTCCTTTTTTTTTTGTTCTCGCAGTACAATCGATCACGCCAGATGGGCAACTTTGTCTATAGGATTGTAGACGCTGCGTTCCACACCAACAATAACCACACAAAAAGTTGTTTTTCCCCTACAAACATAAGTATAGCGCTATTACATCGCTCGCGATTCGCGTTGCAATTGCTGAGAAAATAAACATACCCTGTGTAAATCGAGACTTGTGTTTGCGTCGCATTCGGTTTTACATGTCGCCCTGTATCAGTTTTTGAAGTATTTTTGAAGATTAGAATTTATTTGTTCTGATAACTTGTCTGTTTTTTATTTGTTGGTGGTTTTTTGAACAAACTTGTAGTAGCATTTATAAAAACTAAAGAATAACTTTTGGGTTTGTACTTTTTTGAAACATTGAGTGAAGATAAAATTTTCAAAAGATTTTGGAATTTTTTAGTTTTTAATAACTTTTGGGTTTTGTATTTTTGAACAATTGATAAAATTAAAAATGTTTGTCACTAGTTTTTGGAACATTTTTAGCTTGTGAGGGCCATTTTTATATTATATAAAAGCTGAACAATAACTGTATTGTTGAAACATTGAGTGAAATAAACGACCTGGATCGTCCTTTTTGGAATGTACAATTTGGAACATGCTATAAAGTATATAAAAACCTGACATAACTTTTGAGGTTTTTGATTTTTGAAACTTGAATCAAAACTGCTGATCAAACTTTTTAGCACTTTTTATGTTGAAAAATATTTTGTAAATATAAAAAACGGACCATAACTTTTTTTTTTGGAAACATGTTTTGGGTTAATTATTTTAGTTTTTTTCCCCCCATGTTTTCTTTTGTGTATTTGTTGCAATTTGCTAGTTCCTAGAACACATCTGCATTTTTTTTTACCTTTTCACTTGCCATAGCAAAGTTTTTTGCAGTGCCAGAGAAGTTTTTAAGTTGTTGTCCTAATAGAGACTAAAATCAGCATGTCAGGCAGATGTGTCACGAAGATTTCTGGTGCAAACTCACACTAAAAGCTTACAGAGCGGTGCAACCATTACCGTCAAAACAGTTTAGATGGGGTTTTGCAGGAGAGTTGTGAGCTTTGTTGACTTTTTTTTTTTAAAGAGTTTGCAATAAATCACTCAGTCGCGGACTGCATGCCTATATATATCACCCTCTGACAGATAAAGCAAAAATGTCCAAACCCCAAGACGGAAGAAGTATCTCCGACCAAAACAAATGATCGCCTGTTTTTTGACGTTTAAAAGGAGTTTTCTTAATATTAATATAAAAACTTGACAATAAAGGTTTGAGGGTGTTGTTTAGTTTCTGAAACATATTGAGTAAAATCTGAAAATGGTTTAAGTACATTTTTGGAGTTTTTAGTTTTAAAGCGGAACTGAAGGCTTATCACATAAAATAAATAGATCCATATGAAAATAAGTCGCACGGTCTATGGTGAGTATTGGTGCTGAGCGGCGTTCTGGGTCCTGGATTGACTCCCACCCAGGTCAACACATCCTGCAAAACATTTGATGTTGCCTCTTTCCGTGTTTGCAGGGGGTTTGGCCCCCGTTTACGCTCCCACCGCCAACATATGTAGGTTGTTTTAGGATTGTCGACCCCCACTGGGACAGGGACCAATTTTGCAAGCTTTGTGCAGCTGCGTAATCGTGTGCGCTATATAATAAGAATGATTATTATTTTGATACACAGACTGATTTCAGGGTTCCCAACTACCAGAATGGAGAGTCTGTAATTTTTATTGTAGGGACAATCTCACTGTGATAGACGACTCCAAAAAACAAAAAAGAAAAAATTCCATTGGATAATTTTAACAATTATTAGAATTTGGTTGCATGGCTATGAGGCCTTGGTTTTGTAAAGGCGACAAAGTCTACTGCAAAATGGGTGTGGCTGTCTTTACCCCACATTAAAATGTCTTGAAACAAACACCCCAGGGCAAACTAAGTGACCAGCTCAGTGAAAGCATTTCAAGGCCTGAAAATGGTCTAGCACAGTACTCCGCTCTGAACCCCATCTCCAGTGACAGAGCCCAAAAACGCTTAAAGATTGAAGGATATATCTAGTGGAGGAGGGGCCTCCAACCACTGTTGCAGTAGTCGTGCCACTTGGTCGAGTAACTGCAGGAAACTCTGTAAAACTGTGTTGTTTTCCCTATAGTCACAAATATTGTAATGACAGCCTACAGAAACTTACATTTGTTAAACCTTCCAGAAGTAAAACTGTTACTGCCCTTAGATACAATGCAGGAAGTCCTCAGTAAGAACAAACACAGGCAGAAAGAACGCGAAAGATTGGTGCCACAGAATAGGACACTGCCCGCCTCATTTACTATGTAATGCCGTCACACCTTTATTTACTCGCACACACGATTCTGCAGCGCCATATATCCAGGACGTTATCAATAAATAGTAGTAGAGAATGTATTCTCTAGGGTTAATACACCAAGAGGTATGTTTAGAATAGATACTAATAAATATCATGTTTTACTTTTTATAACTTGGTACACTCGGATGCGTTCCTTGTTCCTATGATTCTCTCATATATCTATTTTACAATTAATTTTCAATACTTTATCACACTAAGTTAAGGGGGAACCTGCATGTTTAGGAGAAAGCTGTGAGAAGCTTGATTCTTCCGTTCAGAAGTGACTCACGGTTGTCGATTTGCATAGAAGAACAATGGGCTGTGAATTATGTACAGTGGCTCAGCCCTATAGTTTACCGTCTATAAACCCAATCAGGTTCTGGAGGTTGAGTTGCAGCAAGCACCATCTTCACAACCCTTTGACCTTCCAACTTGGCTGGAGGTTGCCTAGGAGGGAATTCATCACAATTATGGCTTTAATCAAGGCTGTTTTGCCTGTGATAGAATGGGCCCCCCGCTTTTTTGTGGTGGAAGGAAACACAGCTTTTCCTCCTATTACAAGTAAAACGAACTGATCTCCTATACAGAGATACATTGAATTGTAAACATGGTTGTCTGTTTTAAGTGTACTGCGTTTGATACTTTGGAACGGTCAAAAACGAAATTCTCAACTGCGCACCAAAAATTCCTAAAACAGTGTCAAGAAAGCAAGGTGGTATTAGCTTTCCCCCCCACTTTTTTTTCTCATGAGATTTTTTTTGTGAGCATTCTCGTGTTAAGTAGGTGTGAATCGCGACATAGTTCTGTGCCCATACATTTTCCAAACGGCAAAGACATTTTCTTTCTATTCTTCTCTGCTAGAAAAAGTGAGGAAACTGGCATTTAGTGCAAGGGCGAGATGAGGCAGTTAGTGATTGCTATTGGGGCACACGATCTCAATTACCTGGCGTACCCTGCACTGCTCATCAATTTTTTAGGTGAGACCTCTCATATATAGCCTGCCACAATGCGTCTCGAGAATGCAGTAATCTAAAAGATTCATGGATTCAACCATAGCCCTAACACGAACCTTTTAGGTGCCATTGTTTTCCTGTTTATTGCAGAGTGAAGCTGCAACACAAAACTGCGCAGAACTACTTAAATACATGCCAAGACGTTATTTTTCAGGCAAAGTAGGACAAAAATTGTTATGGATCTGGAGCCATAGTTCCATGTTGAATTTAACATCGACTCTATCCACATAATATCCAATAACATGCTCATATCGAGACTTCATATTGCTTAATTGTTCAAGTGTCATTGATATAAAAAGATAATTCATTGTGATCATATTCTCGGAAAACAAAAACTGTAATTGAAGGAGTGGGAGACGTCAAGGGAATCATTAGAGTGCTGCACTGTATCATCTGCGGGATCCTAGTATACTAATCCATTGCCACATGCAAGATCGGTAAGATTTACTCTGATAACAAGATTCCAGCTAAATTTAGACAAATTAGACTCCAGTCTGACTAAGGTAGGCAATGCTTCTATCATGAAGGAGAAGACGTGCCAAAAATGATTCACAAGAAATCCATGAAGACAAACGGTGATTTATGTGATGACTGGCCTGGCCGTTGACTGAGCTTCTTGGGCTACTCCTTTGGGTTACGAGGTCATGGTATGGACTCAGTACCTGTACATTATTATTCTTGGATATAAAAAAAACGAGGTAATAACTTTCTGATATGAATTCTGTCTTTTGCCAACATGAGCCGCCTGTTAAGTTAGTTACCCGATCGCTGCCCAACATAATTTACTATTCCAATAAATCAGAATGATGAGGTCTAAGACAGTCCGGAAGCCAAAACATCTAACAAGGCGCATGGTCACCTGGCTATGGATGTTCCCATCTAAAAATCATAATCAATATACAGGGGGTCCGTCCACGGGTTTTTTGGTCACACTCTGTAAGCATCATTCAAGGGAAATAGAATCGTATCAATAAAGTAGGGCGAACACAAGGCTCAGGCACATGCCCTCTCAGTCTAGACCCCACAGTCTGGTGTTGGATGTTAATTTCGACTGGACAGATAGCGTGAGAAACCAAACGGCATTAAATGTTCCTATGATCTATGAAACTCTTCGCGCTTCCCATGTAGGATAATTCTTATACAATAACGAAAAGGGTTTTACTTACTTACCTGGTGACAACCCTGCCCGCAGTCGGGAGAGTGTGATCAACTCCGTTTCCTCCAGCAGCAACGCCTTAGTTCCCTAGTTAAACTACTGCACTGGATCTTTATCCTGTGACCCTGAGGCCACGAACGTTGGCTCCATTGGATCGCCCAGGTCGGCTCCGAGTTTCACTAGCCTCTGGGACAGAGCCTCAGTGTCTCTTTGCGTGAACCCTTGACCGGCAGTAAAATTCAGAAACTAATCAGCCCCCGTGTCCCTAAAAGATCCACTATTTTCAACACTCACAACCCCTCCTCATGGTTATTTTATATAATCCCATGTGTCCTCAACCGTCACTGGATTTATAGATACACCCTCCTCGCCTTTACATGGATTCCTTCAGCAAGTTAAGTGGCCCCCCAGAATCTCGGGCGCGCCACTGCCAGGTGTATGCCCAGTGCTGGGGCCGGCCCCTGTTTGACACCACTCTACCAGAGTGTCATCCAAGAACTCAGAAGGTGTGTGTTGCATCGTATTTTTAGGAGCAAGCCAACGTGTAGGTTTCTTGATTTTGCGGTTTGCTCTCCCGCCTTCTCAGGGGTTTTTCCACATCCCATGGTGGCTGATGGTTTTTTTACTGAACGGTGCAATGTTAACAGGGGGTTGTGTCATAAATTATTATCCCATCCCTATCCACGAAACTATATAAGTGTATATCAAGTATTTTGGCTGTTGAGACCCCAAGATCTGCTGTACTCTACTTCCAGTGAATTTAAGAGAAGTCCGTAGATCTCCGTCCTGGGCCTCTTTAGTTCTCTTAGTGTACCGTCCAGCTGAAACGGAAGCCCGTGCTAGTGGAGAAAGCTCAGAATGACTAGATGATCCCCTTTCTGCTCTCTTGAATCCAACTGGTAGAGACCCCACAACAAGATACTGCATTTTCCGCTTCAGTCCAGTAGTAGATAAATTTTTTGCCTGACACAGCCCTGTTACTTTTGTGGGAATTTTTTTTTAATTTGTTAAACATGATAAGATGTACGGGCCTTGGCCAGAGTCATTTTAACATACAGAAATGTCTATTTGCCACTAGTGGCAGCTTCCACTGCTGCAGATCAGATATTAGAGCTACACTCAGATCAATGACGATCAAGCTAATGTCTCACATAATAGTGAAGTCTTGTTTCAGTGTACTGTATACTGAAGCCGCCAGAAACGGAAAATGTTAGAATACATTTGTCATGATCTACCGGTTTGACCCCGGTGGCAGCTTACTATACCCCGGGTGCCTTTATATGTATCCGCATGAACAGCGCTTGGACTGATAGGCTGGGACTTTTTCAGCTGTGATGGGCGTTGTCAGGGGGCTGGATTTAACACTGTGCACTGGGTTTCAGGGTGGATTATACGGGCTGTGACACCCTGCCTATCTGTCAGTGCTGGAACCCCACTCTACCGGACCTCCTGCCAGCCTGACTGGTTCTCGCATCCTAACAGTCCTACTTCTGTCGTGTTTTTGGAAGCTCGGTTCCTAGATTGTCTGTTCTGGTTGTCTCGGACCAAAAATGGGGGTAGCGCAAACTTGGCTCTGAAGTTTAGGGTCAGTGAGGGACCCAAACCGAACTTTGCGGTTCGAGTCCACTCACCTACGAGATCGCTCTGGTCCATACTAAAATTAGAGAATTAACTTCCTATAACTTACTAAAACATATATACACACTATAAGGAAGGTCATTTAGTACAAAAGCTATTTAAGCCATACTTCTCATTTTATGAATATTTCAAATCATTTTATTAACTTTGATATTGCCACCCAGCTGCCCAAATCCTTTCTCTGGCCATCTTAGATAAAACTAAATTTCTCTCATATGTAAGATGACTGACATGCAACTGTATCATTAAATGGATTAAGGAAACAGAAATTGGAGAAATTGTATCTGTAAAAGCTAGAGCTATCAGTCTAAAGTGGATGTCTGGGTAAGTTCGTACAGCCTGAGAACGAGCTTCAATCTCTGTGGCATAAAATAAATGTCAATCCATTTGACATGAGAGCATCACATGGAGATGCAGGTCGTGGGATGTGGTCATGTCCAGGCTCTGAGTCCTTGATCGTGATTTCTTTTGGGTTTGACGTCTGCAATAGACCCCCATGTTTGTTGACCCATTTTATATGAACACTCGGCTACATTTGTAGCCACTAGTTCAAGGAAAATGCCACCCAATCTTATTACACAGACAGTGAGGTCTGCTTTTCCCCGTGTACTTTTGGTTTCATCAGGTAGGTTGGAGGTATCTCTAATATAAAATAATACAGTCATTTCTCATTTGTGCTGTGTTGGTTAAATTTCTTAGTTGACTGTTCACAAAAAGAAAATTGGATTTTATTAAAATTGTTTCATGTGACACCTTTTCAAAGAGACATAGAGATCTTTGCATCTTGAAATGCTGTTATTTCACTGGATATGCAAGCAATTCGTTATCGCTTAGTGACATCATTTCAGTATATCTTTTGCGCGTGTCTTTAGAAGTGAAGAAGGAAAATAGAACAAATTAGACAGTTTAACAGCAAAATGAAGTTGGTTTATGTTAACGCTCTGACAATCGCCATGAAATCAGTGCGTGTCTCATCTGGGTTTACACAATAAAATGGAGCTAAGATTTTACAGTACGAAACTTAATGTAAGAGGCAACTATATTATAACACCCAAGGAAGAACCTAACCAAAGGAGGACCTGCAGCACTGTCCATAATATAACACCATGCCACAATTGTAAACCACAACTGATTATGCTCGGATAAATTACTTGCTTTTCCTTTGATTTGAACACCAAACATCTGTTGCAAAAACTTTGACTGTACAGATGTCACTTATCCATGATACACAGCCTCATGTAATCCCATTCCTTCTTGTGACGGATCTGCTATTACTCTGGAAACAGGCAGCACATCAAACTTCAAGGTGAAAAGGCAGGGCGGTCTTTACTTCCGCGTGGGTGATGTTCGGTGCCAGCTCCTCTTTCAAGATACCAGATGATGGTGTGTCATGAAATACTGTAATTCAGTCAGGACACAGAGAGTGAATAGATTTTTGTTGTGGTACATAGCAAGGTCCAATACACGCATTAGCACTTCCAACCATCCGTGGGGAAAGAATCTTGTAACTATTCATACAGCCAATCCTGTCCGGGCAAGCCACAAAGGTCCTTGGACTTGGCTTTCTGCGATAGATTGACAAAAAACATCATGCTGGCACCTGACTAAAATCCAAGGAATTTTCCAAGGCCTTCAAGGTTGGCAAAATGGGCCTACCAAAAAAGTATAAAGTAATGAGTTTCGTTAGGGTTTTGGGCACCTCAGCCAGGACCGTGTTGTCATAGTGGAGAATTGTAGATGTTCAGCAGTATACCGTTGGTTACTCTGGCCACACAGCTAGTTATACTTTGGACAAAAATTCTGTTATCACCATACAGCTTCTTACGAGTTTCCGAGAAAATTGGGAGGTTGTGACATTCAAATAGTCTCACTTGATTAGTGAAGAAGAGCATGACTGTAGGAGACACTTCTCTCATGTCTTCTTTCCACAAACATTTTTATGTAGGTCAGATTGATAAGTTTTTTAGGTCCCTTCTTATGCTTATGATGCTTGTGGCATAAAGTCATATTGAAGTAATAAGCATATGATTACCAGCTTGTTATGGCGCATTTGTCTTTTCTATAGTTGAATAGTGGGGACACATGGGAACAAGGAGATTATTGGGGGGCCATTCTTACCTTATGAGGGTTCACGAAAGTGGCATTTCTGACGAATGCACCTTGCGCCGAATTCCTAAAATTGTGCGTTCTGATATCCTGCATGTGTCGCTACACCGCCTGCATGTCTAGCGATAGGTTCACCTTTTCTGCTCTGATGCATGTTAAGTGAAATTTAAATCCCGCGCCTCAGTTGGATCGCTCATTGTCCAACGCACCCCCCCATTGGTGTCTCTGAAAGCCTCGCAAACTGCGCCAAAACCAAATGTGTGACGACACCAGCAGCACAGACACCTGGTACATACCTGTCACAGCCAGACAAGTCCCAAAATATGCGAACAACGTAGAAGTGGTGATCCCACCCTTAGAAATAAGTCCCAATTGTGTACCCTTCTAGGGGACCACTGTGACCTGTTAGACGCAGATATGCAAGACCATGAACATTAACACATTATAGAGGGACCCACCAAAATTTAGCTAAAGGGTTAAACATCACGGCTGATCCTTATGCCTACTCAGCAGTATTCTGACATCACATGAAAGGTCCTATGATGCCTTCCTCAGTGCTTGTTATAGTTCTCCTTGACCAAGCTAGTGGGGTCAGTGGTGTTATTTCGACTTACATATGATATCTCGCGAACCCGCGGCTTTCTCGAATCGATCCCCTCTAGCCTGGTCGTGTGATACTCGTGGTTTTAATTTTTTTTTGGTGTGACCTGGCTTTGGCAGCTAATCGTTATCTGGGTGTTATATTGTCTTGTCTCCGGTCTCTGTGTTTGCATTTGGTGCACAGTTGATTGCTTCTATTGTCCCATGCCAGGCCTAACTGGTGGGTGGAAACTAGAAGGGCATAACTGAAGCATAGGCGATGATCTAACGTCCCTCCGGTCTCTTGTCGGTTGGCGTAAGTAAGTTCTAGACCCTGTATAAACACCATTGCAAATAGAGATATAATGTAATTTTTTAAAGAGATTCTCCAGGAACACAGTCTCACGTAAAAACTACTAGCTACACAGAGGCCACCTATATTAGAACAGGCTGTTATTGGGTTTCTACCCCACTTTCAATAAAGAGCAGTCATCACATCAGGATGATGCGCCTTCTCAATTGAAGAGATCTCCTACAGTGTATTTTTTACTTATTCTCAGGCAAATGCCCACATATACCTAGTAGGCAACTTCACCTAAGTAAGCTGCATCTCGTCCATCTGTAGATGCACCAATACATAGCAATGGTATGTGAGGCATCAGCAGATGGTGTTATAACTATGTTTTTTAGAGAAACTAGGAAACTCAAGTATTGCCCATTGAACCCGACTCAATTAAATCACCCAGAATTGGGTGGGGGTTGGAACCTCGCGATGAGGATTATGGGACGGGTTCAAAGACGTGCCACATTTATCAAAAAGGCATTAAGTGTATATGATGCAGTGTTTCCTGGTTCGTCAAAGGCAGATTCATGATGTATCACACTGTGTCTTCATGAATCTGGTGCTCCTTGCACTGCTCATACAGAGTGCCACCAAAAACAGGAGTGTGCGCGGTCCAATGATACACCGGAATGCCCCTTTCATGGCATAATTTTGTGTTGCTGTGCGGGTATGGGCCTTGTGGGACCTTTTTAATACATGTCGAAGCAGTTGTGCACTAAAAGAATGGTGCGAAAAAAATTGTCCAGGGGCTTTATTAATTGGGCCACGGAGTCTGAGATATCAGGGCCTATGTGCCGTTGGACGTCAGATACTTAAGGAAAAGGGTAAGTCCACCCTATAAGACTAGTAGTATCCTATAGTTTAAATAATGCTGAATCAAGGTACCTCTGACAGAATTATTATTGGGCTCCTCGGTCTTTTTCATTCCCTTTTCTGCTATAGAGGGCATATTTTATTAAATGGCCAAAGGAAATATTTGCCCATATGACACCCCCCTAGTATGAAGTAGTTTACAGATTTCCCCTGGGCGGGGTTATAGGCTTGGAGATAACTATCCGAACAGGTCAATTACAATTGTGCACATTGTTGAAATGTATTTTTACTTGACACGTCTCTTTCCTACTACCAAAAACTTTCCAATGAACGTTTTTTCCAAGTTTGAATAAGACAAATGTCTGTCTCCCGAACCATATTGTCGTGTCAGTAATATGGAATTAAGCCAAGACACACACAATTTTATATACGAGTGTTTGTTCTTATGGGCTACATAAGTCTAAATTGTGTCAGACAAGAAAGGTAGACAAGGGAATAGTCCTATGAAGAGTCAGCCCATCAAAAACTCGAAATATTAGGAAAACGAAGAACCTGGAAAGCACCAGTTAATCAATTTTCTTTGTTTCTCCATGGGTCTTGTCTAAATGAGATTAACTATCCTTCCATTAATTTGAAAGTCCAGTGAAGATTGTGATATATTATCCCTTTTATCTATCCTTTTTCTTTAATAACTGTAAGTAACTCAAAATATTCAATACATAAGCGCTAGAAATGGCGTAAAACTGGAACAAAAAACCATCTATCATTATATTTTCATCAAAATTAAAAATATTACAGTTATAAATTGGAGATATTCACATAACTTTGTATGTCATTTTTTTTAAATGTTAAATCTACGAACTAATCAATGTTAAAAAGAACCACATATAGCATGTATATATAAACCTCATAGGAGATTTTACAAAATTAGATGAGGCACAGATTGTTATACGTTTGTTTAAAACATATATATATTTGTAATGTCCTTAAAGGGGAATCTACATGGGGAAAATATTCCATGGGGATCCCCCCCTGTGCAGCTGCATCCTGTTTCCCCCTAATGACGTACTGCAAAATAAAATTTAATCCGCTGTATATGGCAAGGCTTTCTTATTTCACTGTGGCGTGAGAGTATCTCACAGGCAGCTCTGGGCAAAGGCTACTCCACTGCCCACAGTTGCACCCGCCCTACCACCTGGCTCACTTGTTTGAAAATCGCATCTACCGTCACCTAGCTCTGAGCAGCACAGTAGCATCTGCCGGAGACAACCTGGCTGCCGGGCAACACCGACAGACGTATTGTGAGCTATCTGCGTTTGCAGAGATCAAGTAGTGCCGGCAACTTAGACGCTGGCGAGCGTCTGTGCATGTATGCAGAGCAAACAGGGCCATGCAGTAGGCTTAGCACCCCCGATGTCTGAGGCTACACCACCGCCCCCATACTCTGAAAAAATTCTATACAGAGAGACAAAAGTTATCTCTGCAGAAGCTGCATCTAGGAACTCGGGGAACGTGTGCCTGTGCAGGCAAGGGGGATAATCACCATGGGGAAGTCTTCAGGAACTGGATTCCCCATGGTAGATTATTCCTTTAGGACATTACTATATCATAATATATATATATATATATACAAAACATTTACAGGTCATAATGGCAATAGGTTATAGCCTATAAGCCATGATGTTGGGTGGAGGGTAGTGACACCCAAAGGAGACATCTTCTGATTGTATTGAATATAAAATAATTTCTGGCGATCACAAGAAAACGCAAGACACTAAACCGATCGCGGGTATTACCAAGCTTAATCACCGAGATGACTCTGAAAGAGGAACCCTTAAAGTGACCTGTCATCAACATATGGGCCTAACTAACCCACTGACGGTAGGTGTCAGGGCAGCTGACGACCGCTTGCTAGTGCAGAGTATTTCTTTATGGTCCAGTGTGATGTTCAATCATTCTGCTCCTCATAAAAATCAAACTTCTTACATCCTCAGAGTGGGGCAATTAAATTTGGAGTTTTTAGGACATACTTTCGTCTCGTCGCCACAAGTGGGGCGAGAGTAGTCACAATGAGGCTCTCACTGATCCTGAAGCGTCTCCGCACACTCAAAGCCCCTTACATGCTTTTCAGCCAATTATGGTGCATCTAGTCTCTGTAGCTGAATCTATGTTGCTTATATATTGCATCAGATCTCCTGAAGGCTGGTCTCCAGATCGTCCACTCACTGAGGGGTCGAGTGTAGGCGCGAGTTCATAGACGCAGGTGAATGACTTGTGGACGTTTGACTTCAATCGTTCACACTCTCCTCGTGCCTCGCTCCTCGTCCCGGTACGCTCTTCATTTGTATTCCACCGCTAACTTCAGATTGATTGGTCTGGATCGAGGCTCACCGTTAATGTCGTAGGTCTAGAAAGAACAACAATCCTAGAAGCGGGGTGTCCAATGCGCGATCCGACTGTTGTACTCAACAGCATTTGCGCCTTGCTGAGGCAAACTTTGTCTTGGAGTGATCCTCATTCGGCCTCCTAAGGTCGCATCGCTGCTCCATGAGGTCGGGAGCCAACACAACCTGAAACAACTCGGATAAGCGATGCCGCCCTGTGCTCTCTTCAAGCCCCTCTTCAATGCAATGCTTTGGAGTTGGTGTCTTGTGCCAGGCGCTACGAAATTCACCGTCCCAGTCGAGCGATCGCCGACCCACAGCAGTGCGTGTGCACCAGTGCACGTCAGGAGGCGCGGGTAAGAGTCGTCTGCCTCCCAGTGGTTAGAGTTCCTGGGGCCACACTAACTCCCTAAACTCACCAAAGACAGGACCAAACTGAAGATTTGGTATTTTGTATAAGGTGGGTCGTTTCTTGTCGGGTCGTCCTAGTGATCCGCGTCTTGGGTTTGTGCCCCAACAGGGTCCATCAACACAGCATCCCTTGCGGTTCTGGTTGTGCAATCTGACTCCTAAATTGAATTAGATGCAGCGGCACACCAGTCATTAGCCAGAGAGAAGGGGTCAATAAGGGGTCCATATCACACATCAACTACACCTCATATACGGTTTCAGCCAGAAACTGTAGGCAGGAGCAGATGTCACAAGTAACACAACCGCCTCTCCAGCCTCAAGGCTCTAGGGATCGCAGAAGATCACTTGACAAGAGGCAAGACCGAGGTAATTACGTTCTTTCACTTGCATTGTGCAGCACCAACACTGGGCCTACAGAGTAAACAATGAAGGAACAGAAAACCCCATGTAAATTAAAATTTTACAACTCTTATAATGTTAACTTTCCAATAAACATACAAACAAGACCTCCATTCTACCGCTAGTTCAAATTTGGTGGCTTTTTGTATGTTGTGTCTTTAGACCGAACAGAAACAGAAACTTACTACATTGTTTGGCCGTACTACTGTCAACCTACTACTGCCGCCCCGAGAGACGGCCCCCTTGACCTGTTGAAATGTGTCTGGTTTCTTGGAAAGGAGTTAAAAAGTGGCTGCGGAAGGTGGGTGGTTAGATTGTGCTCCACTGTTCAGATGGCCTTCTCTACGCTTTCCCCTCTCTCACCACAAACCTTTTACCGTATGAAGCTCCTACTCTCGCCTCGCGCCGTTGGCTGTATCCGGTTTCCGGGTTCACCGCGGCTACGTTAGGTCTAACTGCGTTGACGAATGTCTCCGGCTTGGGCACACTGTGATTGCTGATTGTAAGTCGTCTCGTACCAGTGTAGGTGCCTCTGTTCTCCTTCACCTACTGTCAGTGACGCTGGGTGTTGGAAGCGCCCACTCTGCCACAGTACGCCTTATATCGGCCTTTCCCCACAATGGTTTGTCCCTCTATCTGTTCGCGGTAGGTGATGCGCCGTCCGGACCGATGCTCATCCCTGGCGGCATCTGCGTCGCGGTCCATTCTTATATCGGTGAAACGACTCGTTGCCTCTCTCACTCTTCCGGGAAGAAAGAGGGGCCCAGGAGGGAAGGGCCACAGTGCCCAGCTCGAGTGACAGCGCCTGTTCCGTGCGCGCAGGTTGTATATGAGCACTGGTTTTTATTTTATTGATCGAGTGGGGTGGTCATTGCCTTGGAGTGGGCTTAGGGGGGGCGCGACTGCCTTGGCAGCAGTAGGCATAAAGCGCATCTGGTGGACATGACAACAACAGGATCTAGAAACCAAAAGTCGAAAAGCAGAAAGGTAGAGTGAGAAGGGTCAGTAATTTTTCATTACACTATATATTAGAATTAGTGGCTGGGAATGTTGCTTAAAGCACATCGACCATCAGAGGAATGATGATAAACAAACGCACACTAACGGGCTGAGGTGGTGCCCCTATCGGGCGATCGGTGCGGCTGTGGAGCTCTGATGCCATAAGGGGGACGAAAAAAAAGCGGTAAAGTAAAATGTAAAGAAGCCTACGTGCTCATATTTTTTCACATTTTTTTGCACAAGCCTTTCAAAAAGGCCACATTTTTGTCATGCCGTTCAAAATTTGGCCACGTCTGTCATTCTAACGAGTCATTCACAGATCTGACTTCAAAACGTATCATAATTAGTTAGTGTCCGGTTTAAACCCACCTAAAATGTAGAAACACCAACGTATTAAAAATCTTTATCATAAACTGAAGCAAAATAATCGCCCCCAAGAGCCGGTGCTGGTATTTCTGCGGTCGATCGTACCTCTTAGGAACGACCCTGGATTCTATAAACTACGACACATGCGTATAAAGAGATTAATGTAGGAGAGAAAAGCTCCCATCTTTAGGAATTTTCGGACTTCAGTTCATATAAGAGTTTTTAAATCCCCAAAGGAGCCAACTTTGGCAGTCGTATTACTGAGGTGACAAGACGGACACACTGGGCACATTTAACAATGTCAACAAATGGCTCAGAATTGCCACGCGCAGCTAGAAATGTGGCCAAAGTGGAATTTGCTGGAGAAACTAATCTGTTTGTGTCTCTATCGGGGGGGGGGGGAAAATTCACCGCATTGGATCTTAGAACATGTTTGTCCCTTTTTCGACTCGGGGGCTGCGCAGCCAGTAAATCTCATGTTTATTTTCATTAAGGGTCGAACTCCTTGTCAATGGATATTGGTTTTGGTTAAATACACACCATAAGTTACATCTGTTTAAAACAGTAGCGACCCTGAGCAGCTGTCTCTCTAAGATAGATATATGACCATGGAAATGCGGCGCGTGTAATATTGAAGAGACCAAATGGGTAAATTGAGATAACTTCATAAAAATTAAAGCAAACAAATCCTAATCAAAAAAAATTGGAAGGAATGGTAAACCCAGGGCACCTACTCGGGCTAGGACCCTGTGATTGTGGTACATCTTACTATATTTGTTATAGGCCATGGCCTCTTTTTTTAAAGGGCGGCTCGGTGGCATTACCAGAGCCTCTCCATGGCTGTGGCTCAAGGTGTTTGAGGCGTTTAGGAAGCACCTCCCCCATCCCACGCATGAGATTCAATAGGTAGATGGGAAGGGGACTCATGCCGAGGAGACGAGGGGGATCACATCTTCATCTGACAAATTTAAAATCTTTAAGTCAGGGCTTGAGTTGACGTGCTTGGTACACTTTGCATATCCCATTTTAAAATGCATCCACGTTTGTGTCTAGACATAAACTCAGAGTAGACAAAAAACATCTATAAAACAGCTTTCAAAGATCAGTACCTAATCATCATCGGCCAGGCTGGTTCAGGTTTCAGTAGATCCCCTGGGCGCAGAGCCTCAGTAGGCCCCTTTGCAGTAACTACAGTGGGAGGGCATTAAAATTTGAACTAAAAACAGTCTCTTGTTCCCTACAAATATTCCTCATTCTTCATTCAAAAGTAACCAACGCCTCATGGTTAATAACGCCCCCCAGCATTTATAATCAGAATCACCTCATGGGTTATTTATTTTATAAAGCCCTCTTCATCCCTCTAGGATTCATTAGAGTAAAGCCCCCCTCATCCCGATGGTTTGGTTATATACAGCCTTATTGGCCCCCCAGCAGCTCTGGGCCCGGCACTTCATAAAGTATGCCCAATGCTGTGTGCCAGCCCTGATCATTGACTGCTCCCAAATGTCCCAAGACTTAGGAAGTGGGGTAGTACAGCGCCACTTCTGGGGATTACCGACGGTAAGCCGCCATACCCATGAGAGAGTCTCTGAAGAGACTACATTTTGTGCTTCCCAATCTCACCGGCATGATGATTAGCAATGCCATTTCTGCCTTTCCAGTGGATTGAGATGCAAGAAGTTTTTGGACCCTCAAATACCTGGTTCCAAAAAGGGCGGAGTTTGCTACATCAACCACAACGATAACCTATACCATTGTTAGGGATCAGGAGCAGGAGGAAGCAAATCCCATAAGATGTAAGGTGTCGTTTAGTTCTCTTACCATTACAATATTTGTAGATTGCGTAATCTTGCTAGTAACTAATGTCGGAGTTTGTGGGTATACAGAAAGGTTTTATCTCGTAGGTCTTTAGAGACAAAGCCTGTGCCCAACTCTTGTTTACCAGCGGGACATATTACGCTAGAGAGATCTGACTCACTTAGTAGACTATAGATTTTGTCGAAATACAGTGTCCGGGATGGGAAAGGCATTGGGGCACTTAAGGAAGGAACCCCCTGGTATGAGTTAGCACAGAGAGGTCAGCAGTCCAGGTTTGTGGGAAAGTCGCTAAATTCTAATGACTCCCCCAAAAGATTGTGCAGCAAAGATCTCAGAGCTGAGTGGACCAAGAGAGACCTGAGACAGAAGGCTGGCGGTAAGTCTGGATTACGGAATAGTGGGAGTGAAGTGGGCTGAATGGTCAAGGAAAGTAGGCAAAGAAAAAAAAAAAATGTTCCAGCACACCAGATAAAAAGTTTAAGTTCCTTTTATTAGTCATCTTTACCAAATGTAACGGTGTGTACATGTGGGTCGAAAAGAACATCTAACCAAGTTTCATAGATTACTGAGAAGCCTTACGTATCGGGGTATGTTAAAATGAGGGTGAGGGGGGGGGGGGTAACCCTTGAAATACTACAGACAACGCCTGGATCAATCAAAACAGTCAATCGTCAGTCATTACATAACAGCTTGCGGGGAAGGAACATAGCATTCAGTGCACAATAATGAAAGCAGAAAATGCATAATAGTATACAAAACATCTTTTCATACAAATCCAAATAGGATAACATCGTTTTTGGTTATCAACCTCATTTTAAACATACCATGAGTAAGGATCTAAGCATAGCCAAACCGCAAGGGGTTTCTTTGCGACATACACCTTCACCGCCTACATTTTTTAAGATGTACGTAATTCTTCAATTCCACCTGGTGATAAGAGAACACAAGGGAGCACCCGTACGGGATTTTGGACGGTTGCTCTTAACCGAACCCACTGTTTAGACGCGTAGATGTTATGCCAGTTCTTGAGCCTCACAGTGGACGCCTGGTGATAGGGCCTAAAATCAGGTAATCCCATCCCCCCCTGCTATTTTCGGACTGACAAGAAATCGCCAGCCGATCCTAGAGCGATGGTGTCATGGCGTGGTGGGAGTAGTCCACCATATACAGTTTGAACAATCCCTTTCGGGAGAGCCTGGGGTAGTATGACAGATACATCAACGACTTCCTGATTATCTGGGGTGGGGGATGAGATGTCTGCCATACCACTCTTTGTTCAATATCTCAACGACAATGATTGTGGTTTTCGTTTCACCCACTGCGCTGATGGGAAAGCAATGGTATTTTTGGACCTACATTTAGAGGGTATCCCAGATCATATTGTTAATTAAACTACATATTGGAAACCCAAGGCTGGCAATACTTTCTTGTTTGCCAGCAGACAGTACCCCAGTGATGCGATCAGATTGATCCGAGTGGGGGAAATTACAAGTATAACGGGCAGGCTGAAAAACAGGGGTTACTTGGATGCTCAAAAGAGAAAAAAATATTACATATAGTAAATCCAGATCCAGAATGTTGCTACCTCTTAAAAATAGTACAGACATTAAACCCAGGGATGACAATAGGTTAATAAAGGGGTTAAAACAAAAAAGACCAATTTTGGTACTTAGTTATAGTCTACAATTCCATACAATTAAGAATATTATTTTGTAACATCTACCACTTCTCAATGAAAATCCCATACTGGAAAAAAGCACTACTTTTCTACTCCGCAGCTACTCCATGTCCCAGCAGCCTTTTTGATCCTCCTACCCAGATATCTTCAGCGCGCAGCTACGAGGAGCTGCACACACTTGTCCGTGAAACCGAAGTTCTGTACATGCACAGTAGCTCTGACTTTGGAGCCGCGCAGCCGCAGTTCTGTGCATTTGATGTAAAAAGAGAAGCATGGAGGGTCTGCACACAGTACAGAAGTAATCAGCAGAAATGCTAAATCACTTGATGAACATTCAGGGATTATCTACAAGGCAGTAAAGGCACATGGGCAACTTATATAAAAGAGTGGCCAACCCCTTTAACTAGCCATTTGACATGGATTGGCAGGGGAGATATGTTTGTTTAGCGTTTTTTGGGTGTTTAAGGTGACCTTAAAAAATAAAATACGAGACCCTTGAAAATAAAATACTACATTACAGAGTACAAACAGTCATATAGAACAATAGAAGCGAGGGTCCTTCTTGCAAGAGCTTACAGTCTATGAGGATGAAGGGGTGACACAAGAGGCATAAGAGCTTGTATAATGGTCCAGGCATTCTTTATAAGGGAACAGAATAAAATAATTTCATAAATAAAGATGTTACTGGTGGTACATGGCGCCCTCGAGGCTGCATACCCTCTTTCCAAGCACCATGGCCAACATTTGGTGGGAATGTTTTTAACTTCAACCCTTCTGGCAGGAGTGGATCATGTTAATTTCTGTCCTCAATTGTCCTGCTGGACAATTCTTTTTCTACGCTGACTCTTGCCACTTCCCCTACATAAAGCAAAATGCTCTTTAATCAGTTTCATGCTAATAGCTGCAAGCACAGTTAACCCAAGATTGTGGAAGTCCCCCGACACACCCTCCACGACCGCCTGGTTTTAAGAACTCATGCATCTCCAACGAAAGGAAGAACTGCTCTTGTCCTCTGATAAGTGCCCAGAGAAGCTCTGTGACACCTGTATGCTCTGGATTGTCCATATACTGGTGCACGCCCTGTCACCCTACTGTCCTTTCCTTCCTTTACTCCCCCCCATCCCTGACCTCTCAGGACTCTCAGTCTATTACCTTCAACGCAAGTTCCTACCATCGCACAACAGATAATGTTATCCTCCCCCCTTTTTTTTCTTTCTTTTCTTTTTTTGTGATAGCATTGATGTAACATACACACGACCTATCACAATTAGTATTTTTCCCCCCACATTACACATTGCCAGTCAATGACATATCACTGTGTTGTCTTGGTATTCTAAATATGTGTTCACTAAGCTATGCTCCAATCTTTTATTCAATAAAACTTTGAATGATAAATAAAGATGATGTTGCTTGAAGCATCACCCACTATCTTATATACAAAGTCCAAGGTCAATGGGACTACAGAGAAGCCTGGAGCTTGCCTTGTGGTGTTTGCTGGATAACAGCGTAAAGAGAGAGTTGAAATTTAATGCAGTTAGTGAGTGTGATAGGCTACCTAAAGAGATGGGTTTTAGGAGCATAGTTGAAACTTTGGATTTTATGTATTAGTCCTATTGCCCAAGGAAGGGCATTCCAGAGAATTGGTGCAGCTCGGGAGAAGTCCTGGAGATGTGCCTGAGAGGTTCAAATTAAGGGAGAGAATAATATATAATCGCTGGCAGATCGAAGAGTGGCTTGGCTGATAGACTGGGATGAGAGAGGAGAGGTAGGGAGACAGTCAGAGACAATCAGAGACAGTCAGAGTCAGGGACAGACAAAGACAAATACAGACAGAGACAGACAGAGATAGTCAGAGAAAGACAGACAGAGACAGTCAGAGAAAACCAGAGTCAAAGACAGTCAGAGAAAGGCAGAGATAGTCAAAGACCGACAGAGGCAGTCGGAGACAGAGACAGTTGGAAACAGAGACAGTCAGAGACAGATAGGCACAGAGAGAGACAGTCAGAGATGGTCAAAGACAGAGAGAGACAGAGACAGTCAGAGACAGTTACTGACAGAGAAGGTCAGAGACATAGACGGTCAGTAACAGAGACAGTCAGAGACAGAGATGGTCACAGACCGTCGCTGACAGAGATGGTCAGTGACAGAGACGATCAGTAACAGACAGTGGGAGACAGAGACAAATAGACACAGACAGAGACATAGTTAAAATGGGGTAGGGGGGGGTTGAAAACCTGAAAATACTACACACGCCTGGATAATCAAATAACATATATCCGTGTCAGTAACATAACAGCTTGCGGGGAAGCAATAGCAAGTCGCCGATAATGAAGAGAAATGCATAATAGTATGCAAAACATCTTTTATACAAACTCAAATAGGATAAATCGTTTTTTGGGTTATCACCCTCATTTTAACATACCATGAGTAAGGCTTAAGCAATAGCCGAAACGCATAGGGGTTCTTTTCGACCTACACGTACACCCGGTACATTTTTAAAGATTACTAATTCCAATTCCACCTGGTGATAAGAGAACCAAGGGAGCAGCCGTAACGGGATTTTGGAACTGTATTGCTCTAACCGCACCCACTATTTAGACGCTAGATGGTAATGCCAGTCTGTGAGCCTCACCAGTGGACGCCTGGTGATAGGGCCTAAAATCAGGTAATCCCATCCCCCCCTGCTATTTTCGGACTGACAAGAAATCGCCAGCCGATCCTAGAGCGATGGTGTCATGGCGTGGTGGGAGGAGTCCACCCCTATACCGTTTGAACAATCCCTTCGGGAGAGCCTGGGGTGTATGACAGATAAATCAACGACTTCCTGATTATCTGGGGTGGGGGATGAGATGTCTGCCATACCCCTCTTTGTTTCAATATCCAACGACAATGATTGTGGTTTTCGTTTCCCCCCCTGCGCTGGTGGGAAGCAATGGTATTTTTGGACCTACATTTAGAGGGTATCCCCGTCATATTGTTAATTAAACTACATTTGGAAAACCAAGGCTGGCAATATTTCTTGTTTGCCAGCACAGTACCCCCAGTGATGCGATCAGATTGATCCAAGTGGGGGAAATTACAGTATACGGGCAGGCTGAAAAACAGGGGTTACTGGATGCTCAAAGAGAAAAAAATATTACATATAGTACATCCAGATCCAGAATGTACTACTCTGTTAAATATCGTACAGACATTAAACCCAGGGATGACAATAGGGTTAATAAGGGCGGTTAAACCAAAAAGACCATTTGGTACGTTGTATAGTCTCAATTCCAGATCCCTAAGAATATTATTTTGTAACATCTACCACTTCTCAATGAAAATCCCATACTGGAAAAAGCACACTTTCTACTCCGCAGCTACTCCATGTCCAGCAGCCTTTTTGATCCTCCTATACCAGATATCTCAGCGCGTCAGGCTCCGCGGAGCTGAACACATTGTCCGTGCACAAACGAAGTTCTGTACATGTCACAGTTTAGCTGCCTTTGGAGCCGCGCAGCCGCAGTTCTGTGCATTGAGTGTAAAAGAGAAGCATGGAGGGTCTGACACACGTACAGAAGAATCAGCAGAAATGCTCAAACACTTATGACCTCAGGGATATCTACAAGGCAGTAAAGGCACATGGCAACTATATAAAAGAGTGGCCAACCCCTTTAACTAGGCATTGACATGGATGGGTAGGGCAGATAGGATGTTTGTTTATGCGTTTTTTTGGGTGTTTAAGGTGACCTTTTAAAAATAAAATCCGAGACCCTTGAAAATAAAATACTACAACGAGTCACAAACAGTTCATATTAGGAAAAATAGAAGCGGGGGCATCCGTCTTGCAAGAGCTTACACGTCTATGAGGATTGAAGGGGTGACACAAGAGGCATAAGAGCTTGGTATACTGTGTCCAGCGATTCTTTATAAGGAACAGCTAAAGATTAATTCTTACATAATAAGATGTTACTGGTGGTATCATGGCGTCCCATCGAGCGGCATACCCCGTTCCACGCACCATGGCCAAATTTGGTGGGAATCTTTGTTAACTTCAACCCTCTGGTCGGAGGGAATCATGTTATTTCTGTACTCATTGTACCTGACTGGACAGTTCTTTTTTAGCTGACTCTTGCACTCCCCTACATAAAGCAAAATGTCTCTAATCAGTTTAGTAATAGCTGAAAGCACAGTTAACCCACAGATTGTTGGATAGTCCCCGACAGCACCCTCCACGACCGGAACATCTACAAGTTTCATTTATTACTGAAGCCTTACTCATGGTATGTTAAAATGAGGGTGATAACCCTTGAAATACCTACACACGCCTGGCTAATCAAATACTAATACAAAAAAAAGGAGGTTAAAACCCAGAGTTTTTTGCTCGCGGCTTCAAGCGTGGTTCATCCTCAAGATCCCAAAACCTTCTTTGCATATTCTTTTTGTTTTGTTTGCCTTGTGTCAATCACAAAGGGAAGATTTTCTATTGTTAATCCTAAATAATTAAGAACCTCAGGGGACTTTCTCAATCGTGGTGACCTCAAGCCTTTCTGTTCCTAGGTTCCTCCCTCTTTAACAAGTCCTATTACTCCACAGTTCTAGTCATGATCTTAGCGCTGTAAACCATGCATGCCTACACAGGGCTGCTGAAAGCGGAAGGAAGAACGACGCGAAATTATCATTAAGGGGATCATAAAGGACTGCCCACCTAGTGACAAAACTAATATGGTTCCACAGCTCGAAAATCCCGAGCACGCTGTCATTAGATAGATACGGTAGACAAAGACAGTTTAGGAAGCCTCCAGGACTCCACGGCAGAAGGATACGCAAAGGCTGATGGGAGTTAGTGTTTAATGACTTTGGGCAAGAGACCAAAGGAGCAAGCTCTCACAGCACGCTTAGATATGGAAGAATTAGACACTCTCTCATCCTAACACCATGATCTGATGACCTTCCAGCTTCTTTCCACAGTCCTTAAAATCTCACCGAGAAAAAGACAGCTTTCATACCTGTAAGTCAATTTACAATTGATTGAAACACATTATGAAAGGAAAAGGGATCATAAGGACGGCGGGGGAGGGGGGGGGGGGAAGGGGACAGTTGAAGTTCAATTTCAGTTGTTGCGAATCTTTTATTTTTGCCATCGGACTAGCAGAGAGAAGAATCGGTGGGAAGAAAAGTAAGGAAAGAGTTAGATGTGGGAAACAAAGAGTAAGAAAATGTAATGAATGTTTTTTTTTAATGATAATTATGTGGACGTGAGAAAATATAATAATAAAAGTTATTATTCCAATAATTCCGTACTGTACTAAGCTTGTTATTACAAATACGGAATGTTAATCTAGACCATCAAATCCATCATGATAAACAGGGACATGTAGGCTATATTCACAACTGCCGTGCCCGCCGTACGTACCGAGCGGGGAACCGGGCAGCGCAGTACCCCGACATCTCATAGGACCGTTGGTGCACGGGCCGTACTAGGGTAAAGATAGGACAGGTCCTATCTTTTCCCAGGTACGGAGCAGACGGTGCGCAGGTGACGCACCACCGCTCCGTGGGCGGCCGTGCGCCCATTGCCGTCTATGGGGGACGTATATCGGTCGTATATACATCGGCCGTATATACGTCCCCATACGTCAGTGTGAATATAGCCTAACTCATAGATCCAGGCACTGTGACTGCGGTAATCATCTTATATTTGTTATCCATGACCTCCTTTCTTCTCAAATCAGGTTTTAAGTTTATTCTGAGCCAGAAGGGCTCTGAGTGGTGTTTCCACAGCCCCTTTGTGTTGTAGTTTCACAGGCTGTTACACTGTACAGGAGCACTTCCCCCTCCCACTGTGTGCTAAAACTTCTTCTGCTGTCATCAATTCAAGGCAGAGGGAGTGGGGAAGTACCAAGCAAGGGGAGGGAGAGACCTGCTTCTGTACAGTGTAACAGCCTATGAAGCTACAGGATGGAGGGGCTCTGGTAATGCCCCCCAGAGCCTCTGAAATTGATTTTAAAAGGAGGTAATGGATAGCAAATATAAGAAGATTACTACAGTCACTGTGCCTGGATCTATGAGTAAGTGCCCTAATGGCTTATCATGATGGATTATGATAGTAGATTTCCTTTAATGCTTATGACATTATTAAAGGGGTATCACATTAACAACAAATTATCCAATAACCACAGGATGGGGGAATAATTTGCTGATCATGAAGGTTCCACTTCTGCATCACAGGAAAGGGGGGTCTGTTGTACCCCAAATCTTTTCATCTATGGTACTAATGGACGTAGCATAGTACTGTGTTTGACTATCTCTGTCAGTGCCATAGAGATGAACAGAGCAGAAGGGTGCACTTGTTAACATCTTCTCTATCAATTTGGGGTACAACAAACCCCTTTTCTAAAGGGACCCCCATTTGTCAGCTAGTTGATACTGAAATATTGTTACTGAAATAAACCTTTAAATCTAGAATTTCTTTGTCTAGTTTTCTATGTATCCCCAGGTTAACTATTTTTTGAGGATATCCTGACTGTATATACTATCTACTGTTGGGAGGGGGCTGTGCAGGGGCGCACCTGCCATGAGGCGAGTTGAGCATCTCACCTCAGGCGGCACGCCTCCTGCTCGACGAAGGGGCGGCACCGTGCTTCCGCTCCCCGCCGGCTGGCATCGAGTTTCCCGCTGACGAAGGCACCATGCACCCGACCCCCGCCTGCATGGATCTCCCGCCCGCCGAACGGGCTGTTGCAGCCCTCCCTGTGGCACCATGCTCCCAGCCGGCACCATGCTTCCGGCCCAGAAGCACTCCAGAGCTCCGTCCAGCACCTAGTTCCGGCCGCCGGCCGACACTCCCGCCCTCCGTATACCTCAGCCCACCCCACACCGCCGCTTGCCGCTCTCCGCTCTCCGTCCCGAAAGTTGTCGGCGCCGATCCCTTCCGGCCCCCGCGTTCCTGGCTCCGAACACTGAGACACCCCCCCCCCCCCCAGCTCCGACCAGGCGCTCTGGCTCGAAGACACCTAACACCCCCACCCCCCCGGGTCTCGCTACGGGCTCCGATCCCTCCGATTATGGTAAAAAGGGTTTATTGGTAAAAACAAAAAGAACAACAGGCTTTACTATATATTTAGATCCATCTCTGTAGCATGTATAATACTCTACAGTAGGGGGGTGTGTGTGTGTGTATGTATACTGTATGACTGTATATAAGTGTGTGTCATGTATGTGTGTGGTGAGCTTGTGTGGGTATAGGCATGCTATATGAGTGTTCTATGTGTGTATATATGTTACCTGCTGTGGAGTGTGTATACTGGATATATATATGGAGGCATGTGTATTGTATTGTATAGTTATCGGCCGGCACGCTGTATTATATATAATACTTACAGCTGCCTGCAATTACCATTTAATACATACAGGTGCCGCCATATAACAATAATACATACAGCATACGCCATGACCATATTATTACTACAGCAGACGCCGTTTTATTTTGAAACCCCCCTCCCCAATGGTAATTTTTTTTTTTTGTTGGTGTTGGTTGAACCAGTTGTGTTAGTTTGTTGATTTGTACAAAAAAAAAAAAAAAAAAAAAAAAAAAAACCCACCCGCCTCACGCCGTTATCCGCAATTATCTATACTCCGCCCCTGTTTGCCGGCTCACTCGTGCATATTATACTACAGCGTGCCTCCCTATCGTCTCTGCATCCACCGCGGTGCCTCCCTATCGTATCTCCTCCACAGCGGCGTGCCTTCCTCTCGTCTCTTTTCCATATACTACGTATTCTCTGGGATCTGGCCGGCCCGCTGTGATGTATTCTATGGTCTATGGGGGCCCGCTGTGTCTGTCTTCTCTGGTCTCTGGGTGTGCTTGCTGATGTTCTCTGATCCTGGTACTATGGCCGTGATTGCTGTCTGTTTTATATGGTATGTTTGGGCGGGCCACGCTTTGTATGTTAATATGAGCCTCCTCTCTGTGGGCCCGCTGTCTGTCTTCCATGGGATTGGTGGCCCATCGATGTCTGTATTACATGGTCTCTGGTAGGCCCGCTGTTGTCTTGTATTCCCTTGTATATGGTGGCACGCTGTATGTATTACTGGTCTATGGGGGCACGCTTGTTATGTACTTATCTGGTATATGGGGGTACGCTGTCCGGTGTTATTTCCTGGACTCATGGTGGCCACCCCTGTCTGTATTATATGCGTATATGGGGGCCACGCCTGTTGTATGTCTATCTGGTATCTGGGGGGCACGCTGTATGTATTCATATGGTCTATGGGGCACGCTGTATTGTATTATATGATATATGGGGGCAACCGCTGGTATGTATTATATGGTCTATGGTGGCCGCTTGTTGTATGTATTTACATGGTATCTGGTGGCACGCTGTATGTCGTTACATGGTATATGGTGGCACGGCTGTAGTGTATATTGAATGAGGATATGTGGACAGCTGTTGTATGTCTGCCTGGTGATATGGTGGCCAGCTGCACATAGTACTTTACAATGGGGGGGGTTTTTTTTCTTAAAAAGAAATTTTTTGGGGGGGGGGGGGGGGGGGGGCCCCACCCCCACCCCCTACGCTTTGTATGTATTATCTGTGTTATGGAGGCACGAGGGTGTTGTAATATGTGTATCTGGCGGCACGCTGTTTTGTTTTTTTTTAGTATTATATGGTATCTGGGGGCTATCCAGCTGTTCTGTATTATAAGTGGGATATTGGGGCAACGCGTTGTATGTATTATAGTGGTATATGGGGGCAACGCTGATGTGAGCGTATTATATGGTATATGGAGACACGCTGGATGCAACTTATATGAGTATTTTTTATTATTTTTTTTCGGGGGGGCGGGGGGGGGGGTGGGGGGGGGGGGTGGGGGGGGGGCACGCTTGTATTACTATATGGTATGGAGACACGCTGTATGTATTTATTGGGTATATGGGGCACGCTTTTGTAATTGTACTTATCTGGTATATGGGGCACGTGATATTATCTGGATCTGGGCACGCTGTTGTATCGTATTATATGGTATATGGAGGCACGGGGGCTGTATGTATTATATGGTATCTGTGGGCACGCTGTTGTGTTGTATGTATATTATATGGTATATGGGGCACCGCTGTATGTATTATATGGTATATGGGGGCACGCTGCTATATGTATTTATTTTTTATTGGTTTTTTTTTTTGTTGGTTTACAATATGCGCCACGCTGGGATGGACATTTCTATAGTTACATGGGGTGGGGCACCCGGGATGTCTTTTGATAATATATGGTGGCATGGATGGATTGAATGTTTTATAATGATATGGCAGAATTGTTGTATGTATTTTTGCTTTGTGGTAAGTCGCTGTTTGTTTTTATATAGGACATGGTGGCACACCGTTTATTTTTGACATTGCTTTCTTTTGCCTTGCTTTTTTTATTTTCAAATCCTTGCTATATAACCATGCTTGCGGGGGGGGGGGGGGGGGGGGGGGCGTCCTTGGAGCGCGCCCCGTCACCGTCATATCTAATATAGCTCGCTTCACAGGCCGCCAGAAGGCCGGTGCCCCCCCCTGGGGCTGAGAGAATGTCTATTACCTATCTGCTGTGGGGAAGGGGGCGTCAGTCTCTTACCAGCGGCGCGGCCTGTGGCTGTCCAATCTGTATTTATGTATTCCTGTGTCTGTTTATACTATTATGGTGGGGGACTGGGGGCTGGATATACTCGCTGTTGGGGAGTGTCCCGGCGTGATGATTTACTATCTAGGCGAGCTCTGTCTCTCGGGGCTGGCTTTCCCTGCCCCTGCGCGGTTCCTCTCTTCTTCATTGGGCGTCTGTCTGTCGGGGTCTGTTCCTTCGAGGGGGGCCTATTCATTCAATCCATCCGTGGGGCGCTGGATCATCGATTCCACCCATGTCTCACCATGCTCACGGGGCTCTGGTCCATAAAGTCAACCGGGGTCGTTGCAATGGCATGCTGCACCCACCTCCGAACGACCCCCACAGCAGTAGCCATACTGTGCTGTCAGTCGTTCATCTGCGTTTTGCGTTGTTTGGATTAATCCTCTTTTGCAGGGTACCGCCCCTGTCGTTTATCATCCCCCAATTAACTTATTCTCCATGCGATTAGACATGGTTTGTTTTATTGTTGTCCCCACATAGCCTTAAGGAGGCGTATTTACGTTTGGGGCTTGATATGTAATCCGTTCCGGGGCGTCTGTTCTTCTAATAAACTTTGTAGCTGTTTTTTCACATACTTTTATTAAGGGGGGTGGTGGGCGTAGTATCTGAGGATCTGTTTCCGTGGGCATCATATAGGGGGGTCATTATCACTAGGCCCGAATGCGTCTTCTTGGTCTAGCTCTTGTTTATGCCACAAAAACGTTTTACGATTACGCTGTTTGGGCGCTGCAACCGGGCTTTTTGCGCACACGATCGAATTGTCTGGCTCCTCGGCGGAAAAACCTGATGCCGATTTCGGCACCAGCCAGGGGGGAAAATATGGAAGAAAGGGAAGAAGAAACCGCCGTACGTATTGAAAAAAAAACAACACACTAATACATGTGCACTCGGTCACTGGCTGGCTGAGACTTCAGTGGCACTCCGACGGAATTCAGAACAAGAAGCACCGACACCGGGTGCATTTGGAAAGCGACCGGCTCTGAGAATCCAGCGATGGAACCGCAGAGTCGGTACGGTAAATCTGACCCTATTGTGTTCGTGATGTTGGGAGGATAGGTTGGATAATACACTTGAAACTGAGGAACCACAAATCAAATTATAGCACTTGAGTGTGACTCATTTTTTTTAGAAGGACAGTTTGTGGAGGTAAATTGTTTAAGTGAGGGAATTCTGTACCACATTTGAAAGAAAAATTAAAAAACTTAGTAATGCACACATTTACTAATGAGTTTGCCATGACATGTGTGTTTGTAAAATATTGAATTTTTCAATAAAACATTATCTTATTTACATTTGTATTTTACAGTGAGTAACCAAACAATTAAAGTTTTCAATTTCACATATAAAAGGTGGAGGGGGATTTGGACAAATTTTAGACAGTTTTACATTAGTGGGGTCAAGATGTAATGTGTCCATATCTCCAAAGGGGGGAGTAGACCACAAGCGTAGGATGGGGCATTACATTTTGCACTTAGGAGTGTTGTAGATAAGCAGGAAACAAAAAAAATGAAAAAAAAACACAACAAAAAAAAATAATATCAAAAACAGGGTGGTTTTAATAATTTATCTAAAACAAGGCGTTTTCATGAAAATTGGAGAAATTATCTTTATGTCATGTAAAATTACAAAAAAATAAAAAAAATAGTTACAGTGCTGAGAGACAAGATCACCAAAATATACCTGAGGTTTAAAATACGTGGGTATAGGCGCATAGAGGGAGAGGTGCCCATGGTTGTGCCATGCACGTACCCAGACGTTTATGTGAGGTTTCTATTTTTTAATGAATTATACCAATAAAACTTTAATATTTTTTAGTAAGCCCACGCTCACTTTATCTGCTTTGTGGTCATTATTTGCTTCTTGGGGGGGGGGGGGCGCGGAGGGGGTGGGGGGGGGGAGACAGCAGCATTTTTTTTACCATTTTTGGGTCCGACTTAGGTTTACTATTAAAGTAGGTGGTACTTATATTATGTATATGGTTCATAAAAATTTTCTTATCTTTTTGTCTGCGGACTGGGGGAATTGTAGAATTTTAATCCATCCACAAAATCGTGTAGCGAACTGAACTTGACCTTGGAAAGTTAATCTGAGCTGTTTTGTAATAATAATTTGAACATTCCTACAAAAATATTTTGGAAAGACAAAATTGGAAAAAGACTAGCACACTGTAACCCGTATACAAGTTTAAAAGGGTTGTTCCCGAGGTGTGAAAACAGGCTTTTCTTCTAGAAACAGCGCCACAGTGACACTGCACCATTGGGTAGTGATGTGGATTGCAACTAGCTCCATCATTGTTAATCCAGCTGATTAGCGCAATACCATGCACAAACACATGGGTCATGGGACACACCTTTAGTTTCTAAAAAATAGTGAAATTACTTGGTAAAAAACTGTATGTGACAACGGAACTTGACGGTATGTGGTGGAGTGCTAAATGAATTTTGCTGACTTCAGTTTCGGCCAGCTGAGGCTAACGAGCAATAAAATAATAGATGTATTCAAAGAACTAATATGATTCTTTGATAACACAATAGTTTCCCAATAAAAATAAATGGGTCAACTCAACACATTAAATGTATTGATTTTTATTTATCAGAGGTCCCAGCCGCATTTTCGGCGCCGTTTCCACCCTTTCCTGGATCGCGCCGGGGATTTGTCTGTCGCACCGAATTCTCGAATTTGTTGGTCGGTAAACAAATCGGGGGGCGGGCAGCCGATTGATCCGACGATTTCGGACCCGCCAAAATTTACATTTGAAATTGTGTGCAACGCAAGCACTTACATCCAAAGGGAAAAGAAGGGTGACGGCGGGAATGCGGCGGACCTGACGGGGGGAAGCGGCACACATTACAGGACATCAGGTGCGTCACCTGAGGGCTTCATCCTAGCCAATATATTGTCCAAGATCGGAGATTGCGCAGGGCGTCCCAAGCGGGGCCAGTATAACATGTGCCTCCATAGATCGTACAGTTTGGGAACCGTTCCTTTAAAAGGCATATAAAACTTAACAGGTGCAGAGGAGAGAAACCAGATATAGTGGAAGGAGGAGAGTGCAGGAGAATACAATTGATAGATTACGTCTTAAATTGGGGTTATTCAGTTTATATACCTCTTAACTATAAGACAAAAACACAATGGCCATACAGTTGCGGACATTTTTTTTCAAGATACTTTTTATACCTATGGCCTGTGACTAGGAAAGGTAAGGCGGCATCTCTTATCTCTTAGTCAGGAGGCAGTATCTACCAATCACATAGGATGGGGCAATCATCAGTCCTGAGAGGAGGGATTCGGTTTGTTTTTTTTCTTTTTGTTTAACCGAATCACGCGTACACAGGGGAATCTCCTCACCCCTAGAGGGAGAGGGTTGGTCTACCATCACCAAAACAGGGACTACATCCCTAACACCCAGAGTAAGAGGCCACCATAAGTGGGCCTCCTAAGAGACGCGACTACCTCCCCATAGACAGGTTGGGCATACTCTACACAACTCAGAGAGCAGGGTGGTTCTACCATCAGCCATTAGACCGGGGGCATCCTCGACACCTATGTGGAGAGGAGTGGTTCTACCATCACAGACAGTGGGGCAATCTCTACAACCTAGAGGAAAGGCGGTTTCTACCATCCCCATAGGACAGGACTGTCACCTTACACCTAGAGGAGGAGGGGGGTGGGTTTGGTGTTCTACAACATCCCACGACTGGACTTCCTCTACAAACTAGAGAGAGGAATATAAAATTCTACCATCCCATAGAGCGGTGACTCCTCTACACCTAGAGGACAGGTAAGATCCTCACTCTATCACCACATACGACGCGGGGCTCCTCTACACCTGAGATGCGCTCTATTTCTTAACCATCACCTAACAGAGGATCCTCATACACCTATAGGAGGGCTATTCTACACATCACCAAGACGGTGGACATCCTCTACACCTAGAGAGAGGTAGTTCTACCATCACCATAGGACAGGGGCATCTCTAACCTGAGGAGAGGAGTTTTACCATCACATGACAGGGGACATCTCTACACCTGAGGAGAAGAGGTCTACCATCACCATAGGCAGGGGACATCCTCTACACCTAGAGGAGAGGAGGTTCTACCATCACCATAGACAGGGGCATCCTCACACCTAGAGAGAGAGTTCTACCATCACCATAGGAAGGGGGACATTCCTCTACACCTAGAGGAGAGGTGGTTTTACCATACCATAGACAGGGGGCATCCTCTACACCTAGAGGAGGGAGGACGTTTACCATAACCATAGACAGGGGCATCCTATATGCCTAGGGAGAGAGGTGGTTCTACCTCACCATAGACAGGTGCGTCTCTACACTAGAGGAGAGGCGGGGTTCTATCCATCACCCATAGAAGGGAGCATCCTCTCACCTAGAGGAGAGGGGCAGAGGTTTCTACCATCACCATAGACAGGGGGCCATGCCTCTACACCTAGAAGCAGGGTGGCTATTCCATCGCTATAGACAGGAATTTTCTCTGTAATGCCTTTCTGGGAAACAAAAGTAAAACGTTTTTGGAACAAGGCAGTATATAATGAGTTGAAGTTGATCTAGGGTTCTAGAATTAAGTTTACCTTACATTGGGCCAATTGGCATCAGTCTTGTAGGCTTCCTCTGGATCAACACTATGAATTATAGGTTGGACTTGATAGGTTCATGTCTTTTTTCAACCTTATCATCTATGATACTATGAAAAGCATAGATGTGTGAATTTGAGGCTGATGGGAAAGATCATTGTGAATGGGAGTTGCTAAATACTTTTAATTTGGGGGAGGGGTTCAGGCATATTACTTTCACTAGTGTCTGGTGCTTGAATTTGAGTGAACTGAATTCCCTATTCCATAAAATCTATTCAAACTTATAAATCCCACCTGACAATTAAAGGTTTAAAAAAGTTCTTTTGGTAACTATAGGAAGTGCTAAGGGTCCAAATGCACTGGAACCCGGGTCATCAAAGAGCTTGAAAGGTTAACCTTCCAAACAAAAATATAGGTACACACTTCTATAGGGAGTATTTATGTGGGGCCTGCCAGATTTCTTACGGGGCTGTGATGTATTAAATGTATATTATGTAAAAATATTAATTTTATATTGTTTAAAAAAAACAACAAAAACAAATAAAACTCCAAACCCTTCCATATAGCAGACGGTGTAAAATGTTCATATAACCTGAGCTGACTATTTTCTAGCAATGTAAATAGTTTTACAAATGTAGTTAAGTTCTCCTACAAGCTCAAATGTGCAAGAACCATTCTTTGTGCCCGTTTAAGTGCAAGAAATGGTAATCCCGCGCGCCTATCATGTCATCTGCATAATCCACCTTTAATAATTTTTTTTTAGTGAATAAGCAATGATTTTTACCAACTTAGAAGAATTGATAGGACGGACCAGTCCTGAGTCCACTGATGCACTGATGTTTGTGTTGTCGGACTTGCTTTGTTCTTGTCTTGTTAAGTAAGTGAACCCTTTTGATCGATTAGAATAATGGTGCTCTATAAATATAATAACTATTATATTCCTGTCAGAAAGGATTACTAAATTAATTCATATTTTCAAGCATTAATCACCAAGCAATTTTCATTCATCTATACATAAAGTGATCGCTTGACAAGAGATTTACTACATGTCCATTCCGATCCAGCGGCCGTTTCTTGTGCATTGGGTCGCGGATTATTAAGGCAATAGTTGTTCGACTGTACCAGGTGGCGCTGCTGCGCTGAAGAGCATCGGAACGTACTCAAGTAACCGTGCCCCATTTCTAGGAAGGTAAGTGCACCTGCCGCACATTTTTTAAAAAACTGCAATGCGCATAGGTTCAGAAATCGTCGGCATTTTGTCGACACGCCCCGACAATTTCCGTCGCGTTGAAGCCAGCATGCCATGCTCAACACAATCCATTCAAGCGGTGACCCCCCAAATCCCGGGGCAATTTCAGGGAAAATCGGCGAAATCGGAAATTATTCGACACTGTCGGGAAAATGCGAATCGGGCACTAGTAAAAATGACCCCCAGAGATTGCCCAAACTGCAAAGCAAAGTCCGACGTTTCTGTGCAACAGTGCCACACAGCAATTTAGCCCAATAGCGCCACAAATACCACTATACAAGAGACAAATAAACACTTTGACTCATGACGCCACCATTACACACACATAAAATAGCATAATTCTGGTTATTAAAGACCCACTATAGAAGGCCAACATTACAATATAACACGTTACTAGAAGCTAATGTAGTGATGAATACGTATTACCACATACAGTGACAGTAGTCCTGAGTAGAGGAAGGGGACTAGGGGACTATAAGTTAGCCTGCTATGGACCAAATATTGCCATCTTAACCCCTTTTTTGTTTTTCCATTCTCATTTTCACTCCCCACTTCTTTATTTTTCCATGTAAAGAGGTTGTGAGGGTGTATTCTGCATAATGCAGTGAAATTGGTGAAAAAAAAACGCTTTTGTGCCATTTTTCTTGTGGGCTTGGATTCTTTAAGCTTTCACGGTGCACCACAAATGACATGTTCTATGTTATCTTTAGGTCAGTGCGATCGCGGGGATACTAAACTTATATAGTTTTATAATATTTTCATTACATTTACAAAAATGAAACCACATGTCCAAAAAAAAATTTTTACATTTTGGCGCTAATTTCTTTTATACTTCAGTGTATGGAGCTGTGTGTAGTGTCATTGTTTCGAGGAGTGACCTGATTTTTAATGCTACATTTGAGGACCGTACAGACTTTTGACCACTTTTTTATTACACGTTGCAAAATGGACTAAAAAGTGGTGTTTTGATCTTTTGGTCGCTATTTTCAGTTGGGGGTTAAGGTTTAGGGAATCCAATTTGGCAGGGGATCGTAGAGCAAAGTGGTGGTTGTTGTGGTGTGGAAGTGTGGCACAGGTGGATTTGAGATCACACGTATGACAGCTGTCTGTGGCCACTACTACATTGCCTCATCACATGCACCGTGCGGCAGTGATGCAGCATAGCACCCGGTCACATGTGTGCATGCGCTGCCTGCTGTTGTGAAGCTATGCTGGCTTCATTGGTCGCCTGATGCAAGTGATGAGCGCTTCAGACACAGACGAGTATATATGTGGCAACAGACAGCTGTCATACTGGGCCATTTGGGACACTAAATCACAGTTACCTATAGTTAGCCACCTGACAGAACCTCTGAAGGCATTTGCAGCTCTAACACGAACTTCTGATGTGAAAAGACCACACAGCGCCCAGCAGCTCCTGACCCTTTTATCATTTTCTGATGCTGCATGCTTCCAGGGCGTGTTTTTTGTGGGATGAGTTGTAGCGTTTTAAAGGAAATCCCACTCAAGCATGATAAACCAGGGACTCGTAACTGTGGTAGTCTTCTTATGTAATAAATAATACTAATTCCGTTATATGTGCCAACAGATTCCACAGCGCTACACTGAGCTTGCCAATTCAGTCCCTAGTCCTCACGGGGCCAGTCTAATCAACCTACCAGTATGTTTTGGATTGGGAGGAGAAACCCGGAGGACCCAGAGGTAGCCCACACAAACAGAAAAGAACATTCAAACGTTTACTCACCCTAATTATGCACTGCTTCAGCTTGTCCTGCCCAGCATAACCGAGAATTTGTCATCGATGTTGTTGTCCCTGGCAGACAGAAGTAATCAATCGCTGCCAGCATTCCCCAGTTGCTGTGTACAAGTCATCAAGATCAGGATGATTAGTCCTGTCTAGACAGTTCAGGGAGCTCTGTGTTATGTGTTTATGTACGGCACCCAGCTTTCTCACAGTCCTGAATTTTAAATGTTTTTGAGTAACACCATTCTTTATAATAATAATAATCTTATATTTACAGTAAATAGCGCCTTCATACCTAGGGCTTTACAAATCATAGGGGACACACAAATAATAAAAACATGACAGAGCACAAATATCATTATGGAACAAAGAGTGAGGGTCCCTGCTCGCAAGAGCTTACAGTCCATTCTTAAGGTATATTTGGTTCACAAGGCATAAAAACAAATGCTATATTTCCTTTAAATGCTGGCAGCAGGTCTGCTCATCACTAGATAACACCAGCGATTGGTTCTGTGTTAACCCCTGTGATGTCACCTGGAATCCGATCGTGGGTGTTAGCGGCGGGGGTGAGCCCGAACTCAAACTTCTGGTTGAAGTCCTGGTTCAGGGACCCAAACTCACAATGTTTGCCACAAAATAGACATTGTGGTTTGGGTCTGCTTATCCCTACTTTCCATGAGACCACCCTTTGAGAAGACCTCCCCTTTGAGAAGACCTCCCCTTTGAGAAGACCACCCCTTTGAGAAGACCTCCCCTTTGAGAAGCACCCTGTAGAGACCTCCCTTTGAGAAGACCTCCCCTTTGAGAAGACCTCCCCTTTGAGAAGACCACCCCTTTGCGAAGACCTCCCTTTGAGAAGACCTCCCCTTTGAGAAGACCTCCCCTTTGAGAAGACCTCCCCTTTGAGAAGACCACCCCTTAAAAAGACCAATTAGCTGTGCAGTCTGCTTTGCGGTTTAGCTGTTTATATCTATACATGTATAATAGTTGTTGCTCTGTCCCCTCATATTCTCCCCAAAAAATTGAGAAAGAAAAATTGAAAGCTTAGCCTATAAAATAACTAAATGTGCATCATCCAAGTCACATATTATCAAGTAATATGGAATAAGTGACTGCAGGACTTGTGACTAAGTACCTAAAGATTGATGAAAGGTCCAAACCAGGGCACATGGAATAAATACACAGAACAATCATTCAGGTTTCCTGTCTCCATGAGTAATGAGCATAAACAAACCCCATGGCAAAAGTATCCGAGGAAAGTGAGAGGAGTCGTCTGCAGAACAATTCATTAGTAGAAAAAAAAGGAAAATATCAATGAGTAAATTTACAAAAAATATTGGTACTATTTTGCCTACCGTTCTAGTTAGCTTTATTTCGGGTGTGTGTGTTTTTTTACTCAAATCTTTAGATAAATTTTATTAAAGGGGCAGTTTTTTGTTGCACTTGATTTAAACAAAGCCATAAGTTGCTAGAAAAAAGAGTCCAAATCTGAGACGGGACCCACGCAAAGGTAATTCTACCACTATTTGAACAGTAATTTTCGTTTTTTGTGCCAGATGTAAAATTCTATAGAGAAATATAAACAATGTCTATAACAAAAATCTTTTAAAAATGCTATTTTTTAATTACTTGTGACTAATAATGGTTTGACACTATAGAATTATTAGTCGAATCATAAGTATTCAAAGTTGAAAAAAATATTCTACAATTGGCATTGAGGTTATCAGGAGGTTGTCTCCCATAGATTGCAGATAAATAATGATAATTCCTTTATTTATATAGCGCACACATTACGCAGCGCTGCACAGAACTTGCCAAATCAGTCCCTGTCCCCAATGGGGCTCACAATCTAATCAACCTACCGATATGTTTTGGAGTGTGAGAGGAAACCGGAGGACCCGGAGGAAACCCACGCAAACATGGAGAGAACATACAAACTCTTTGCAGATGTGGACTTGGATGGGACTTGAAACAAGGACCCCAGCGCTGCAAGGCTGTAGTGCAAGTGGTTACAGTATCAATAGATACTAACACATACCAAGATCATCTCATATAACAGAACCTGGAGATACATCATGGTGTTACAGTCCCATGGTCCCATGTTAAAACCAGTTTGGGGCAAGTGCTACATTGAGGTAAGTAAGTCCACTTACAGATGTCATAATGGTTTAAATTATATTATTTTTGAGTGTTTGTAATGTAATTGTTTTACCAGGGTTTTTTGAGTATACAGCACAGACACTGGTCCAGGTCTTCTGCAACACCAGATTTAAAGGGGTGAGCTATATTGAAGAGACAGCCGTGCATGCGTGGGAATTGCAGATAGCCGGGTGACATCACCAGCTCTCTGACTGTGCCAGAGGAGGGCAATGGGGGTGTAAATAATTGTGAGATGACAAAGGGGCTCTGAAGATGCCAAATCCCTCAGGCTCATTAACATATCTGTAAAACGTATTTGTTAGGCAAATGGGGCTAAACAAGACAGAACGAGGGGGCCAATAGCCACATGTAAGTGACGCTGGTTTATGTTTCGTGATTCGCCGGTAGTTTTACTGTAAGTTGTTCCCTATCAACAGAAATGGGACCCCTTGACATTAGCAGAATGGGTCCAAGCTTGTCCTGCCACTCCATATCATTTTATGGTAGTCTTGGTAATTGTCTTGGCTGTCTCCGGCAAGCTCATAGACATAGAGTGCATGAGATAGCTGAAGTAGCTAGTACACATGCTCGATCTGCTGCTCTATCGGTTGCCCCTCACTGATCAGCTTGTTATCCCCTATCCTGTCAATAACTTAAATAGTCGATACACCCCATTTAAGGGGCTTTTTCAAATCCAGCACTCATGTACAAGATCACAGACTGTTGCAAATGAAAGTGCGGTGTGTTACCAACAATTAGTGGATACATCCACCTTCTTATCTCATCTCATGTTCCGTCCCTTCCTAAAAACGTTTATTTGTTATTAAAAAATATATTATTAAAGGTCTGCTGAATTCTTTTTTGCAAGTAGGGTGAAAAGAAACTCTCTGAAGACCTGCAGATTTCACCATGATTTGGTCTCCATGGATCAATTTTCGTAGCTCGGCCCAGTTTGGCCCTTGGATCATTGGGTGACCTGCCTTGTTCCTTGTTTACATTAGATCTTATTGGTGGGCTCCTATCTCTGGTATGTTCTTTCATTTCCTAATAACACTCCTTATCCCTTTCTTGGTTAATGTGTTGTCCATGAGTGTCCCATGTGTGTTGATTTTTTGGGTAATTGCCTCTCATTGTAGCTCTGTATCATTTTTATGCAAGAAATATGGAATCTGACAATGCTACTTTGTTTATTGCATTGGATGCTGGTCTGGTGACCTCTTTTCTCATAGTTAAGAGCTCTGTTTGCACATATCAGCACCTTATCAATAATGAGAGAATAGATATGGGCGGTAGATGAATAAAATGCTGGAAAAGGAAGAAAGGTATGGAGGTGGTTGTATCCAAAGATGGCTATTTCTTTTCTAAGGGACAACATGGCTACATTTATAAGGAATTATCATCACACAGGTACATTTTTCAATAACATGCAATTGAAGAAATGGTATATACCTCCCTAATCCTCATTTTTCACCTGCAGAGCTGCACACATTTTGGGGCAGATTTACTTACCCGGTCCATTCGCGATCCAGCGGCGCGTTCTCTGCGGAGGATTCGGATCTTCCGGCGATTCACTAAGGTAGTTCCCCAGGTGTCGCTGCTGCGCTGAATTCCGTGGGAGTACACTGAAGTTCACCAAGCCAGGCCGGGTGCAGGTAAGCGCGTTTCAAGCGACACATTTTTTTAAAGAAATACGGCGGTTTCTCCGAATCCGACGGGTTTTCCGGCGGCCACGCCCCCCGATTTCCGTCTCATGAATGCCGGCTCCGATGCGCCACAATCCGATCGCGTGCACCAAAATCCCGATGCAATTCAGGGAAAATCGGCGCAAAACGGTAAAATTCATGTAACCCGACGTAAAAACGCGATTCGGGCCCTTAGTAAATGACCCCTATTGTCTTTTAATTTCACATAATCTGTATCTGCCTGCATGACCTGCATGACCTGCATTTCACTTTATTTAGTTAGAGTTCTGGGGATAAATTTGTGAAGTAGCAATAAGAATTATTATGCTATTTTGTTAAATCTTTTTTGTTGCATGTAAAGGCAGAGATCCATCAATTTTAATCAGACTAAGAAAAATCACGATTGATTCAGGGGAAAGAAAATCTCCTATAAGGAGTAGTCCTTCCTGACCCCTCCCAGCAATCAGCCTTCATATAGGTGTTTATATACATTTCATATACTGTTTATAGTACGTTCTTTCAAGGAAACATCCAAACTTACAATTCCTGCTAAAACTAATTTGGCTATGCAACAGATTTATAGCCCACAGATGAAGAATAAACACCCCCAGCCAAAAGAGAATGACCCTGTGTTTTTGTTGGGATGGAGTTACACTCCATGAGTGAGGTTTTATTCTGTTTTGGTTAATAACGTTGAACCTGCAAGTCCTTTCCTTTTGACTTTCATCCTTGGCTATAGTTCTGCATGCATGAACAAAGAAACTACATTAAAAATATTTAAGGTAAATCCAAAAAATATCTTTTACAATCTACAATGTTTAAGAGGTAAAGGGGTTGAGATACCTCCTAGGACATCCATTGTTGGCCCAAAGATTTGGACTACTATTATGGACTATGATCGGTTATTAATATCAGAATGGTGGGGTTCTGATACTTGGGAACCCCATCAATCACCTCATTCTGCCAGCCTCTGGTGCTGGAGTAACAACAGTGCAGCTCCTGGCTGACCCTGGGAACTGCAACAGAGCTTAAGAAGAGGGTTTAATCAGATGAGGCTGCCGTAATCAGATAATTGGTGGGAGTCCTAACTGTAAGAGAGGACACTTAGTGATAAGAAGAATTTCATTTTATCTATTCTCCGCTAAAAAATTACCTGTTGCTATTTCTGGAAATCTATGGTATGGGGGTGTGTCCTTGTACATTTTGTCCAATCATTGCTGCTACTATATGTCACAAGGCAAATTCTACTCCTTGGCCAGCTGCTCTTGACAAATAACATAGTAGGGAGGGGGGATTTATGAAGACTGGAGTTTTGCACATTAGACTTACAATCTCCCCACTGCCGGTGCACGACTTCCCAGATCTCTTACAGGATCCAGCCTTTTTAGTAGATCCGGAAGGGATCTCCACCAGCGTGGACCTGTATAGACCAGGTTTGACCTGGTGGAGATCGTAGCTTTAGACTCCAACAGTTTTCTGGCCTCTGCTTGCCACTGCCCACATTGCCCACACCACTTTCCTCCCCTTCACATCCGAAGAGGTGTGTAGGGTGGAAAAACCTCAAAATTGGCAAAGAAGGGGTTTTGTGAATGCCTTGTCTGCCAGAAAACTAGTGTACAGGTCAGAAATCTTCATCAGTAACTGCAAAATATAGAATTATCAGAAAAGATGTTCAAGAATTTTTATTTCTTGAGGGATAGAAGAATTCATGAAAGAAGACATGTCAGTAGAGGGGACAGGACCTCATTAAATTTTGCATAAAGTACCATAGTAGATGGAACACATTGGATGGCCTAGAATCAACCGTGGTATTTGCATATGTTCAATTCTCCAATAAAAAAAATTCCCTATTCATGAAAATCCCTGAAATAACATCATGTGTTTGCGGCCAGTGTCTTTTTACATGATAAAAGTGACTCTAAATTGAATATAACTTCTGGGAAACAAATTAGACACAATTGTTCTATGGTTGCGCGGTGAAAATGGCAATTCCATCATCATGAACTAAGCCGACACTTACAATCCAGCAACTTTCCTCTTCACATTACCTCCACGTCGTCTGGCAGTGACCTCAGCGGTGTAATGCTAATGTGACATAAAATTCGGCAAGAAAAATGTATAGTGTTTATATCTAACAATTCGGCCTGGCTCTAGTTATTTCTAATCTCCGATGATTTCCCAGAGAAACTACTTAGAGTAGAATGTAATGCTGGCCTGTTCACATCATCTGGAAATATAAACTGAGGTCAAGAAAACCACAACATCTGGAACGTGAGAAAAAGGTTCTGCTGTGAAGTAGTTAATGAACTCTGAAAATAAAGTCCCAGACTTCTCTAATTTGTTTAGGCTTCAAAGCGGAGTTTAATGCAAAACCGAAATTGTTGCAGAGCGCCTCTCCTCTGAAGAAATAAAAAGAACACCTTGGTTGATTTAACTTTCTAGAAATTGGGTAATGATCTTTTTTTTAGGAGGCGATCCCACTGCTTAAAATAGATAGTGGATGGCCCGGTACAGAGCGCTGCACAGAGGCCTCCACCACCCCTCAAAGAAAATAAATACACATTTACATGGAGGAACATCATTCATTTTAATGAAGCTGCCACGGAACATGTTTGAGGGGTTTCACTCTAATCGTCAAGAAATATACTCCATATGGAACAATGACATGGCATGGAATTCATAACATATGTTACAAAAATTAATGGTAAGATGGCCGTACTTACTTTTTGATTGGTCCATTAAAATTTAAATGCGGGTAGATGTAAAACTTTTACACCTATTTATCATTAGAAGAAATTGAAACAAAGCAGAAAAAGGCATCTATAGGGTAAATCCGTAGACGTATGACCCAGTGGCCAGTAGGTACTAGACAGGCTCTGATTATGCTATTTTAGGCACATCTCTAGATCTTCTTGATGAGCAACCATAAAAGATTATTTTCACCCCACTGGTCAAGATAATGGTAAGAATCAGTGAAGTTTATGGAACGGAACAAACCACCAGAAGATTCCAAAAATCTACCATCAAGACCTTAAGCTTCTAAGTGCAACATATAGTTGCCGTGGTCTAATTTCAAGTTGTTGACACTTCTACAGAGATGGGATCATTCAACCTCACTGGAAAAACTCTACTTCATAAAAACGAGGACCTGGTACCTAGAAACTCATTGTAGGTTGATGTTTGCAATGCATTGCCGTACCCTACATGTTTAGAGAAAGAAAGTAGAGTCAGCTCACCTGCAAGTCATGTAGCAGTATCTGGCATGGTTGGAGCATGGACAACTTTTTTCCAAGTCAATACTTAGAGAGGATGCACACTTGAGTCCAGCTTACACAGTGATCCAGAGTAAAACGTGAAAAATTTATTTCAAAAGATTAAAAGTTCATCTTGCAATCAAACATGTTGAAGACATACAGACATACATAGCGTTAATGCCTATGCGTTTCAGAAAAACCCTTAGTCATGGCATTATACCCTACATGTCAGAACTCACTGAATTGCTCTAAATGGGATCAGGTTTCAGGCTTTTGTGCTTGAAAATCCTTAGGGTAAACTGGATGTCAATCAGTCAGCTGCTGGGGTTGGCATCCATTACTCCCTTTATATTCTGCCTAGTTTCATCAGAGGGTATTGGTTATTGCAATATTTTTGTATATCTTGTGCTATTGCTATTACTTTGCTATTCTGTGTATCTGACCTCTTCAATGTTTATTCAGCAATTTTCTTGCAATATGATTCTATGCGTTGCTGCCATATTCAAATTGACCCACTTCGGTGTGACATTGCTTATCTGTTTATTATCTGTTGTTATTTCTCAGAGTTTTGTTTTTCCTTGTGTGAACACTGGCCTGTCTGACTTCCTGTCACCTGTCATCTACACCATCCAGACTCTCACCCCTCTCACCTTGCAGGATCTCTCAGGGTCCATTAACAGGTTCCTAATAGTGGGTTCACCCTTATCAGGTCGGTTTATCTGCTCTAGGCTGGGCCTCAGTCCACAGGGACATCCTAGGGTTAGTGCACTACCCCTTACCCAGTCTGACACTACCATTTACCTAGTCTGACACTTACCCAAGTTTGATTGCGGTTGTCCACTAGTTTGTCCACTAGTTTGTTGTTCCTAGACTTACACACATTTGTACACCTCATATTTTCTACCTGTAAGACTTTCAGTATTATCACCAAGTGAGGTTTAACTTATGTCTTAGAAAAGGTAAACAGAATTTTGCTGGCAACGTCATCAGTATTGACTTAACAATTTTATCCTATAGCAAGGCATGACCATATCCTTGAATTATTATGTATAGTAATTTTTCATTTTTTTTGCTCTACAAAGTTTCATCTGCATCCAGATTTAGGAACCAAAAAAATCTGTTTGCCATTGTAACCCATGTAACCATCCATTGGAATCCTTTTCCATTACCAAGTCACTCGGTGAGTTTTCTCCCAAGTTGACCATATCCAGTTTTCCTACTATCCACTAGAGCACAAGTAATGAGCTGACATTTTCTGTCTCCTAAAGCTCACATGCTGTGTAGGGTCAGCAGAGGGCAAGGAATATAATGTACTGCTGGAGGACTCGAAAAAGCAGAGTGGCAACACTATACACATAGAAAATACATCACATGAAGATATTTTGCTAATCCCTGTCTCTTGGGGGAGGATGGAAGTGTACTCCATCAGCTAATGGAGACTAAAATAAGTCCATTTAGCACAGCAGTATTGTGGTCAGTACACAGTAATACTGAGAAAAAGTATCATTAGAACATTTGGACTTTTTGCCAAACTACTATTAACTTACAAATTTACATACCTCCCAAGTATCCTTCATTTGGACCAACAGTTACTATTTTTTTGTTGTAAATCTCTATTTTATTGAAATATCATGTAAAATATTTATTGGCTGTTGCCAACACAATTCTACTCAATTTATTGCAATATTATACAAATGTTCTGTCAAAACTAAAAAACTAAAAAATATGTAAAATATAAAATTATGAGGCTATACTCTACATTATCCTAGTAGTTGCAATTTTAATGCAGTGCAAAAGTATCCCTGCATAGAAACACAGGGGGTTAAAAGAAGAGGATACTGATTGGATGTTAAAAGAAGAGGATGCTGGGGGTTGAAAAGGGGAAGGGGAGGGGTATAGGTGGCCTCAGGCTATTTGCACACAATGTAGAACTTTTTCACTAGCTACTACACGTCCTAATTCACTGCTATGGGCTCATGCACACATCTAAGGATTCCACACAGAATGACACACAGAATCAGTGGAACGGTTGTTTGTGTCCCGTATAACTGCATATGTCACATGCAGGTAGGTTAAATGGGCAGAGAGAGATAACAGTGATACTGTGGATGTGTCCTTCAGCTCGAAAATACTAGCTTCTTGATGATGGTGGTTACCGTTTCCCGTTGTAGTACATGGACCACATAACTTCTAAATGTAGTGTGTGGTATTTTAGAGAACTTTTTCATCCCTGCACTCTGTTAAGGAGCTGGCGCCAGAAGCATGACGTAATAGTACTGCAAAATATGGGAATGTACCTCCCGCCATGCAGTACTATTACGACAAATGTGGGTTAAAGGACATCTACCATCAGTTTTACTGATGGCAGACGTGTCCTAGTAAGAAGTTCCTGAGGAACGATTTTCCTCAGGACTTCTTTTATTCTGTCCTTTAATTTATTCACTCCCCCCGTTCCGATACAAGTTCCGCCCAAGTCCCACCTGTTCACAGTACATAGGCTGGGGTCCTGGGTTCAAATACCACCCAGGGCAACATCTACAAAGAGTTTGTATGCTCTCTCCCTGTTTGCGTGGGTTTCCTCCGGGTCCTCCAGTTTCCTCCCACACTCTAAAACATACTGGTAGGTTGATTAGATTGTGAACCCCATTGGGGACAGGGACTGATTTGGCAAGCTTTGTGCAGCGCTGCGTAATCTGTGTGCGCTATATAAATAAATAATAATAATTATTATTATGACATAGAGCACGTGATGGGAGGGACTGGGTGTAACTTATATTGGAATGGGGGGAGGGAATACATTTTGGAACAAGGAGCTCTGAGATACTCCGGTGTTATTGCTATAGCTCTCCTGAAATAATTAGCTTGATTTTTATAACTCTATATTTCCACAGTATAGAGTTATAATAAAAGAAGTTGATCCTCAGGAACTTCTTAGCAGGGCACATCTACCATTGGTAAAACTAAACACCTTAGCTGGTTCCTATGCAGTGGTATCAAATTTGCAGAAGATACCGAATTTGATGAGCTCACCTACCTGCATTGGAACATAATCCATATCAGAATTTAAAGATAATCCATATGTGATTAATAGTGGTTAATGTAATGCATAACTAGGGCCAAAGACTTGTTATGAGTTAGACTTAAAATCCATTTGATCTATGTTTTTCGTACATTTCCTATGGAATGTCACTTTAGAAAAGTTATTAATGTCTGGAAATATGAGCCGTTTGCATATACAAAGGAAACTATTTCTACTAAAAAATTCATATGTAACGAAACACATGATTGCCAGAATACGATTTGGGAACCTAAAGAAACAATGGAACAGAATTCATATATTTTAAAGCATAGTTCAAATGAAGATTCACTATTCATATACCCAGATAAATTGATTCACCTATTAAGATAATATGGAGAACAATGTTTAATATAGTCTGCCATTTCTCAAATAATGAAAAAAATATATATTTCCTTTTATGAAAAAATTTCTTAAAACATAAAAATATTTACCAAGGTGAAACCTTAAAGGACATCTACCACCACATTTAGGGGTGGTAGATTGTCCCCAAACGTATGCTTGTTACTTTAGGGGTTACGGGGGACTGCGGCTGTCATGCTCTGGGCAGTCTTCTATACCAAAATATACACTTGTAAAGTTTATGCAAATGAGCCGGAGGCGCTCACCTTTCGGCTAGCTGAGCACCTCCTGGCTCTGTTAGAACATCCTTTATTCACACCCCATCTGGGTTATTGCCATGTTTTCGGTGTATGCTGTATATGTGTGTGGTGTGCATATATAATGTATGTGTTTGTATGTGCTGTATGTGTGTATATGGTATTGTATGTATGTGTATATTTGCTTTACGTGCGTGTATATGGGATATGTATATGCTACATGGGTGTATATGGTAATGTATGTATATGTGTGTATATTCTGTATATATGTATGTATTTGCAATGTGTGTATACTGTATGTATGTTAATGCTTTATGTCTATATATTGTATATACAAGTATATTAAGTTTTATGTATTAAGTATTATGAGTGTATAATACAGAAACCTGCTATGGGGCCCAACCTTGCTTAGTTATGCCCATGCATTCATCCCGGAGCTTAGGAAAGGATAGGTTAGGGAAAACTATCAATGAACAAAACGAGTTAGGAGCTTTTTATGAAAAAAGTGGTTAAGAGTACTTGAGGGACTTGCATACTTGTTTTCAGGACAAAGGGGCAATATTAGCTTGGTCTGATACAATTTGGATATGAAATGAATATTTTGATAAAAATCTGATTAAACTTCAACAAATCACATTCGCAGCTACGTATCGTCTATGAGTGATAAGTGAAAAACCGTTCTGACAAGTACATGTTGTCATTATTTTTTTCATAATATGGTTTATAGGAAAGCAAGAGATCACAGAACATCAAAACAGAAATGGTCTGCTGGACCCAAAATATAGAGAAGAAAATGTAATCAAATTACAAACTAAAAGATAGTTTGTTTACATCTGCTCTGCATCAGTAATAATGACAATAGACACACAAATAGAAGGACAATACACTAGTGGGTAAAGGGTAAGGAAGATCTAAGTGATATACAAAAGGAGAAATGAAGCGCTATAATGTAGTCTGCATCAACATACAGAGTCAATATGTACAAGAATATTAAGGGGGAAAGGGGATTTGTAAGCCAGCCACGGAGAACAAGTCTTGTGAAAGGAATGATAACAATCGTGGTCTTCTGCAACCATTATTTCCATGGACCTGATATTATCGGATTCAGATGCCCATTCCGAGATGGAGAAACATCAGATTTACAATGTCTAGTTATAACTAAATGGGTAGCTGCCAAGTAATGCCTAAGAAGACCCTTCGTGCCACTGCTACACGACCGGTCAGGAGAGAGAGGAGGGCAATTACAGGTGATCGCGAAAGAGACTTCCCCTACACCTCAGGGTAGATTTCAAACACAGATGCTGCAGGGAAGGGCACTCCCGCCAAATTTGTTGCATGAATTCAGAAGATGCATTACAGTGCCAACAACTATGCGGCATCGAGGGATACATTTTGTACAAGACTTTGTACCTAGAAAGTATTTTGAGATTCTTCTTGGGCATGGCATGCCATGGGTAATTTCTGCATGAGAGTGACGACCCTGGAAAGTTCTTCAGAGTCAGATTCCCAAGCAGTCACGAACCCTGGAGTAGTTTTAGTTGTGCAGTAATGCAAAATACCATGTATGGCAGAGAGAGATTGATATGGAAGAGACCCCTCCTGCAGGAGTGACTCAAAAACCATGGGTTCCCTCTTTAAAGGACTTGATATTTTAGAGCATCCTAGGAGAGAGTTTAGCTGTAAATACAACCATGCAACCATGATAGACTTATCTCTGGATTATCGGACCGGAGGACATTCAGAGGGGACATGCTGCAATTCTTAACGGATGGGCCACTTGGTTCATTAGAATAATTTCCTTGGGCATTAATTCGTTAGAATATGTTGCATTTAGTGCAGCCATGTTGTGTCCATTACAAAAATTGTTGGCATGCTGCCGTATTTCGCTGTTGTACGCATCTAGCCTTAGGCAAACTTAGAATCAATGAAAACTAGCTACATCACTATTGGTCTTCTGCTTCCCTACCACTACAATTTTTTTCCAGGTTGCTCTAACATGCCATCAAAATGTCATGTGACAATTGTGAACAATTTGGAGCCTAATTGCAAAAATTTTCAACTCAAAGAAATCCTCTAACACCCGAAAATTCTTTCCTAAAAGTCAAACAAATTCCATAACTCAAAGCGATCCACATGATGACAAATTCTCCTTAGCAAATGTTGAAATGCATCAAAATTTTTCTTAAATACCTAATGATTGAAATAAAAAACCAGTTATTTTTTAATCCCGACATTAACGGCGTGTCAAAGTAAATAATACTACCGATTTTTTATTTCAATGAGATAGTGTGAGCTCATAAAGAGAGAAATCCATAGAACCAGATGGGGTAAAACGCAGGGAATGTAACGGTAAAATACTGCAGTCGATTTCACGGACACAAATCATTCACATGTACAGTAAAACCATTCACATACTTAAGCGTGCAATATTGCCAGTAATTAACTCTTAGTAATTACCTCACCCTCATTATTGTGCTCTTAGAATATTTTGCTAAGCTTCAGTTTCTTGGATTTCACATGCCAGCGGGGCATGCTGTCATGGCTTCCTCGCCAAATGAATCATAGACTTTTGTAAACACTACTGTGATCTTATTTCCAGTGGGACCGAAGCTGTAAAGGGCCAGGGATTTTCATTGGATTTACACATATACTGTTTCAGTTAAGTTACCAAGGATGACTTAACAGTCCTTGCCATCAGACTCGGAAACATCCTGCCACCCAGTCATTACCAAACGTAGGCGTGAAGAGATGGCAAGAGGTTCTTAAACTCTGTGAAAAGTCCAATTTAAATTCTTTTTAACAGTTTGAGGTATTTTATTTAATGGCCTTACAGTCTGCAGACAGATTCCTATTCATCAAATGTAGTTGGAAACCAATTCTCCTGAGAACATAAATGGAAGTTATATTTTTACACAGATTTTTCATAGATTGCTCAAATCCCAGAAGAGCAAACGTGTAAATGATTTTTTCTCACAGATTGGAAATTAGCAACTTACAAGGGTTAAGGTCCAAGTAAAAGAACTTCTCCCATTACAAGCTTCCAGGTTTATAATTGAACATCATCCACCCCCTCCTCCCCACCCCCGAATGTTTTTGCTGGCTGGGCAAAGTTTTGTAGAACATGTACCCTGGACAATAGGCAAAGCAATACATCTTGATTGCCATTGCTCACCCAATAAGTCGCTAAAACAAGTGTGCACAAGACACTATGGGGTGGGGCGTCATTAATCATAGTTTTTTTCCCCCTTTTTTCTGTTATATTTGTGACTGTCTTAGGTTCATTGGGAGATTTCTGCCTCAAAGTTTGCGAGTGTTTACCAGCCTGATTTTTCTTTGGAATCCAGATGTTGACGTTTTAAAATGGATGCAAAAAGTTGCAAATATTTGAGCAAAAACTTATTTACTTTTAGTGATGAGCTGACGCAATTAAATGTATTAATTGCATTTTGCAGCAAGTCCCAGCACTGATCGTGGGTTTTATCTCCTTAAATTCTCCTGGTGAAGCCGGAAGGGGCATTTAAAACAATGTGGCGCATGTGCGCTGGCACTAAGACACCGGTGGCACAGAGCGCTGCCTTCTTGGGGAGGATTGTTGCTCACATCTTCACCACATTGATTAAAATGTCCCCGGCGGCTTTGCTGTGAACAATTAAAGAGCTAACTCCCACGATTGAGGCAAGCACCTATCGCAGTTTCTATTGGGGGGGGGGGGGGGTGTTTAGGTGAAACCCGGATGTGAACTAACTGTGAACTAACAGAAGCTCATTTATTTGGGCACTGTATCTACAAGGTTTGGTATGGATATGAACTTTGCTGTTTGGGCCCGCTCAACGGTGCTTACAGAAGATAAAAGTGAGTGTCCTTTTATATGATTGCCCATGTGTGGAGCCCTTTAACAGCTATTTTTATTGTAATGGAATACTTTATTATCTATAATCATGGGAAAAGGCTTGCAGGAATGAGACGAGAGAGGTTCACTTGGTTTGCAATATTTACATCAATATATCACATGCTAATAATACTAATATCTGGAGAATATTTTGCTTGAAAATTGTACTCTGTAAAGAGAAAAGACTACACAGTAATTGTCTGTAAAGAGTAAAAGGGAATGTTCAGTTCCAGCAAATAATTGATATTTTTTGTGTAAGTTAATTTTCCAATAGAATTTGTGTATCAATTCCTAATGTTTTTGAAGATCTTTGCTTTTGTCATCGTTATATAGGAAGATTCATTGTTTACTTTCTGTGAATAAAAACAGCTTCCTGGTCATGTGATGTCACACAGGTGCACGGCTTGTTATATCCTTGGTCATGTAATGTCATACAGGTGCATGGCTCGTTATATCCATGGTCATGTGATGTCCCACAGGTGCATGACTCGATATATCCCTGCTCATGTGGTGTCACACAGGTGCACCATTTGTTATATCACAGAGTTGCGTATAACGAGCCACACACCTGTTGAAATAGTAAAGATCTAGAAAAAAGAGTGAAATTGATACAGAAAAAATATTGAAAACGTTTTATAACTTTTTATTACACAAACAATGCACAACCACTTTAAAGGACATCTTCCACCAAATTTAAGGATTTTAAACCAAGCACAATGACATACTGGTGTGTGTCAACTCTAGCAGGATCTCCTCTTCTTTTAGCTTCTTATGCCCTGGTTTTTTAAAAAAAGGCTTTTTAAAATTATGCAAATGAGCCTGAGGGGCTCATGGCTCCATTGACACCTATGGAGACGGGAGCCCCTTATCTTCATTTGCATGATTTTTTAAGCCTTTTTTTCTTAAAAACCAGGGCATAAGAACCTAAACGACAATCATATCCTGCCAGTGGTGGCACACACCAGTATGTCAGTGTGCTTGGTTTACAATCCTTCAACCTGGTGCAAGATGTCCTTTAAGTCTTTAGAAACATTATCAGCTTCTCTTTATCTATCTGCTGTGGGAAAGATAATTTATACAGACTGTTAAAAGCTCTAAGAATGAATTGAGGGAAAAAGAAGACATCTACACTTTTCTTTAATATTGAATATTACAAATGTTAATATTATAATCTGCACAATTGTTTTACGCAATTTGGATACGAGTTTATCTGTACATGAATGCAATATTGTGATGTGTGTCTCTCCCTATACACATTAAAACAACTTATTGGAACATTTTTCATCTTCCTTGAACAAATTATTATTCTTAAAAAAATAAAAAAAAATAAAAAAAATATATATATTCATGATAATGTAATTTTTAAAATAGAACATGCTTCCCTACATAATTGTATATAATTTTGCACAAAACTTAAATGGAGAATTTTCAATGTCCGCTTCATTGCATTTGCAAATTATAGCATATGTGGCATCAGAAAATAAAAATACACGGAAAACAAAGCACGTCTTAATGGAAAGGGCACCTTGAGTTTAATCGCAGGCAGAAGATGCATTACACCTGTAGTGATAATGTCTTGTTTATCCTATAAAATCCAAGTAACCTCAGCGCTGATGACATATCCATTTGCATCAAGACAGAGTACAATTCACCTCTCTACTCGGCTAATATTTCTGCACCCGCTCAGCCAGTGGTTAAGGGGCATAATCAAGTTTACAGATTAGTACAATTAGTGCTCCCGTTAGATATTAATCCTTGTTCCCGAAACGTAATTAACAGTTTGCAGGGGGCTTGAATTATTTTTTCGATGATTTCATGCAAAACAAACTGCATATGCGTATGCAAATAAGCCGTATTTAGACTAAAGATAACTTAACCGTAGTGTTAGGATATCAACAACTGTAACAAATTCCCAGTCGTTATGGTCAGCATTAAGATAATGTATCATTTACACATTAAAAAGTGAGATGAAGATTATTATTTGCTTCCTGATTACCATCCCCTAGAAAGCCAACACAGATTGAGGTTGGACATGTTTCAGATGGGTCATGAGTAAGACAATGAAATTCATCTGTGCTTACATCGAGAATGGCTCAGATAGACGTAAACTGCCCAGGTTCCATCTGGTCTGTCTATAAAAAAGCAACAAACACAACAAAACAGAGCCATAAAGCTATATTTTATACCACTACCGAAACACAACCTAACGTCATTAACCTTCTCATCCCTGACAATCTGCCAGTTTCCATGTTCGGGAGTATGGCAATGAAATGCATAGAATTCCGTTTCAGCATTGTTATATGCCATGCCAGTAAAATTCATTTAGGCAAACAGCTGAAGGACTTCTGATTCACTAAGGAGCAAGCAAACTATGCTTTCTGTAATTATAGTTAAGTTCTAATGTAAAGTTATGATAATAACTAGGAAAAAAGGGTTTCATGTCTGGGCCCCATTATAGTGTAAAAGTAAAGGACTTGGGATTTACTAAAACAAATGTGCAAGAATTTGGATGCAACGTGCCTCTTAAATTAAACACGTTTAACAAATGGTTTAGCCAATTCGTGGACACTACACGACTAACGTATAAAGAGGCGTGGCTTCAGAGAAAGTTTGGTGTGCCCTATCGTGTGACGCTTGTAACATTAATTAAATCATGTTTACATTTTCACTAAAACAGAAACCTAATAGAAGAGATGTGTCACGGTTCATGAGGGGCGAACCATCTGAGAGTCTCTTTGGGAAGAGTCTGTGGACCCTCCGCGGGGGATGGTATGAGACCCGCGTTGGCAGCCAATGCAACAAATGCAGGAAACAGTCACAACCTGAGATGACAGCAGGAACGCAGAGGAGCACTGGTAGCGCTGGTACGGAGTGAAAACACTGCTGGGCTGGAACCCTGGAAGGCTCGGCAGAAGCACAGGAAGGCAGGAGGTCACCACTGGGCTGGAACCCTGGATGGCACAGCAGGAGCACAGTCATACAGGAACGGATGTAAACCATGACTAAGTTCGATAGGACAAAATGCGTCAGGTTTTTGCTGTGTCCATGATCGTGATGCCTGGATTTTTATGTTGATGAAATAAAGCTACAATTTTAGAAACAAAAAAAGAAAAAAGATGTGCGGCACTCACCGGTCACAAGGGAAATGTTCACTTTATTGAGGGAAGCAGTTCATAGCAGGGAGGATGCACGCCACGCCAAGGTGACGGGCCGTTTCGCGCGATGTGCGCTTTCTCAAACCTCGGGCCCGAGGTGTTGGGATACAATATATGTCATCCGGTTCACCACTCCGGCTCACGGACCTGCTCCTGTCCCTGAAGGCGATATATGAATGTGGTAGTGCCGGTAGCTTGTGCCTTTCTTACTTGAAAGCTACAATTTTATATGGATTCCCATGGATGTGCTGGAGTTCTTCCTTGTGTATGAAGAAGAGATGTAAAGGGACACTAATGAAAGCCATTAAAAGTCCATTCAATTCAATGATACTATGAGAAAAATTATTCACCGAAATGCGTTGTCTACAATAAAATACCGTTCATTTAAGAGGATTGGATCATCCCTGTTATTCATAGATTTGCTCACTGGATCCCAATTGATCTAAGAATTATTCAGTTTATGAAACATAAGAACACATGTCCAAAAACAGGTTTGAACTGGCCCTAAAAGCTCTGGGATGGATGAAAGCATTATTTTACAAGATTCGTATAAAGATTTGGATTCAATTCAGTATGTGAACAATGCCAGATACATACCGTACCTACAAATTCACAAATAGATTCTACTTTTTATCATATCTTAAAGCACACCTACCATCAGAATACCTGATGGTAAATGCTAAACTCACCTACCTGTTCCATGCCGAGGTGCAGTAATCTTCTTTTAGGATGCATAAGTGCAGCGTTTCCGGGAAATAAGGCTTTTAAAAATATGTAAATGTAAAATATGTAATTGGCCCATACAATTAGTAATTATTCATGGCTCTTGGGCCGGCTGGCTCCACCGACACAGCAGTCAGAGCGCCGATGTGACGTCTCCGACTCTACCGCTATGTGCGCTCATAGCAGAGTGTGTGCAATGCCATGATCGTACATAGCACAAGAACTGCAGAGGGAGAGCCGGTGACGTCACACCGGCTCTCTGACTTCTCTGTGGGCGGAGCCAGCCGGGTTGGGAGCCATAAATAATTACTAATCAGAGAATCATACTAAAAGGAGATTACTGCACCTCAGCATGGGGGACAGGTAGGTGAGTATAAGCATCTACTATCAGGTATTCTGATGGTGGATGTACTTTAAGATAACGTAAAAAGTTTAGATAAGAGAATCTATTTGCAAATTTGTAGGTACGGTATGAATCTGCACTTCTCAGGCACTGAATCTGCTTCACTTTGAATGAATCTTGTATATACAGTATATGGAGTGAAACCACTTGACTTTTCTTGTTGGGCAGCAGAAATGCTTAGTGCAGCCCTGCCAAGAGGTGAAATTATCCTTATAATAACAAATACAGATGAATAAGGTCCGATTGAATAATCTACTTTAGTGCAGTTGCTTTGTGTACAGGACCTGTAACCTTCCCAGCATGTTCTACAAACCCGTTACATCCTTCCATGGCTTGTTCACCGGCTAAATAGAAAACAATCTGAAGAATTTGGAGTTTCATAGTAACATGAATTACAGACATGTCTACAGTTCACAGAGGTCATAAGTTTACAGGTCAGGGAGCTAGGGTTAAATTCTGTGTATAACTGATATTATCTATAACATACCTAGTCCTCTACTCACTATCTTTCAAATTATTATGAACTTGGTCTTTTCTTGTATTTCCTAAACAGCACGGATGTGCAAGGATTTTGATTATATTACAATATAATCATAATATAATTTTAAAATCAGACATCAGGATCCATATTGACATATGAGAAAATTCATTGAAAATGTTCAGTTAGGTACGTCACATATTGTTCAGAGGTCACCTGGATACCATCAGAGACATGGAGGGATCTACCCTATAAGAGATGAGCAAATCATTCAAGATTCAATTCATAGTTGAATCTCTTGAGCCTGGTTCCAGTCTGAATCAAATTGGTCCAAACCAATGTTACTCCAATTGTTGCGTAAATTGATATATAAACTTGTTTTAATTTCCTTTACCCATCCCTCTCCCTAAACTTTGGGATGAATGACATTATTAGCTAGCCCCAATTTTGGAAAATTCAACTGAAGCAAATCAGAAAAGATTCAGATTTGATTTGGTGCCTGAAACATTCCAGATTTATACCAAATCTACAAACCAACTGATAGATTTGCTAATTTCTTTAACCAATATTCTGGCCCAATAACTTTGCCACTTCCTTCCCGACGTCTGAGTCTTGTTGGAACAAACTGGGGCTCATTTACTAAGGGTCACATTGCTCACTTTCGTTGGACTTTTTTGCACCTTTTTTAGGGATTACACAGCTTGGACAGGTATTTAACAGGGGTCTACGCTGGGATTTTGGTGCAGCTTTGCTGGCTTCAATGCGGCCTAATTTGGGGGGGGTGCCGTCGGACGATCCAACTGATTCGGACTGGGCACGGGATTTAACTTACAAATTGTGTCACAAGCCTAAGCACCTACATGCACCACAAAATAGAAGGTGAACTCTGTGGGAGGGAAGCGACACATGCGAGACATCGGGCTCACGATCTTAGTGAATCGCGGCACAGTGCATTGGAGTCGGACAATGCCGTTTCGGTGAACTCCGGGGATGGGAGTTGCCCCATTGTCCCTTCACCAACCTTTTAAAACATCAGAGTGGGGCAAGAATATAAATTTTTATCTTTCCTTTCCCCAACCTCACAGAGTTATTGTTCTGGTTGAATAAACTTAAAACCCCTGTATTATTTGGTAGCATTTAAGTATTTTAAAAGAACTAATTTTTAACAGTTTTCTACTCCTGATATCCCTCTCTAGAACATTTTACCTCTTGCCTTCCATCCTGCTGAGCAACAACTGAGTGGAGTTAAATACAATTTGAAAAGTTAAAAATACAGTTGATACTGTCCACAATATCTGGAGTCACTTTATTGATGTCAGGCGTATAAAGTTTAGGACATATTACACCCTAAGGAGGTAGCAGGTTTAGGTTGCTGTAAAAATGAGAAAAAACTACTTTCTGCAACTTCCATGATGAACACTTGTCAGATTGTTACCTATTTAATTGCTGAAATGTCCAAAATGCTCCACTGACAAACAGAGCATTTTTATTAATGCTCAAAAAAGGTGTGACGATTTGGCCAATTGGCTTTATCAAACACAATAGACCATTAGATTCCATTCCCTGGTACTCAATGGGGCTCATTTCCAATGTGCGACGCATTTAAAAGGGCTTTTTGTCGCACGCGATTGGATTTTGGTGCATCGGCGCCGGCTTTCACGCGATACAAATTGGGGACGGCCGTCGGAGGATCTGACGGATTCGGGCAAAGCGACGGATTTAACATGTTTAATTGTGTCGCAATACATGCACTCACATACACGGGGAAGAAGAAGGTGAACTCTTGAGTGGGAAAGCAACACATGCAGGATCTTGGGTGCACGATCTTGGTGAATCGCACCGGACTTCATCCTGTCGGACAGTCTGGATCGGGGATTGCGACAGGACTGGGTAAGAAAATGTGCCCCAATATATGCTATTGCTACTGTGTTTGATAAAGGCTAGGGCTGGCCAAAACGTAACACATTTTCTTTGACCTTTTTTTTACAATTTTCACTGCCAACTGAAGGTGTGCTTATTACCTTGCTTTGATATAAAATTGAAACGTAGTAATGAAAGGTTCTGTTACTATACTTTACTATCTGTTTTACAGTTTTACAGTTCATGGAATTAACAAACAAAAAGTTTTTAAAGTCATTAGTACATTTAAAAAACAGTCTTGTTGCATTTCAGGGGTGGTTTGCAAAGTGACACAACCTTTAAATACAGACTAAAAGAAATGCAAAATTCATTTACTAGTTCATAAATGTGGTGGATCTCTATGGTAATACATTTTCTGCATAGTTAAAATGTTATTAAATGTTCCACAGTGTCGTAAACAGTTGTATGTACTGCAATACATTTAAAATACAAACTACAGCTTAGCTGACAAAAATCAAGACCCCACACAGTTATGCAGAAAACAAACCCTCCTACAGTTGCAACTTTTTGAAACATAATATACTTGATTTTTGCGACTACATTTGGTTTTATGATTTGAAATCCCCATATTTGACAGACATATCTTGGTCTAGTTTGAAACTTTGAAATTCAATCACTACTGAGAAGTTTTGAACTTTGTGTTATTAAAATTGATGTATTTTTACCTTATTATTGTATTTTATTCTGTTTTACCTTGTCTTACAATAAATTAGGATTTGGTATTACTGAGGGTATACATCTTGTCTTACAGTAAGGTACAATCTGATACTACTGAGGGAGTATCAAGGTCTCAATCTGCATTATCAAAAAAATAAGACTATATACTGCCTATAGATTATGGTGTAATTAATAAATATTTCCTCCTACAGTTTTGTAAATGGAAAATAACAAAGTTATAGATTTGTAATGATGGGAATGAAAACTGGCCTGTGGTCAATGTCAAACCATGTTTTTAATAGGTTAAAAGGTGTAGCAAATATTAACACAAATTTTAAAGTGTGATTTACAGGTCCAATTTGTATTTGTATACAGAAACAATCATTTTTAACAGAAAAAAGGAAGAAACAGGGGAAACAGGAAAACAAGGAGAACAGTGCAAAATGTAGTGTAGTAGTGATAAGCAAAAAAATTCTCCTTGTATAAAATCTATTTATTATAACGATAAAAAGCAATCTATTAAAAAATTATAATAGCATAAAATGCCTCACAGTGATTAACCAGAATCATATGGATATTTGACTCCAAATGTAATGGACAGGAGACGCGTTTCATGTCTGAACAAGACTAAGGATGGGTCTGATTCTGACCTGAAACGCGTCTCCTATCTATTACATTCAGAGTCATATATCCATATATGATTATGGTTAACCGCTCCGAGAGTCCGGTTGACCACATCCACTGTTTTTGTATATAGAGGGGCAGCCAAAACTTTCCAAGAACCTGTGATACATTTTTTTCTATATGGGCAGATACATACCGTATATACTCGAGTATAAGCCGACCCGAGTATAAGCCGAGACCCCTAATTTCAACACAAAAACTGGGAAAACCTATTGACTCGAGTATAAGCCGAGGGTGGGAAAGGCATTGGTTACAGCCTCCCAGTATATAGTCTGCCAGCCCCTGTGGCATACAGCCTGCCCAGCCCCTGTAGTAGGAAAAAAAATAACACTGTACTCATCTTTCCGACCAGGGTCGGACTGGGGTGCCAAGGGCCCACCAGTGAAATTAATTCTGGGGGCCCACCAGCTGCTTCATGGGTACGTGCAAGCCACCCCCATGTATATTTTCATTGTGTTTCTGAACGTGCTGCAAATGCAAGGTGTGAATGCAGCTTGTGGCCATGTTCACACATTGCGTTTTTTGTTGCGTTTTCAAAGCTTAGGAAACACAATCTGTTCCTCTTCCATTTGAATGCAGGTCTTTTTGCCATTCAGGAGACAGGCTTTCTCCACACTACACTTGTGCAGCTCTTGGGATGCAAACACTGGTCCCATGGAATGATGTTTGAGGGTTGTTTGTCATCGGGATGTAAGTACATAATAATAGCCTGAACCGCAAACATGGTTAGGACCTGCTCTGTCATTTGCAGCTCAGACATATTCACAGCCATGTGCAGGAGCCCATAGAAGTGAACGAGGACCTGTTAAACAATCCTGCAGAAAACAGGCCTCATTAACACCTATGGAGCCTGAGCCCTTCAGGCTCAGTTGCATAATTTTAAAAGACTTAAAACAGGGAATAAAAAGCTAAAAGGCCTGAACCTGCCATGGGGGTACACACCAGTATGTCCGTGTGCTTGGTTTACAATCCTTGATCTGGTGATAGATGTCCTTTAAGAACTGCACATGGTACATGTATGTCCTTAACAGGTACAGGCAGTCCCCTACTTAAGGACACTCGACTTACACACAACCCCTAGTTATAGACAGATCCCACTTCGCACTGTGACCTCTGGTGACCTCTCTGGATGTTACTATAGTCCCAGACTGCAATAATCAGCTGTAAGGTTTCTGTAATGAGGTTTTATTGAAAATCCTTTGTTTCATTACAGCAAAAATTTTTGAAAATTTAATTGTCACTGGGACAATTAAGTACAAAGTTAAGGAACCTATCTTGCAAATAACCCAGGGACTGCCTGTATATGAAGAAGGTTCACAGGCTGAGTCCTCTTCATACATACCGGGGGGATGTATAAAGAATTTGCGATTATAAAAGAAGCTATGCCACCTCCATGACATGTGGGCGTGAAGGGGTGTAGGTTGGGCGCGGGGCGTGCCTGAATTATTTAGAAAAAACTGTTTGCTGTTTTTACACAAAAATACACTAGGTCGGACCTGGTATGGTTTTGCCGGGCGGCTGCTTTTTCCAGCAGATACATCAAGAGGCCTCAAGGCGCTGTCACATGTTAGGGTTTTGATTCCGATTTGTAACAGATTCAAAACGCACTGGGGCAGCCCGCGACCAATTGCATATTTGTTTGTATAGAAACATATGTGATCGTCAATCCGTTGTCTTGTATTTCTTAATCTGCGGGGTCTCAGCACTGAGACCCCACTGATCGGTAAGTTAAGCCCTATCCCTTTTCATCACTTTTTATTCAAATGTTTGTGTGCATTGAAATGGTGATGAATCTACAATTTGGACACCATGACGGGTGGGGGGTGGGGTTCGTTGCTAATACTGAGGGTGTGGTCACACGTAACGTGGGGTATGCTGGTAATACTGAGGCTGCGGTCACACGTAACGCGGGGTATGCTAGTAATACTGCGGCTGCTGTCACACGTAACGCGGGGTATGCTGGTCATACTGAGGCTGCGGTCACACTTAACGCGGGGTATGCTGGTAATACTGAGGCTGCGGTCACACGTAACGCAGGGTATGCTGGTAATACTGAGGCTGCGGTCACATGTAACGCGGAGTAAGCTGATAATACTGAGGCTGCGGTCACATTTAACGCAGGGTATGCTGGTAATACTGAGGCTGCGGTCACATGTAACGCAGGGTATGCTGGTAATACTGAGGCTGCAGTCACACGTAACGCGGGGTATGCTGGTAATACTGAGAGATGGGATCACAACGTAACGCGGTGTATGATGCTGGTAATACACGGGGCGGTCACACGAACGCAGGGTATGCGTGTAATACGAATACTCAATACTCAATACTTAATACAGTCAAGTATTACACTTTCAGCATCTCATTCAACTGCTGGGATTGTAGTTCTTGAGTCCACTGTTATTCTATAGTATGTACACACTGCAGGGATGATGAGGTGCACTGTGGTGTGTTGAAATGTGATGCACTTTTATTTTGTACCTTTTTCTTGTGCTGGAAGCCATCATGGGGAGAGCAGCAGCTCCTCATCCATCCTGAGCTCCTGCCATGGAGCAAATGAGGGCAGCCTGTGCAGTGCCAGAGGGAGGATGCTCCAACAGCAGCTGCTTGCTGATTGGTAGCCCCTGATGTCTGTCATGACCAGGAGGAAGGGGGCCCACTGTGACAACTAGGGGGCCCACGTCCTCTGGTCTGATATTAGTGACAGCTCACTGTCTGCTCCTCCAGTGAATCAGGGGCCATGTTCTCCTGCAGTGACGCTGGGGCTGAGGTGCTCAGTGCAGTGAGGAGGAATTGTCTCACTCACTGCCCCAGCGCTGCTGTTGGAAGAGTAGAGAACCTGTCTCTCCCTCCTGAGGATGTCATAGTCCCCCCCTGATACCCCCCTCCTCCAGCCTCAGCTGAATGTGCCTGCTAGCAGACACAGGCAGGAGATGGTGACTTATGATAAGGGCCCACCGGGGTTTTGACCGGTATCCCGGCAGGCCAGTCCGAGCCTGTTTCCGACGTCCCCCATACGTCCTCTTCTGTCTCAGACTGACAGAAGAGGACCTAGGGTGATGTCAGAAAGGTTAGGTTTTTGTCGTTGATTTTTTAGTTGACTCGAGTATAAGCCGAGTTAGGGTTTTTGAGCACAAATTTTGTGCTGAAAAACTAGGCTTATACTCGAGTATATAAGGTAGATAGCTAATTTTTTAAATAGAAAAGTATGATAGAAAACTAGAAAACGTAATAAAATTTAAAATGTAGAAATATTTTTTTCATATATCTTTGCAACTTCCTTATAATATTTATTATTTATGTCATCAACAACAACAACATGTTATTTACCGGTAAAATGGAACATATTGAGTTAAACGACAATAAAGGGTTAATGAAGGCTCTATCTGCATAGCATATTCATCTCCTTAGTATTCAGCTGAGAAATTCCCAGCATGTGTAACGCCTGAGATATTATAGCAGAGATGGCAGCAGAGTGTGACACTTATGATAATCCGCGTCCTGCTGTGGAAAACATACACAAAGATTCCATTACCACACTTATTAAACTGCAGTGCACTTCATCTTGATTGTAAACTATAATAGACTGAAAACACTTGACTCAATCCTCTTTGCCAAAATTGTCTGATGCTGGCCAACTGTTTCTCAACGCCAAGAAAGGCGCTTGACTTCATTGTTCCAGAATTCGAGAACTTTCTTGCTTTACAATTAATATCTCTCCATATAAAGTCATAATATTTGCCAATGTAAAATGCTATTAACAGCCGGATTATTCTGTAAGTACTAGTGTACCTCCATTGGTCCTCATGGTGATCAAGACTGAGCACACGACCCAGCTTCCAGTTGGCAGAGTTTTCACTGATCAGGGCAATTTACCCCTTTAACGGAGAATGTTATGGCTATTTCAATTCTAGAGGAATGTAAGGAAAAAATCTATAAAATAATCAACTCCTGAGGCTTGAGCATTTCAGTCTGAGAATAGGTCACAGAAAATAAAGAAACATAAATATGGTGATTTTATTTGGTGTATTGAGTTAAAAATAATATTGAGAAAAAAATAATATGAGTTCTGGTGTAGGTTCCTAAGCAAAGCACCCAAATTTCCATGCAAACTACGCAAACCACCCATGAAGGCATGGACTTCACAACAGAAGACTTTTTAAGGTATTTTGTGTTATCTGGTAGAATGATGCTAGTAACAGATCCGATAAACCATGTACGATTTGGAGGCCAAGTCAACACCGGGACTTCTTCGTTCCTCAAACTGTTCCTTCGCAATCCTTAGCAACGACATTAGGGGGCATCACTGTTTTGAAGTTGGTGTACTTGATCTTCAATAATACCTAAATGGTTTGTATGTGTGAATCAAACACATAAGTGTTTGGATCCAGTGCTTTTGGGCAGAATTTTGCATAAGATTACAACACTACCTGCCTAATTGTCTAGAAAGAAGTTACAATATTTAAGACCAAAACACCATTTTCCATTATTGATGCTCCAAATTTGGTGTTCATGTTTTTACCATAGGTAAACTCTGCACTGGACAGGAGTTAACCTTGGCCTTCTGATGACCATCAGACTGAGTAGGTTCAACTACAGTAGCCGACAAAGGAATGTTCTGATAGCTGACACTAAGGCCCCTTCCACACTTGCGTTGCAGATCACGTCAGAGTTTGATCAGGGTGCGATCAGGGTTTGGTCAGTGCTCGACATGCTCTACTTTTGCAAGTCACGCGTGTGAAAAACGCACCATGCAAGTATATGGAGATGCATCAAAAACGCATGTCGAGATTTAAACGCGCGTAAAATAAAACGCGCGTGTGTGCGTGAAAAAAAATGCAAGACTGAAAAGACCCATTGATTACAATGGGTCAGAGTGCAATGCAAGTTCTGCACGTCAAAAGCACGCACAGAAATCGTGCGGGAAAAACGCAAGTGTGAAAGGGGCCTAACTCTTTTAGCAAATAATTCTACAATAGCTCTTCTGTAGGATTACACAAGATGGCAGGTCTTTGAGGTCAAAAAGCATTAGTTAATGTGGACCATGTGTCACTCGGACAGGAGCACCTGCCTATGTACACAAACAGGGGCATGGCACTAAGGGACAGTGTGGGACAACAAGAGCGAAGACAACAAGAAATTGTAAGCATAATTATTTTTTTGTTTTTACAGCCCCCCCCCCATAGGCCCGATATCTATACTTTTCTAAAGGACTGACAACCCCTTTAAGGGGTTAAATAAGACCATAAGCTAGTCTGTTAGAGGTAATTGTCTACCATTTGGCTACTTATTTTTATCTATCCTAAACTTCTACTTGCATAGTTGTTAGACATTTGGCCTGTATTTACCTCTCATTTATTTTTTGGTGTTATCCGCTCTTCTCCCAGCTTCACCATGGTTTCGGTACTGGTAATTTCTCAGTTTGCAGTTCGAGTAACTTCCATACTTCCTCGTCCTTCTGGTATAGTTTCTTCTTCAATTCCTCGGCATTGTCTTCAGAAAGCAATTTGGGAACTTAAGTTGTATTGTTGAGCTTGTAGCGTAATTTGGAACCTTGAGTTGTGGTAGGGTCCTACAGAAACTGTTTAACACCAATGCCAACTATATGGATCGTGTTGAATTTCAGGCAGCAGGTTCTGTACGCTTTGGAATATTTCTCCTGCCAGAATTTTTTTTTACCTGCTATTTCATTTTGTTAAAAGGTAATAGGTGAAAAAAATGTAAAAAAATCTAAATATGTTCATAACATTGTTGTTATTTTTATTTTGTTATTTGTATTATTTTTATATATTTCATATCAACATATAATTTTTAGATTTTTTTGAACAAAATAAAATAATCAAGCATACACAAATGTGAACTAAGTGCTCCAAAGAGACAGAACAGCACGCTCGCATCTCCTTACAGAAACCAGTCCTGTCTACCTGATCTTAATTCCCTGAATGAAGGGTCCATTAATCAACTCTTTTCGTACAATAACGCCAGGTACTATTTTCTCTCCAAGATCTTTATGCAGTGTATGATGAAACATTTATTTTTCTACATTTGCATTTTTTAAAGCTTTTTCCCTTTAAACTTACTTTTCTCTTCCGGATTTTAGATTTCGGAGTCATCAGGCAGGTTGTACAAAGTGCTGTTACATTTCTGCGACACGAACAAGGCCCTTTGCACTGGGGTTGTAATACAACTTATCTTCTCAGGACTGTGAGGACTACAGTGCAAAACTGTGTTTAAAAATCTCTTTTATCATTCATCGTCTCCAGACTGAAATTATTTTTGACAACCTCGGCAGAAAACAAGCAGCTTTCTGGCTACTGGCAAGCCGATTAAAGGGAGGAAACACATGTTCACTGTCAGATGGAGCCCCTCGAGAAAGCATTGACAACCTCTTAACCTCTTTCCCAGTGAAAGTGCCCAAATGTTTCTTTTGAACAAAATTCCTGCATTGTTAGTAAGCATCCTCTAATTCATCATATCCTATTTACTAATTTGGGCACGGTGAAAGATTGTAATTTTTTTAAAAAATTTCAACACTATCAGATTACTTTGCTGATCTTTTTGCGTGGTAGTAGTTGACGTAATGGATTATCGAATGTGTGATATTTTGTTTCATTGTACACCCAGACGTCTTTATTGCTTAATGAGATTAGCTGCAGTTTGGAAAATACCATAGAATTTTGGTGTCGACCAAAACAAATGCACAAAAATGTGAAAAAGAAAAGGCATGGTGTGGCTGTGTGGAGCACTGTAGCGTAAAATCACTTTTTGGAAGCAGTTCAGAAGATCCATAAATACATCTATATATTAATAAATGAAAAGACTGTGAAATATCAGCTTTCAATATATAGACATAATATCACAGTGTAATTCCTACAGATGTAAGCATAGCTCGCAGCACTTAGGTTGATGTAGATGCTTAACCAGGAACATCACCACCTCTTAGGTCACTCAGTTGTAAGGCCTTTGCTGGGTTAAAGACTGCAGTTGTTCCGTTCAAAAGATCAATGCAATCTGAAATATACATTTCAGATATCCATTTGACACTCAAAAACAATGAAGAACGATGGGAGATACAGTTTAAACTACTCCCCTGTACTCATACCAAGGATAGCATTGTGTTTTCCTAATCACGAAAGACCAAAAAGAATATCAGGGGACAAGTTTTCCTTAACAAAAAACACCACAAACTACCAATGACTCGAGCCAATCTATAAGGATACTCAAGGGGGTTTGAAACAGAGTCTTCTTCCATTCAGTAGAGGAGGATCCCGTTGCACTAAATCCAGGCCTATGGCAGAAGCAAATGCTAAATTACTAGAGTTTATCAGAGCTGTTCAAAAATAGATTTATTACCGAAATAAAAAGAAACTGTCAGCAATACTTTGGTAACAGAGGGCACCTGGCTGCCTGAAGGCACTGAAGATTTTCAGATGTTGGTATTGTGGGACATTACCGCAGAACGGGGAACAATTTACAACAGTACAGACACAGGGAATTCTTGAAACATTTTTTTCTCCAGGCCTTAGCATCAATAGTCCCCAGTTGCATAGGTTATATTTCAGTGATAGCAGGAGGAGGGACCGATTGGGAGATTGGAGATTTAGAGGTTGAATGATTAGGGTCTATTTAAACTTTACGTCCATTTCTGAGCCTGTGGTCGATTCCACCTGCCGCGGCCATAGTTTCTTCTAACAAACTGGGATCATGATGGCCAACACAGGCATCTTTAACTGGTTCAGAAAGTCAATGTTAAAACAGGGCTTTCAACAAGGGCTCACACAAGTTAAGCTTACTGACATCCATGTATCCAGCATATGTATCCAGGGATGACCATTCCTATGCTTCTGGAGGAAGTTTAAGAGCCCAGAAATGGGCTGAAATAGAGGGGTAACTACTCCTACCATCTGGGGTTTGATGGCTTGAGGATACAAACAAAAATATAGCAAACAGGACACACGGAACACACAGTTACCTGTAAAACAATCTGGGCATCTGAGCAACATTCTTACCATATGTTCTCAAGGGGGGGAGGGGGGGTGCTTGCTGGACTACAAGAGGTGCTTGAAGTTTTGGCAGAGCAAAAGCCTGCAAATCCTATCACAAAAAATGGACCTATCCCAAACAATAAGGGGCATGTGCCACACGTAGAACGGGCACAATAATGTTGTACGACCATCCACTCTTTAATGAGTATAATACCAAACAGAAAAATGATGAGCACCGATTTTACGAACTAAAATGTCAGTAAAATCAGTTAAAAACGGCAATTAAAAACAAAAACTGCACCACAGGTAGAGGACGCAAAGACCAACAGATAGACCCAGTGGATGGAAAAACCAATCAGAGAAAAGCAGAAAAAAATATTCATTTAGTCCCTGGGGTGACACAGTTTGTAATGTCCAGATCCATTTTGATTCGAGCTGGAGCAATTTCTGTTTTAGGGCACCTCCCCGGAGATCCAACCTTACATGATCAATCCCAATCACTTTAAACCCAGACGGATCTGAGTTATGGACTTGCCTGAAGTGGCGGGGAATAGGTTTGAGCTTGAGAATGTCCTCCTCCAATGAAACGGGTGCTGCAGCCAAAATTCCTGTGACATGTTCGCGGATTCTAGTTTTGAGTTCACGAGTTGTCATACCTACATAGATTTTCTTGCAGGGGCAGATAGCGTAATAAACTGCTCCTTTTGTAGTACAATTGATGGACCATGTAATTTTAAAATGTTTTTTGCCATCTGAGGACTTAAAGTCCACTGATTTCTCCACATTGGGACATGCGATGCACTTCCCGCAAGGGGTGCATTCCCATTTGGGTGGCTGCATTCCAAAGATCCTTTTTGGTGGTTCAGGGACAAGATAACTGTGTACTAATGTATATCGCAAATTCCGTGCTCTACGAGACACAATTGCAGGATATGGGTGTTAATATCTTTTGCCAAATAGGTTGGATCCGTTTTGTAAGGGATTGGCCAGAAACTTTCTAAAATTTTTGCATGTTTTTCCATCTATTTAAGGAACCTACCACTGTAAGTGGCAGGTTTCAGAAGAAAACACGCAGCACGAGCTCAGGGTGAAGCTCGGTGCCCGTGCTTATTTTTGTTGTGTTTTTAAAAACTAGGCGTATCGCGGTTATTTAAACACTTTTTTAAAAAAACTGTATAGCCGGCGCAGGAGGTACGCACTCTTCGCTTACCTGCGCGCGGCTCTCCTTCACTTCCTATGTGCCGCGCGCCAACGGGCGCGCGCTGCATGGTAAGCACCGATCGGCGACCCTCCCTGCCCGGCTATACAGTTTAAAAAAAGTGTTTAAAAACACTAACAAAAATAAGCACCGCCACCAATGCTCACTGAGCTGGGCTCGGTTTTTCCTCTGAAACCGGCCACTTTCAAGTGGTAGGTTTCCTAAATGAATTAATACAACACCTCCACGGTGGTAATGAATCGTGGAGGTTGTTTTGGTATTAATCGTTCTTCTTAGGATAACCGGAGTGAATACGAATCAGTAGCACATGCCCGTCTGTAATGCTTGGAGATGCTCCTCTTTTACTATAGCCCCGCTCAAAGAATCTTTGTATAAGTCAGCAGCCTGTTTTGTCAACATTCTTCTGAGTTGAGCAATTCTCTTCTCATTTCGCGGAAAACTGGCCCACTGAAACACCGCATTAATAGTTTGACTGGGATGGGCAGAGTGGCATGCAAAAAGGGTATTTGTTGACGTGGCTTACAAATATCATCGTGTTTGAAGATCCCGTGGAGTCCTTAGCGACCCGAATATCTAAAAATCTATACACAGTTGGCAGTACAAACACCAGGAGTCCAATGTGATGTTGGCATTTGATTGTTATTTAACTGGTCACTGAAGATCACTCAGATCGGTTAGCTCCCTGCCAGATATGTGAGATATCATCAATCGTACCGAGGAGGCGTGGCACATTGCATCTCCACCTCTTGACAGAAGAGAGGTCCCTCTTCCCACAGCCCCAGAAAAGATTAGCAATGAGGGGGCACAAGCCGCCCCCATGCCGTTTCCCTGGAGCTGCAGGTAGAAGGACCCATTGAAAGTAAGAATTATGCGTGGAGCGCAAATTCCAAGAGGACAAAATAAAAGAGACCTCAAGATTCACTTGTTTAGCACTCTCGCACTTTTAAATTCCCATTCAATGGTCATCAGACATGTGTCCCCTGTATATATCCTCACCTACCCGCCACGCCCATTTAATTCTACTCCGTTACCTGTCATTATGCCAGTGTATACCTCGCTTTGCCCACTCTATCTAGAAGATGGCGCTTATTTTTACAGGTGGTTGTGCGATGCCCTGGGTGGCCCGCTGTGCGCCTGCGCGGGCGGACCGGCCCGTCATCGATCGTCCGATCACATGACCGCTCGATGATGCGTTTGTCCCGCCCCCCTGCCCTCGTTTTGCGCCATGCCCCCTGACATGCGCCATACATCTTACCTGCGCACTCGCAAACTCGTCCCGTCCCCTGAAGTATGGGTACCTAACTCCACGCCCTCCGTAATTATTCCATCATCCTGCACGGTGCGTTCTTTTATATCCCTATTGGTCCAGCGCTCCAGCTCTAATCTGCTCACACCTTTTCTGGCACCAATCCCTGGCAACCTTGACAAGTCCGGAGCGACAAAAACACGTGTCCGGGGAGGTGCTGAGCAGCGGCCCTGTGGTGACTTCTACTGCCCTTGATTTAACCCCTTAATGACCCCCGCCCTAATCGGGTTTTTTACGGCGGTCATTAAGGTTTACTTCTTACTCATGCGACGCCTTTCACTACGGCGGCGCATCAGAAGAAGTTTTCGGGCACCCTCGCTGGCCCGGTGTCGGCTGTGATATCACAGCCCAGACCCGGCACTAACACCCCGGGATCGGAAAATCAACTTCCGTCCCGGGTGTTTAACTACACCCTTTCACGCCGCGGTCAAGCATGACCGCGGGTGCAAGTGTGTCCCCGTGGATCGGACCCCCACCCCCGGTGTGTGCTTACCGGGGGATCCGATCCTCGCCCGCCGCTGCCCCGGGTTCCGACGAGTGACCCGGGGCTGTCGGCTCCTCTTCCACCGGGTCCTGCCTTCCTGCAGGACCGGCTGTAAGTAACTGAGGCATGCCCCAGCATGCTCAGTTAACTTACACTATACACTGCAATACAAGTGTATTGCAGTGTAAAGGCTTGAATAAATAGCGATCGGTATGATCGCTTATTCAAGCCAAGAGTAGAAAAATGTAAAAAAGTAAAAGAAAAAAATTAAAAATCTTTTTTATACTATAATAATAATAAATAAAATAAAGATAAAGTCCCATAATTCTCCCCATACACATAAAATGCAATAAAGTTATATAAACACACAAAACACGTACATATTTGGTATCCACCCCATCCCGGCTCAACCCCGTCCCCTCATCCTTCGTATTAATCTGTACAATATAAATCTAATCAATTGAACCCGCTCGGTGAACTACGTAAAAAAAAAACTCGAAAACTTCCCATAATATCCAATTTTTCATCAAAACACCACCATCACAAAAAAAATGTTCTAAAAAAGTGATCAAAAAAGTTTACGTTACCTAATATGATACGACTGAAAAGAACAACTGTTTTTCGCAAAAAATAAGCCCCTCAAACCAGATCTGACAACAGAAAAATACATGAGTTATGGCCCTGAAAAGTTGTCAATAGTAAAAACAATGCGATTTTCTCCAAATTGGTTTTTTGCTCAGGAATTGAGCAAATAAAAAACTTATATAAATGAGGTATCACCGCAATCGTAGTGAACCAAGAATAAAAGATAAAATATTATTTTTTACGTTTACGGTGAGCGGGGCGGGGGGGGGGGAATTGGAAATTGCTCACAATCCAAATAAAAATTGATGATTTTTGTTTGTGTCCCCCTTGAAAATAGTTAATAAATCTATCTCATGAATTAGCTTTAGACGCCCCAAAAATAAATTATATCTCATCCCATAAAAAATAGCACCATATGATCGCCTTACAAAAAAATATAAAATTTATAGGTCGTTACAATGTTGACAATACACAAATTGCTGTGAATGAAGGCGCCCTCCTTCATCATTCTACGCTCCGGCCGTGCGCCTGTACCCAGGTTTACCCACCACATATGGGTTATCAGTAACACCTCGGGAGGAATTGGGGCATCAACGTTGCAGTGCGTTTCATCATTTTAATTTTATTCTGAAAATGTCCAGTTTTGGCCTAAATGATGTATTTCCAAAAAATTCCATAGTTTCTAATCGCAGGTCCATATTTTTATCCCATGTGAAACACTTAAAGGGTTTAATTGGACCCTTATAGAAGTTGTTTTACATATGTTGAGGGTGAACTTTCTATAGTGGGGTATTTTATGCGGGTTTTACTATTATTTTAGGCCTCTCAAAGTCACTTGAAACGCTGAGTTGTCGCCCTCAAAAAATGTAGTTTGCAATTTTCATGAAAATAAGAAAATCGCCCTAAAGTTCTTCTGCGCCTCATACATCCCTAGAAAATGACCGAAAGCATAAAATATCATCCCAACATAAAGCGATATTCTGTAAATGTTAATTATCAAACTTTTTGGAGTTTTTTACTTCCTGTCTGGAAACCAGAACAATTTCAACTTGGAAATGATAATTTTTACAAACTTTTGCCAAATTTTTCACTTTTTTTTTTTCAGAACAAAACTCAAAACTTATCACTTAAATTTTATAATAACTAACATGAAGTACAAGGGGGCACGAGAAAACTTCTCAAAAGCACCAGAATATTAAGGTAAACAGCGTTCCTAAGGTTATAACCAATTATCCGTGGAGACATGTCAGATTGAAAAAGCGAGTCCCTGGTCATTGAGCTGAAAAAACTAGTGTCGGTGATAAGGGGTTAAAGAGCAGAAGCTGGTCTGCTAGCTCGAAGCCCATATAGCTAAACCTTCCATGCCGGGTTAATAGATGTGGATGCCAGTCTATACTGAACCCGACCAGTAAGAGGCAATTAGGCTTGTGTAATGTAAGGGGGAACTGGGGAGAGAAAGATGGACAGCTGTAAACTTAAATCTGACCCCACCATACCCTCCCTACCTACTACTTACAAAGCACCCTTGGCAGTCTCTAGTAACAGGGTGCAGTCACTGCTTAACTAAGTGAAACAACAGACGCGGACAGACCAAAAATTGAAAAGAGTAGTCAGAGATGTGCAAAACCTAGAGGACACTGAAGTACTAAATCGATAGACAATGGGAATAACCCGGAAGACAAGTCAAGGGGCCTGAATTAACCAAATATAGTAGACAATAAATGCTAGCTTTAAAAGCACCAAGGATATGTTCTTATGTTCTCAGGAACTTTTATTTTATGTCAGAAACCTTATAGAAAAGGATTTGTCCATACAGTAGCTAATGTTGTTAACCTTTAAGGACTTCTGGGTGTGGTGCATAGTTTAAGGAGCAATTCAGATAGGAACCACAAATATTTCACACTAAGAATGTCAAACACCAGATAAAAGTGCATCTAAGTTCCCTCTTTATGTAAGAAAATGACTCGGCATGGATCTATACCACCCTTTTGCCACACAGAGGGATGGATATGAGAAAAGCCATATACACCAGTGATTAAGCTTAATTTTTATTAGGAAATCTTCTTATGTTTTCTTTCCTTTTCTATTGTTATATTTTTTTAACTAGTTTTGCATCCCCCAGCCCATTTTGTAGACAGTATAGGGTGTGTTTAGATGTTCATTTAATCCTATATTGTTTTTCACATGTATAAGTAACGCATCCAAAACGCATCAGTTAATGCTTCTTTCTAAGACTATTACACATGTTTTTAAAGATTCTTCTGCAGAAAGAACTGCTATTTTTTCTGCATCCCTAGGGTTAGTTGCAATCTCAATAAAACCGAATGGATATAAAGTTGCTGGGTTCATTCCATTGTTACAGCCACAAAGTTAACTTTTAAAGTGTAACTGTAAATTTACTGAAAACTTTACTGACATTTTTTAGCATAGCCTTTGACAACAATTTTGACAATACCTGTGTCATGCTGCTGGCTTCTTCCTAGCCTGAGATATAGCCTTGTAAATGTAAAATCCCTTCTTATAAAATCAAATAAGCTATTCCTGATGTCAGCGGGACTTCCTAGTTGTGACGTCAGCTAAGGGCAGTGAGGCCAGAGCACTGAGAGCATTCATATGAATTAGGGCAGCATGTTTGTAATTGGAAGACCTGAAGCATGTGATGAGTCACAAGCTTGTGACATCACTCCAGGTCCTATTTTCTTGCACCCCTTTCCTACAGTCCCTCCCCCCAACAAGCCTCCTGTTGTATATGGTTTCCCATGGTTACAAGAAAGCATGACAAATGGAGAGTAGCCTGGAGGGACAAAATAAAACCTGTACTAGCAGGTAAACACCTGCAGATAGCTAATAAGAGTAAATTACAGAATTGCTTAGTGCATAATAAGACAAAAGTTTTTATAGTTTACAGTTGTACTTTAATGCTCTGCTTTATGCTTCACGCGTCCTCAAAACTTTTTTCTAAAAACAAAATGAAATAGGCAGCTATGTTACAGGAGCTCTCAGGGATAAAAATTTGTTTTCTATTTGTGGTATTGAAATAATTAAGAACTAATACTAAATTGGGACCTTGCCTCTGGTCCAGCCCAGCACTGCTGACCATACATGATATTTTATTCGTCTAACTTCACTTTTACCTTTAATTCCAGATTACTTTAATGTCTATATCCAGGCTGAAATCTTAGTTAAAATGCCAATATAATAAATTCAGTTTTGACAAAGTGGCTTCCAGCTAATGTCGCTGACAGATTGGTTATCCACAAACCATCTCATATCTCACATGTTTTATGATGTGGCACAAGCCCTCCAATGGGACTACGGGAGTGACTGGGAACAATATAACTTGTGGGAAACATAATTATTACAAAGAGCACCCCCGTTGACTCCAGAAATAACACACAACTATCACATCCAAGAGAATGGATATTGGGGCAGATTTATCAAGCTGTCTAAGAGTAAGAATTGTCTTAGTTGCCCATGGCAGCCAATTACAACTCAGCTTTCATTTTACCAGTGTTCATGAATATTTTAAAGGGGAGCTGTTATTGTGTTTAATTAAAAAATGAAATGTAATTATATCAGTTAAAGGAAACCTGTGATCAGGAAAGTAATTTTTACAAGATGACAGGTTCCAATAGCCTCTGGCATGTTGCTTTCAAATATGCTTTTATCTGAATAATTCCAGTGCTTTTTAATTGTTTCATTAACATTACCTGGCTCCCTGCCAGCAGTGTGTGGTGAGTCTAAGAAGGTGGTGGCACTTCAAATGCCAAAGGTCGTCTTCTCCTAAATTTCTCCTCCCCTCATCCTCATGCCCCTCCCCTCCCTCAGACTCTCCCAGCTTACATCAGATCACTGCCACAAGCAATTTTTGTTTGAACTGCCAGAGGCCATTGGGATCATGTAAAAATTACCTTCCTGGTGACAGGTTCCCTTTAAATAAATAGAAGGGAGCTGGATAATTATCTGCAGCTCACATTTCCATCTATGTATCTACTTGCGTATATCTATGGAAATGTAGATCACAGAACCACGAACCTGATGTCAGGGCCGGCGCCAGCACTGGGCATACCCAGGCAAGTGTCATGGCCCAGGGCTGTTGGAGGGGGGCACATAAGGCTGAACATAAGGAACCCATGGGGGTATCTATGAATCCATAGGGGGTGAGGGGGGCTGTATATAAAATAACCGTGAGGGGGCTGATTGGTATGATAAACTAGGGAATATTTTAGGGAACAGGACACTGTTTTAGTTTCTGAAATTTTAATGCCGCCACATGAGTTCACTGTAAAGGGGCTTACTAAGGCTCTGTCACCCAGGAGCCTACTGAAACCTAGAGCCAACCCTGCCTCATGTGATCTGAAAGATGAGATTCTTATCGTTAATATGATACCACATTTCTACACGCTATAGGACTATTGATCAGGGATTCTGAAGTGAGACTCCCTCTAAACTTGACTAATCTTACATCCGTTCCTTGAACTTGATTTACATGTGTTTTTCAGCATATATTGGGGCTCATTTACTAAGGGTCCGTCAGACGCATTTTCGTTGGGTTTCCAGACGATTTTGGCGCACGTGATCGGATTTTGGCACACAGGCGCCGGCTTGCACGTGACAGAAATGGGGGGGCATGGCCGACGGACAACCCGACAGATTCAGACAACGCGCGGGATTCAACTTTTAGAATTGTGTCGCAAGACATGCACTTACAAGCACCGGGAAGAAGCAAGTGAACTACGGCGGACCTCAGCGCGGAAGCAACAGATGCAGGAACTCGGGCGCACAAGCTTAGTGAATCGCGGCAGACCCAAATCCTCATTGGACAACGCACCACGGGATTGCGACAGGACCGGGTAAGTAAATCTGCCCCATTAACTATGTATATATGACTCTTCTCTGCTCATTTGCATGTAAGGAGATTTTTTTTTATAGGTAAATAGGTGAGATTTCACATAAAAGAAGGAATTCTAGAAAGGACATTTCATATCTTACATTTGGGGGCTGGTAGTGTAATGGGGTAAAAATCTGTTTAGTCCCTTTAATTGTAGCCACTAAAGGGGTCACAAGCATCTTATGATAGTTTTTTTTACTGTTTGTAATAGATACCATCTGTTATCACTATAGGGTAGGGACATCTCATAGGTTTAGGTGCTCTCTGTTCTAGACATACAGGCCAGACAGACGTCTCAAACATTTCACCCGAGTGATAAATATTCAGTAATATAAAAGATGACGCTTGTATTTATGACGGGAGAAATAAATCTTCCTCAGTCCGGGACATCCTTAACAATCTACATATGTATATTCAGACAGTTAATAGAAGGCAGCTGTCCTGCATCATTCCCCGACCTCTCACATGCATTTACCTTCCCCGTTCCCCATCCCTTGGCACGTCTCCCATACGAAACGGCCATTATGACCTTTGCATGTACAAGGCGGGCAGCAAAATTGCAGCTAAGCTTCCTAAATACAGTGGCCTGCCATTTGGTGATGCAAGAAATAGTTGCAGTTTTTTTCAGAAAACCACTAAATATCTAAATATTTAGTTGCCTGGAAACATATGCAGGAAGTGGACTTGGAAGGAATATGTAGGCGTATAAATTACTTTGATTGTACTAGGTTTCCTTTGGATTTATCCTTGATTCAAGGTCACTGGTTGCCAAAAAAAAAGATACTTTGTGCAATTTCCATGAATAAAACAAATGATACGTTATCAAAGGAAATCCACTATTTGATGTGGATCTACATAAGAGTAAATAAGACAAATTGCTAATGAATTAATAATTACATTGGTTCTGGATAAAAGGGACCGTCCAGCCAAAAAGTTCCCCGTTACCTTATTCACATTTTCTTTTTTTCTTTTATATTTATATATCTACATGGCTACCTGATGTGACATTTTTAATACTTGAGTCTTTGGAGATTAATGTGTCACCTATCACAAGCATCAGATCTTCCTGCATGATGGACTGTACCACATAGGCTCTTCAAAAAGGGGGCAAACACTGCAATCACAGTTAGGCCTCTTACACTTGGACGAATGCTCACCCAGTGCATACAGCCAGGTGTTGGAGAGGGGGAGGGATGGCCACTGCTCACCCCTCCCCCTCCATACCACGGCATGGCGCCCGGCCGTAAACACAGGAAAAGATAGAGCTGCTCTATCTTTTTCCCGTGTGCGGTACGATATGGTGGCACATTTCAAATCTGTGGCTGTATATACGTTCCCACAACATCTATGTGCTAATGCTAATCACACAAATTCCTGTCACACAATTAATAAATAAAAAGCTCATAGCTCAGCCTCCCTGACTGTATACTTATTCTACGTAGATCTATGTGTTACCCCTCACAGGCATCAGATCTTCCTATATGATGGTCTGTACTATGTCAGATCTTCACATGGGAACAAACACTGCAATCACAGTTACTAATGCTAATTACACAGGTTCCTGTCACATAGTTATATGTTATTTAGATCTATGTGGTACCCCTCAAAGGCATCACATCTACCTGTATGATGGTCTGTACTATGTAGGATCTTTGCAGGGGAACAAACACTGCAATCATAGCTAGTAATAATCAGATTGGTTCCTGTCACACAGTTAGAAATAAGGAGCTCACTGCTCAGCCTCCCTGACTGTATACTTATGCTTTGACTATCTATCTGTTACCGCTCCATGTATCAAAACTGCCTGTATAAAGGTCTGTACTATGGGCAGAAACTATTGTACATGTGCCAGGAGTAGCAGACTTTATGGACCAGTGGTTTAGTGTCCCCAATTATCCTGCCAGGTACCTTTTAAAGGGGTTTTCCATAACGACGATTTTACAGTGGATTCCTGTACAGTAATCACAGATCATATCAATCTTTCTAAATCTCTGCACGGTCATTTTTCATAGTTTATACGGTTAAAAAAAGACACATGTCCATCAAGACATTTTTATTGATTACAACGTAACAGTGGATATTCTGCACACAATTTCCATATGGAAAAACCCATTACTATACCAGCCCATGCCTAGGGACCCAGAAAAATAAAGCTTGTAAACCGGGCAACATGAAGGTCCATATTTTGTAGGCATTGAAAGGAAAATCATAATAAGATCTTGCAACATACACCCTTTTTGGTGATGGTTTCTACTTATATAAAAGAAGCAGAAAAATAAAATAAAGAGCAAATAATATATTTCAAAGAAGATTTCACCATCATCTAAATCGAAATAGAAATACTTACCGTATCTATTTTTCCTTATACCCATGGACTTTGCCACATTTCACATTTTTTTTGTATCCCTCTCAATTCGCTGACAAGTTGAAATTGTCACATATAATAAATCATCACATCTTAGCTGTAATTTTATTGTGCAGCTGTCATAGGTTAAAGTTGGCATTTATCAAGCTAAATACAAAAAATGATCTACTGTAAATCTTACGACCTCACCCTAAACAAGTAATAAATGACATAGCTGTCTATTAATCACCTGACAAAAGTGTCCCAATATGTGAAACATTTAAAGGTGAGGATTCACTCAATGTATCATTTATTTTAACTGAAGACAATTCAATGGATTGGAGCAGGTTTTTCTTTTTTTAGTTTTACAATTTCCGCACTACTCTACACCATCAATACATTTTTTTTGGATTGTGCATACAAGCATAGTCGTCAATCTGGACCTCCCAGTGGACTCCAAAAGACAGAATAAGCTGAGATTTAAGTCACTAGAGATGTGCGGACCTGAAGTTTCTGTTTGGGTTTGGGTGTGCATCCAAACAGCCAATCCGGTATATTGACACCCCAAGGCAAATAGCTATGGCTGTGATTGGACTGGGGAACACCTCTGGCCAATCATAGCCATGGCTAGTTGGCTAGAGGCATCAATTTGCCAGATTGTCTGTTCAGCCACCAATCCGGCAATCTGTTGGGGGCACATGGGAAGCACCCGAATGGAAACTTCTGGTCTGCTCATCTCTAGTAGTCAGTAGCTTTAAAAAAAAAAAAAAATAAAGAAATCCAAGAAAATAGGTAGGTTACCTTAACAATTAAACCTAAAAAATATGTCCAAAGGGAAAATAAATGAAACGTATCTTGATTCTTATTTTTCCTCCTTCTTTTCTCATCTGATTTCCACTTTATAATCTCTGCTGAATTCCATCTTTCTATAAGGCTGTACAGAAACTCACTGACATTGAGCTGTCAGATTATACAGCAGCTCTATGCAGAAGAGAGAGGGAGAAGTGAGGTGCAACAGCTAGGTCTCCACCAACACTGAGAAGACCAATATTTACAGACAAATAAAATGTACATTCTGGGCCACAAGCTATGTTGAATATGCACAATAGAAGCCAATAGGGGTCATTTATCTTTAGTCAGGACATTTGTGCGTATCTTTTCTTGGGTTTTCGTTGGACTTGTTTTATTTATCTTAGAGGATTTTTACACAAAAATCGCAAACCCCTTTGCAACCCCTTCTAAAGTTTTTCCTGCACCTGATCAGGACTGGCATTTATGTGCAACTTTTTAATCATGCTTTGCTCCAAACCCGGCCCCGTGAACTAGTCACAGTTGGTATGGCTAGCTAATGGCAAACATTTACCATCGTGTGCAGGAGGACAAAGATTGCAGACAAAAGAACAGCCAGAAAAGAAAGATTACAGTCACATAATGATCAGTAAGCTCATGTTCACACACAGGACCAGTGATTTCTGTTTATTGAAAGGATAAGTAGTTTTCTTTTAAATGAACACAATTGTCGTATTGGACTTCTTTCAAGAGAAAATATATAAATCTGCTCAGCTCGTTCTGCTCCAAATCACGATCCTTACAAATCCCTACCTTTATGCTCATGACTCTGCTATAGTAGGCCTCATTACTGGCGAGGATGACAAAGAATTGATTTAGGGATTTGTGGATTGGTGCCAGCAAAACCACCTTATGATAAATGCTGGGAAGATCAAGGAGATGGTGGTGGACTTCCGTAAGCACAGTCCTCCTTCCCAACTAGTGATCATCCAGGGAACAGACATTCAAGTAGTGAAGTCCTGTAAGTACTTGGGTGTCCTCCTCAGCAATAAACTGGAGTGGGCAGAGAACATACACACACTTCAAAGGAATGGTCAGAGCAGGTCATAGGTCACAGGTCAATGGTCATAGTGCTGAGGGCACTTCTTAAGACCTCCTTCATCTCTGTAGTGGCATCAGCCATCTTCTTTGGTCCAGTCTATTGGGGAAGCAGCATCTCAACTAGGGATAGGAGCAGACTGGATAAACTGATTAGGAAATAGGAAAGCCAGCTTTGTCCTAGGGGGTCCTCTTGAAACAAGAGGTAGCACCTTTAGTGTCCAACTGCTTCACCCCAAGTGGGAAAGGGAGCGTTATCGTAAGTCATTACTCTCCGGTGCGATCAGGCTGTTCTACCAACAAGAGCCAAATGGGAGTATTCTGTGCTCGACACCAAACCGGTCCCTGCAGGTCCCATCCACAGACTGAATACCAAACTGCCGATCATTGCTTGTCTAATTTTTTGTCTTTTTTATAATTTGTTTCTTTTTGATCATTTATTTCTAATATTATTGTTATGTCATTGTTTGTACTGTTCTCTTTTTGCCGCTTTAATGCTGTGAATTTCCCCACAGTGGGACTGATGAAAGATTATCTTATCTTAAAACATGATGGGTTCACTTTATGGTGGACTACCCTGCACGCTTGAATATCTGATCTTATGTCTTCAAAATTCAATAAAGTAGCGTATTTATCATAGTCAATGATATTAATATAGAACGAAAAGTTTATGGAACATTACAATATGTTCTGCTGCACTTGTAGCTTCAGATGTGGAGTTAATGTGCAGCTCTCAACCAACTGGGACTGCAGCTGACAGACCTAATTTGGCGAGCCTTCTACCATAACTAAAAATCCTCCATTCGCCTTTATTAATTTTGCTGTCCGTCTCTGAACTCTTTCCAGTTCCGTAATGTCTTTTTTATGAACTGGTACACAATACTGTACTCCATTATACTGTCGAGGAACAGCTGTAACATATTCCTGGTTATTTACTATATTTTCAAGCATTATTGCAATAAACATTACTTTTCATCTACGTGCGGAGTAAAATGTAATGGAGAAGCTTTTCAACTTATTAGAGGCAAGAAGTCACCAGGAGTGTATGTGCTGTGTCTGCAGACCTCAATTGTCTGGAAGTCTGTGATTAGAGAGAAAGTTTAGTTTTTTTAAATTTGATAAAAATTTCAACTTTTGCTTTGTAGATCTTGTTTTCTATTCTGACAGCTTGAATAAACTTGGAAGTAGTGATAAGTAAATCTTCCAATATTCGTTTTGCTGAATTTTTCGGTAGATTTTTATCAGGTGCAAATTGAATAGGTATGAACCGATGTTGCTCTCGTTGTGCTGGAAATTGGCCCGATTCAGGTCTAAATCTAATCTTTCTAAACCAATGTTGCTTTCATTGGGTCTGCAGACGTACTTTCGTCGTTTTTTCTGTCATTTGTGGGATTTTGGGACAGGTATTTAACTGGGAATTGGGTCGTGTGCGATCGGATTGTGGCGCAGCTGCCCTGGCTTTCGTGCCGTCGGATGATCCGACTGATTCGGACTAAGCGCGGGATTGAACTTTCAAATTGTGTTGCAAGACATGCACTTACATGCACCAGGAAGAAGAAGGTGAACTCTGGCGGACCTGAGCGGGGAAGTGACACATGCAGGAAATCGGGTGCACGATCTTAATGAATCGCGGCACAGTGCATTATAGTCGAACGATGCACTTTTGTGAACTCCTCAGGACCGGGGAAGTAAATGTGCCCCATTGTCCCCCAAAATATTGTTTATTTCCATATTAAAAGGCACCAATCTCATTTTGTTATCTTTTTAGAATTCTTTTTATCACATTTTTCCATTTTCTCTCACCCATCCCCCCTCCCTCAACTATGGGATGAAGAGCAGCCTTCATTTTGATTTGATTTAGTGCCTGAAAAATTTAAGTTTCATACCAATTTCCCAGCAAAATGTTAAGTGAGCAAAGTATTGAGTGCACAGTTTCGGTCCAAAGCTCAAAAATCCCATGTTTTCACCAATTTTTCAAAATGTTATGTATTGTAACATATTTTCCCAAATAGGCCTGAAAGTTTCTAAACTTTATTTTACTCCTTTAGGATTCTATCATTATGGCTTTAAAGTCTTGTTGAATTCACTTTAAAGCATTAAAGAAATAAACTTTACAGGCCATGGTTAAATAGCTGCTGAGGTTAAGAAATATGAATGGCCATGGGTCTAATGGACCAGGCATTGCTCCAGATAGGGACTCCAAGTATCATATTTATATATGATGCAAGGAGTCCTTGCAACTGCATTGTACTGGAAATATAATTGCAGGGACTCTTTGCATCATATATCGCTATAGTTACATGAACAATTACAGAAAGGCAAAGTATTATAATTGAATGCAAAATAGTGGGGGTATTTAATGGATCAAACACTCCTCCCAGGAAGGGACTTCAATCATCATTGTTTTAGATAAAGCAAGCAGTGCCTGCAATCCTGCAAAATAACTGCATTCAACGGAAAACATGATTGCAGGGACTCCTTACATCATACATAACTACAATGTCAGGGCTCACCGTCAGTGGACCCCCGGGATCACTGCGGGAGATGATGCTAGCCGACACCTGGGACCAGAGTCTAAGTGGCACCTGGTCTTCACCAGAGTCCCCCTGCAGACTAGCTGCGGCGTGGTACCCCCAGGTCGTTCCACAGGTGCAACTAGCCCGTGGTGGCAGCCAAGGTCGAGGTACAGATTCAGCAGGCAGTCTCGGAGTCAGGCAGTCAGGGCAGGCGGCATAGATGCAGAGGTCAAAGGTCAGGTCCAGGGTTACAACAGGAGATCAACGCAGAGACAGGGAAAGGGAACAAGTATCAAGGAACAACACAAGGAAGCTTTCTCTTATTGCAATAGTTCAAAGATCTGGCGGGGGTAGATGGAAGCCACCGGTTTAAATAGGAATGTGGGAGTGGCCAGCACCAAACAGCGGTGCACTGGCGGTTTAAATCTTCGAATGCCGGTACGCGCGCACTCTAGGGAGCGGGAAGGTGCCCACGGCCTAGCCAGGACGGGGGCAGGAGTGTGGAGAGGTAAGTGAGGGCCGGGGGCGGCGCTCCGGAGAGGGGCACGGGTGTCCCTGCGTTCCAAGGCATGTATCGCAGGGACACCTGTGACATACAGGTATATGAAGTATCAACTAAGTAAAATACTACACTTTAATGCACAATAATTTTAAGATTCATTGATTTCCCCACATTTGTACCTCATTCTGTGCATATAGGTCGGGTGACCTGGTATATGAAGAGTCAATATCTAAGAACTTTGCTAGAAACCCCAAGTCTGTTTTTGAAAAATTGCACCTACGCCAGGAACAACTAGATTCGTAATTAAACAGCGTGACCTATGAAAGATTTCTTTTACATGACATCATAGAAGTCTTTTTTTTTTAGTAACAGCAGGAAGAGATTTTGAAATTTTTGGCCGTGTCAGCTTGTTGTAAATTTAAAAAATAGAGTCGGTGCCCCAGAAGTCCACTATTTCCACCGTTCAGCCTGACATATGTTCCCACTGGAAATATGATGGAGGATAAATGTTCACAACAAAGGTTAGAGCTGTGTTCAATCTGCATAAATGACTCAAGAAGAATTTTACAAGAAATGTACAACTTTATTATTCTATTCCTTGAGCTTCTATTACAAGAATTATTTTCTATAGTATAATTTGTTTTACTATATTAGGGCATTTTGGCATTAGATATTAGTCATGTTACATACATTACATATTAGTCATATAGTGAAAATTCACCATTTTCTTTTCCAGTTTTTCTTCTTATTCTCAATCCTGGCACATGGGGGGGGGGTAGTCTTCATGGTATAAACTGGAAATATATAATTGTACATCTAAATTATTATTATTATTTTGAGCATTGTAGTAATATTTTCAATCTTATTGAATTTCTGTGTTTGTATATTTGAAATAAAGATTTGTTGAATAAAAAGAAAAATAAATAAGACAAGCCAACATTCAAATTAAACGTTCACACATTTGGCAGAGACAAACAAACTGTCTCCAGAAAACTACCTGTTTCATAAAACCAAGGTTTTATGTTAAACATAATTTTTATAAATTTTTGAAATATTTGAAAAATAAATATGTCATCTGCTATAGTTCTTAAAATGTACTCTGTCCATCCATTTTTATTGTGGCTACTAGTCTTCATAGTACACTGACATTTGCTAATTCTAAACTCTATGGAAATTACCTCATTACATCCACTACTGACAAAAAATGATGCCACAGCTTATTTACACCTCCTGTCTGCACAGGGCATGCCCAGGTAATGGTTTGGTTTTAGCCTATTCCTGCTCATGTTCATGAGGCTTCTGTAAAGCATAATGCTAAATCCACACCATGTCCCTAAAAATATCACGGTCACTTACAGAATAATTTCCCTGAGATAAAAACACTGTGCTCTTAAATAATACATACTTTTCACAACACATCTGACCACGCTGTTCCCCCTGAATATATTAAAATACCACTCACAACACAAATAACCTTGCCATGCTGTGGTGCTTTTACAATTATAATATATTATGCCCCCAATTTAATTTTATGAAACTCTCTTTAATTACTGAGCTTTCCCCATTAATTCATTATAATATATACACCCACTCTGAATTAAACAGAAAGCTTTCCACTTCATTATATTATACACATTGATTGGAATTTTGCATTTGCGGCCACCTCATTTTTCAAATTCCACCACATTTGGGACTTAGAAACCCATGTTTGGGTGATTAGTTGAGATCCCAGTGTTTATGCAGTATGTTATTCACTAACCTCTGGATAGATAATAAAAGTTTTTAATTGAATAACCCATTTTTGGGTTACTATTTTGCACTGCATGGCAGCCAATCAGTGCCAGATATGGCACATACTGCAGTATGCTGCCCTTGGTAGACTATTGGTCACCATTGTACATCTAAATGTTGAGCTCATAAAACTCCAAGAACATCTGTAGGGACTCTGTGTACATCCATACAGTCCCCCATACATACAGATCAGCCATGTGCATGAGTCCTAAAACCTGGAATGATCCTTTTATAATCCCCATAAACACATATTATCACATGGTGATCTGTATTAAAACTCACCAAAGTGCTATAAATAAGTACGATGTACCATTTGCTTTATATTTCCTCATCTTCAACATATTAACTGTTGAACTGTTCTTGGCTCTCCTCGTGGTGACCTTTTTACTGTTTCACCTTCCTTTACGGTCCCAGATGTCATTACTTCTAGCATGTTTATACTCCCATGTTTCCTCACAAAGGTCATTTTCAGCACATTTAATGTATCCATAAATTGCAGTTAATTAAAAGAGCAAAACAATCACTTTCATTCGGTGCTGTCATGGTTTAGGCAGCAGAAGCAGTTAACATTTCAGATGCATGGGTGCAAGTCATTGATATTGTGATTGACCGAAAGTCAAGATGAGATACATGAGATCTTCTGAGAGTTTGGTTATAGAATTTATTTTCTAGTGCTTATACAACACACATATGTTTAGAGCTTTTTATGCTCATTTTAGCTCTCATCTCATCTAGGTCACTTTCTTAGTGGTGTATTCAGTCCCTTCGATACAGACCATATGACAGCCATATAATCTCTGTTAGGGATTTTTATGCAGGGCCCCAACAGCCCTCTTGACTTTTGTAAGGTGAGTCCTAATTAACCCTTTCATGATTGAACATAAAGACTAAGCCAGACACGTCAATCTCTTAGTCAAGATCTTCTCTCCTTTAATAATCAAAATGCATAATATATAAGAGACAGAAGAGTCATCAAAGGGGTGTGAATAGTATACTGCAAAGCTATTGGACATCAGCATATTCTGGGAAAAAAGTGAATTAATTGTGCTCAGTTCTCAGAGACCTTGTACACAGATATTGTTTATACTAGTTTGCTGAGAAGGAGATGATAAGTGGCTCCAGAATCATATTATTATGCAGCTTCGAGGACAGACTGGCTTCTCATTAAATGTCAAAGAGTATTAGCTGACAGGCGAGCAAACAGGTTACATAAAATGAAGTTTGAATCATGACATTAACTTGACAATGGTTAGGGAACATGGCCGCTGTATCTAAGATGGCGGACAGTAGTCAAGATGGAGTCCGAAACCAGTGCGACCTCCTTAACATCTCCAATATGGGCACCTGATATCATGACCATTTAATTGTAGAATTATGCTTTATTTAGTTCAGGACAGTAGTTCTACAAGAAGACAGGGTCTACAAGCATCTTAGATGCCAATGATAGACAGGATTTGGGAAATACTGGGTATTTTATAGATTGCATGTGTCCAGACAGTGTCGTGAAGACTGTAGACTTCTACTATATATGCTCTAGGGCAGCGGTGGCGAACCTATGGCACTGGTGCCAGAGATGGCACTCGGAGGCATCTCTGTGGGCACACAGGCTGTCTCCCAGGCACAGAGTTTGCCAGACATGGCATCTTCCTGCAGTCTCAGGTAGTCCAAGTAGTGCCCTGCTATTGTAAAGTGACCCATCCTGTGCTGCTTGGTCCTGTCCAAAGAGTGAAAAGGTGTCGGATTGGAGCTCAAAGATTCTGGTAGAAATATGTTTGTTACTGCCTAAATTGCTGTGTTGGCACTTTGGGAAAAGCTAGTGGTTTTTGAGTCTCACTTTGGGCACCCGATCTCTAAAAGGTTCACCACATGTAACTTTAATAATTAGGCTGAAAATGCCCAACGTGCCAAAATAATTTTAATATAAACCTTCAAACTAAATAATAAATAGACTAAAATAATATTAAAAAAATTTCCCCAGACAGTTTGAACATCAGCTTCACATAAACGATATTTTACAGACTTCTTTGTTCTGTCTAACAGATACTGAACAACGAAGATTGTATTTTTGTTTGGAGAAGGCAAACGTCAAGGCAAAATAGTAGCATAACATGTGTAATCCAATGATCTCACATAAATGGTTCAACAGTTGATCAAAAACATAAATTATGCTCACTTGAACAGTTCCACTGTTGATCAAAAAAGAGTAAATTATATAAGTGGATACTGCAACACAGAAACATGTGGACACAGCTGTGGTGTCATGTGTCACAGATGGAGCTATTGCCAGCTGGCACCGCTACAGCCGCAGCTACAGCCAAACAATTACAGTTATTCACAAGAGCAAATGTAAATTGAAAACTCACAGGGTGGGTTCTGCAAAATAACTCTGCATTGTAATACAGCAAGTCAGGGAGCGGGGTTGGTTTTAATTACAAAAAACATTGATTACAGAGTAGTGCGGCCAAGCTGACGAATATTGGCATTAGATTGTAGCCAACTTACACAAGTTTAATTTATCTTTTTTACAATATATATATATACAAGTTCAAGGGAATTTCTAAGATGTAATTTAAATTTTTTGGTGCTAAATGAACTAATGAGTTGTCCAGAGCTAAGGTCATTTACTCCTTATCGCATCATGACATATAGGATCTCTGTAGAGGGCTCACAAGTTGAAGGCAATAGAGAAATATTGCAGATACATTACAACATATAGGGGCAAATTTACTTACCCGGTCCTGTCGCGATCCAGCGACGCGTTCTCCAATGATGATTCGGGTCTTCCGGCGATTCACTAAGGTCGTGCACCCGATGTCCACTAGGTGTCGCTGCTGCGCCTAGGCCCGTTGAGGTCCGCCGGAGTTCACCTGGTTTCTCTTGGTGCATTTGAGTGCTTGATCTTGCGACACACTTCATTTTTTAAATTCCAAGTTTTTTCCGAATCCGTCAGGTTTTTCTTTGGCCACACCCCCAATTTCTGTTGTGTGACAGCCGGCACAATCCGATCGCGTGCGGCAAAATCCCGGCGGAATTCAGCGCAAAACAGAAAAAGTCCGGAAACCCGACAAAAGTGCGCCCGCAGAGCCCTTAGTAAATGAGCCCCATTGTATGAGCAGTAAGACCCCGAAGGTTTTATCACCATAGAGAAAGATGAAAAAATTATGAGAAATAAAAAAATTAATTTGAATAATTTGAATAAATGTGAAAAAAGTTAAAAAAAAGTCAAAAAAATGTAATTCAATTCTACATCACATGTTTATATATACACTCACCGGCCACTTTATTAGGTACACCTGTCCAACTGTCCGAATCAGTCGGATTGTCCGATGGCACGCCACCTGCAGCAAAAAAAGGGTCATGTGTGACACAATCGCAATGCACCCAGTCTGAAAAAAGTGTGTCACACATCGGCATAAAGCCTTAGTAAATGTGCCCCAGTGTGCTGTGGGCCACTTAAGAATAAGTCCTGCAGCTGCTGCAGTCATATGGTCACAGGACCCCTTACTGTCGGAGCCCACCGGGGCACTCCAGTCCTCTGATGTGCCAGTCCGACACTGCCTCACGCAGCTCTGAATTATGACAAAGTTACAGATGTCAGAATACAGTAGAGTTTTACAAATTTTTTCAAGACATAACAATTTGATATTTCTGTGATGGTACTGACCCAATCATTAAAGGTGTCATCCTGCAAAAATTGCTAAATTGTCTTTTTTTTGTCAATTTTAACACATTTGGAATTTTTCCAGCAACCCAGTCCATTGCAGTGGATATTTAATGGTGACACTAGCAACTTCAATTTGACGAAGTTGCAGTTAAGAAACTTTGATACAATTCTGTAAATGGACAAATAAAAGAGCATCTGGAATTCAGGAAGTAAAATGGAAATGGAAACACAAAAGGACCTAATCCTTAGGCTACATTCACACGAACATATGGGCAACGTATATACGGCTGGTGTATATACGGTGTATATACGTCCGCCATACACGGCAATGGGCTCACGGCGCCGTGCGGGAGAGGTACGGTGCTGCACACGTGCGGCACCGTACCGTTCCGTAGCCGGGAGAAAGATAGAACATATCCTATCTTTCTCTGGAATATGGCGCCGTGCCCCATATATCACTATGGAGAGGGGCAGGGGTGAGCAGTGCTCATCCCCTCTTCCTCTCCCTGGCGCCGATGTATGCCCATCGTGCTATTGTACTGCGGGCATACATAGTGTCAATGTAGCCTTAATTTGTATTTAAGTTTATCAGTTGCTAACAGCAAATAGCTTTTGGGGTTACCCGATTTGGACTCCACTAGTCTGATTTTAATATTTCAATATTGTAGCCAAGAAAACCCCATTAATATCATTGCATGGCATTGACACCATAGTAAGTGGTCAATAAACTCCTTCAACTTTATATATTGGGGGTCATTTACTAAGGGCCCGATTTGCGGTTTCCCGACGTGTTACCCTAATATTTCCGATTTGCGCCGATTTTCCCTGAATTGCACCGGGATTTTGGCACACGCGATCGGATTTTGGCGCATCGGCGCCGGCATGCATGCAACGGTAATCGGGGCGGCATTGCCAAACGAAAACTCGACGGATTTGGAAAAACCGCAGCATTTTTTTTAAAAAATGTGTCGCGAAAATTGCACTTACCTTCACTCAGCCCGGCTCGGTGTATTCCAGTGCTTTCCGATGCTCTTCAGCGCAGGAACTACCTTAATAAATCCCGTCCGGACCCGAATCCACCGCAGAGAACGTGCCGCTGGATCGCGAATGGACCGGGCAAGTAAATCTGCCCCAATGCCTTTTTGTGCTGTTTGGGACTATTTGTTAGACAAATTCATACTACAGTATCCAGTAATGTTGTAATCTGGAAATATTTAGTACTATAGTAATAAGTGAATTTGTTGCGTTGCCAATGTATTTATAATTATTAGTCATATAATCCATGTTTAATATATTAGTAAATGTGATCTCCATAAATGTTGGGTGATGACAAATGAAGTAATATTAATAATAACAACAACTTTTTCGAATTTTTTAACATCCATTAGAGGAATTTCTCATACTTTAGGCTAAAGAACGTGTAAACAAGAGCTCTCAGCACATACCCACTGATATCGTGAAACTTGAACCTGAGGTTGGGAAAGGTCAGCAGGCTTTCACCATAGTGTCTGTGGCTATACACAGCCTGGGGCTCTTTAAGACATAATTAACATAACATACCGGGCTCAAGAGTCTTGAGGTAATTAAGATGCTGTTGTTAGTCCATTTGCAGACACTGGCTGGGGATTTGTGGTCTTTAGCTGTAAGCTGACCTTTTGCCATTAAGGCACCATAATTGTGGTCATTGTTTAAGGTACTTTGTAATCACCTGAATATTTGGCATCATTTGATCATACTCCTGGATAAGCATAAATCTTAAAGTGTATTTCATGAATGATAAGAGAATTTTTATACTCAAGTCTTCTATCAAAACTAAAAAAACAAACTGTTAAAGAAGTTATAAAAGTTTCAAGAAGTTAAAAAAACACACAAAGGACATTTTTCACCCTTTTCAATAGACTTTATTTTTAGACAGAAATTGAAAACTATAAGCTATTGGTATCATCCCATCTGTGATAACCAATATTATACATTGAGGAAGTTAGTTCCAAACACTTACAAAACAGAAAATAAAATTATTAGAGATTTAAAGGAAACCTACCATCATGGAAATATTTAATAGTGAATACAAGAAAATGTCGTAAAAAAAATGCACAAAAGCAAAAAAGGAAAAAATGATTAAAAGGATACATCTGCCCTAACATAATAATATAAAAATGATGCATGAATAGGACCCAAATACATAAAATAACCCATTCTTACCCTTCCTCTCCCATCTCCCTATACCAACCTGGCCTTGTTTCCATTGTATTTGTGACAGGACATGTTTAAAACAAAGCTTTACACAGCACATTGATATAAACATAAAAAGGTTAAGGGTTTATCAATGCAAGCAATACAAAAACAAAATCATCTTCAAATTATTCATTAAATTGTTTATAGCAGTGGTGGCAAACCTATGGCACGGGTGCCAGAGGTGGCACTCAGAGCCCTCTCTGTGGGCACCCACACCTTCACCCCAGCGCAGAGTTCACCAAACAGGAGTCTAGGCCTCTTGTACTCCCAGGCAGCTCAGGACCTTGGAAGGAAGCTACAATTATAATCCAAACTTCTCCTTTTTACTGTATTGGTGTCCTCTGGTGCCTATACGATTTAAACCTGTGACAGAGCAGGGAGTAATAAGTTACGCCTAAATCGTTACATTGGCACTTTGCAAAAAATATGTGGGTTTTGGTTGCAGTTTGGGCGCTCGGTGTCTAAAAGGTTTGCCATCACTGATCTATAGTGTTTTGTTATATACTTTCTGTTTATTACTATTAGTATCTGTATAGACTAGTAGGAAGGGTTAATGAACATTAAGAGACATTTCTGACTGTGCATCTCTAAGAGAAACTCATCACAGCTATAGTATAGATTGTTTTGCATAAGAAAAACAGACTTGTTTACCAAAAACAGGCAGCTTGACCTTTAGAATGACAGGCCGTCTGGAAAGTTGTTTACACTTAAGAAACTTTCTGCCATAGAATATTATGGCCATTTAATGTAAGTCTATGGGAGAACGCTTTGTCCTTGTTTTAAAACGTAACCAGTCTCCCCTGATAGAAGCTATATAAGGAGAACAGTCCTGGTCTTTGGTGCCTTGCAGTAAGAGAACATAGCTTGGAGGAAAAGACTGACAGTCTACCTGAGCAACCTGAAAAAGAAGCTGAGACTCTGCCATAAACCCTGAGCTTCTAGCCTGTGCCCAGGGTATCAGCCTTCTGAGAAAGATAGTTACAGCTAGCCCAGGCCTTTCTTCAGCAAAGAACCCTTCTTCTGCCATGGAGGAGATTGTCAGCCCTATGATTTTCTTGTAATGCTTTGTAGCTGAATGTGTTCAGTAATGAATGTAACTGTTCACTGCAGACCCTGACTCTCTGGACTTATTTTCCATTGTGGTGCATCACACCTTACCATCCCTTCCAGAGAGCAAAACATGTTGTGAAACCTTGATGGTGCCCAGCAAAGCTATGGGGCAACACCCTGAACCCGGGCACTGCATAACTATCCTGGTTTACATTTGGACTGTGCCCATCTATTTCTTATGTACTCTTTTGAACTGCTCAGTCCTGTGTGACCAACCTGTAAGCTGCTCTCTTGTAGCACATTTTGTCTCTCACTGTTCCCTTTAATAAAGTTTACTGTTGATTGGAAAAAAAAACCTTTTATTTGCGATGGTATCATGACCCCATAGATCTGTGGCACCAGGTCATGGTGCGGTGCTTGTCTTTCTGTGGAGCGGTGAGAAGCAGCCACCCCTCCTCCTTGGGCTGAGGAAGCCTTAGTCCAACAATAAATGTATATACATGATTAGTGATGAGTGGACCCTTTCAGGTTTGGGTTTGCCAAGTTCGAACCCAAATCCAAACACATGCCGGTAACACCAGAGATAAGAATTTTCCCGTCTCTTTATAGCCCTGAACCCGAACTTCTGAATTAAGTCCTGGAACCCAAACCTGCAATGTTCGGCACAGCCCCGAACATTGTGGTACGGTTCCGCTAATCCCCATAGTAAAACCTTCTGCAGCATTGACAAATTACTTTGTCAAAAAAAAAATAGAAATAGTATTTTAATCTGGTATCTGTGCTTTTATTATAGAACATGGGTATCAAATGTTTTGAAACAAACATGCCGACTGGAAAGTACAGTCTGATCTTCAAGCATCATCTTACAAAGCAGGAGCAGCTTGTATATAATATCCTACGTAGGCGGCATGTTATAGAGCAGTAGGAGCTGAGCAGATTGTATATAGTATCCTATACAGCACGACATGTTATAGAGCAGAGCAGCCGAGCTGATTGTATATGTTCTATTAGCGAGCATGTTATAGAGCAGTAGGAGCTGAGCAGATTGTATTAGATTCTATACAGACGACATGTGTAGAGCAGGAGCAGCGAGCTGATGTATATAGTATCTCTAGTAGGCGGCAGTTTAGAAGTAGAGAAGCTGAGCAGATGTACATTGTATCCTATCTGCAGGAGCATGTCATAGAGCAGAGGGGCTGAGCAGGTTCTTCATAGTGTCCTGTCTGCAGGCGCAGTATAGAGCAGGAAGGGCTGGACAGTTTGGTGTAGTGTCCTAAATGCAGGAAGATAGTTATAGAAAAAGCAAGCTGGGCAGGAATTTTACATAGTGTCCGCGTCTATAGGCCGCAGATAAGCAGATGACATATAGTTTAGTGAAAAAACTGTATAAATATAGGAAAAAACATTCAGTCTGGAATTTACATGTATATTTTTATCCATCTGCTCTTCCTTCTTGCTGTATACAACACACTACCCAATGATCGGATACTGAGTATATCCGCTCTAGCTCCTCACTGCTCTATAACATGCGCCCCCAGTCTGCATTTTTAATACGACAAGTTAGTTTAGGTTTCGTAAACATGTGGTATAAGGTTTTATTCCAAAATTGTTGTCATCTCTTACTCACTTAAAAAGAACAAAGACCATTTTTGGGTTCCCTCTAAATCTCAGGTTCTAAATGTGGTCTGATAGTTCCTAAACAGGCAGTAAAAGCTAATTTATCCGCCATTAACACACAATTAGCCGATCCTTCTGTTACATTAAAGCGTGTCATTTTTATTCTCCTTTAAAACCTTTCATATATTATCCATTTGAGGATCGTGTCTCTGATATTAAGGGGCTTTCATTTCACTTACCAGAGAAAGCCCATAAAGTGCTGTTTGCCTTGAACAATTTAATAAGTATTTTCATTAACATTATTAATATGACTAGACGATTTAGCAAGTCTTCAAAGAGTCCTAATCCGGGCTGTCTGTGTATTTTAACAAAACATTGTGCAGGTCAAGCTGATAACAGACGGGTTCTCTCTGCAGGCGGAACTTAGTGCAATGTGCAATCATTTGATCATTACTACCATCTGTCTGAGCATTAAGCCAAGCACACTCTTACAAGTTTTCCCTGGGCATCAAATTTATTTGGTTGATTTAGTATCTTTTCTTTTCCTTTTTTTTAATTAATCCATTTGCATGGCCTCAGCATTTAAAAGCCAAGAATTAATTTTTTTGTAATTTCAATTTAAGGGAATCCATCATCACAATTTTACTACCCAAACTAACAGCTCTGTTATGTATGGCAATGCCCACATATGCTCCCACTCAAGGGTGTTCTACAACCCAGGTCCCAGGTGCCCGGAACACTCGTGAACCCCTCTCTTCCTTAGCACATCTGTGGCAGGTCACCTTTACCTGTGTGCATTACCACAATGTCTCTGGCAGCCCTATCTCCTACGTGCGTGCGCTCAGCTCCAGCCTGGCTCTAAAGGGCCAACGCGCGACTATTGGCGCCGGCCACCCTGGTTAATTTCATAAATAGCCAGCCCTTTCATGCATACCACAGACTTTGTGTCTGAGCCCTAGAGAAGCTTTCCTTATGCCCTACGTTGTATTGTAAATCCGTTGTGACACTGGTTCCCCGGTGACCTTTATGCTGTGCCGTTGACTTTCAATCACGTACTGTCTGTCCTACACTCCTGTCGCACGGTTCTGCTCTATGACTCTGTACTTGCCTTGCCCACCACGCAGAAAAGTCGCACCTGTGGAGCGTCCTGGTGGTATCCCGCAGCAGCAAGGCCAAACCGCTTTGCAGCGGGCTCTGTTGAAAACGGCGTGGGTGCCACTTAGATTCCGCTCCCAGGTGTCGGCTTATGTCATCACTCGTGGTGGTACAATGGGCCACTACCCTGATCCTGACAACCATAACTTATTTTTTATTGTCTGACTGTGCTTTGCATGCCAAAACTCATTTTGAAATTGCTAATGAGGCTGAAGTGCTTTGGCAAGGACCTCAGGGCTTCGCTCCCACATCCTCTGACCAGTAGTGTGTTAGTTGAAGGGAGAAGGATGAGGGTGGTGTGGGTGGTGGTGGAAGCATAGAAGGGGAGGTGCTGTGATTTCTGTTCTGTGCACTGTTACACCCCCCTAAGCATCATAGACTAATTTGCATATTTCTCACAGAGAGGATCGCAGCTGTAAAATAAAACAAAGGTATGGTTGTTGGTAAGTGTGGGCATAGCCCTACATGAGATAGATAATTTAGTTTGAGTTGCCTAAATTCTTGGTGACAGTTTCCCTTTAAAGTTTGCCCAACAAAAAAGAAAATGAAGATGAACTGGGAAATTTACTAAGGGCCGCAATAGGTTTTCCGACGTGTTACCAGAATATTCCGATTTGCGCCGATTGTACCTGAATGCCCGGGATTGTGTAGCACGCGAATCGGATTGTGGCGCATCCGGCGCGGCATGCGCGCGAACGGAAATCGCGGGGCGTGGTTCTACGAACTGAAACTCCCGACGTATTCGGAAAAAACGCCGCATTTAAAAACCGAAAAAAAGTGTCCGCTTGGTGATCCGCTGACCTTACTGGTCCGAGGGTGGTGCATCTCCGTGACCGCTGTGGAGATGACGTTTTCAGGCAGGCAGCGCCCACCTGGTGGACGGCGGAGGAGGAACTACCTTCAATGAGCCCGTGCCGCCACGAATCCAGAGCAGGAGAAACGGCGCGCTGGGATCTGCGAATTGGCCGCCCCCAGGGAAGTCAAATTTGCCCAATGGATTGATGAATGTTGATAATAGAGCGTGTAATCAGCGTACTAGAACCCTCTAGAATCTAGTGCCAAGATATATTTGAAAGCCAATCATTTTCTCCGAAAGGGAACATCTGCCATAAAACATCGCCCGACGTACGCAGACAGCTGATCCTGGTGGGGGGGTTCATTTATGTTAGGTAAATTCACATTGCTAACTTTTGCCCTTGATTGTAAGGATATATGAGGTGGTATCCTGAGGTCGCCTTACAACATTGGGCTATGATTATCTTAAACTCGTCCTGCCTACCCCAGATTTATTTAATTTTATTTCTAGTGGCCTGAGACTGCTGATCAAATTGGTTTCACCCTTTGGCGCAGCTTCGGTTTTCGGCAACCCAAACTAAAATCAAGTCATCAATCTCATAAACCCCCTTCCTGAATGGGTAGAGGTCATCTTTGATGCCCATTTTTATTCTTTGGATGCACCAATATAATCTTAAGCCCTTCTGAGACATAAAAAATCACTTTACAAAAACCCAAACACTAAAGTTAGGGCACCATAACTGACCATGACACCACCAAAAACAATACACTCACCACCATTGTGAGGATAGGAATTTAAAAGCCAGCAAAGATTTGCAGTCGCTTACCATGGCGGTGGGGAGTGTTTTAGCCAACCACGTCCAGACATTCAATGAGTCTAGGGTGGACCCAAACCCGCAAAGTTTGGAAAATAACCTGAATATCTTCCGCTCAACATTAGATATCATCCTATGGACCAAAGTAGTCTGGATGGACAACACAGGATAACAGTTATAAAAAAGTGCCTTAGAATCCAACACTCTTAGTTAGATACAATTCTTGATCATTTTATAAAAATACTTTTCACGTTCGCACCTTTATGATGTATTTCTTTAGATTCCCCATGCTACATAAATGGCTTGCCTGAAACTACTGGTCAATGAGGCAGCGATTGCAGCTAATGAAGTCATCCAACGGTCGTGCAGCCAACTTCTTCACTCGGCCATCTCTTAGGTGAGTAATATGTATTTATAACCACACGAGTTTGTCCTTCTGATGATTTTTTATTGGCAAGCAAACAGATGTTTTGTTTGAAGAAAGAAAACAACAACAACAGGCCCAAATGTGGTAACTGTGCCCAAACCCACTTTTGGTCTATTTATTCGGCCCCACAAGTGGAGGCCAATGGCCCTATTCCGTTGTAGTGATTTTATAGATAATTCGAGGTTGTGTTCTCTTACGGCAGTGAAAATCTAAACTAATTGAACTCACATTTGTCAAGTAACTAAAGCGACCTAACGTTACAACAATTGTACCTGGAAACTGGTGCGAAGTAAGATATACGTAGTCTCAGATGTCAGACACATGTGAACCTTAAGTAATACAGAACTGGGCAAAAGTTTTGTAGGCAGGTGCAGATAAATTATAGAAGAATTCTTAAAAAGAATAAAGGGTTAATAAGTTAAAAGGGTTATAAGTTATTTTTTCTCAAGTAACAAAATGCAAAGAGAGAACCCCCAAAAAGAATCTACATCAAGTATTGGGGATGACCACCTTGCTAGCTCACTTGTTCCAGATTTATAGCTTTGAAATAACTCGGCAGGGAGGCTGTCCCAGCCTCGAGAACTAACGCATGGTATATATGGATTAACTTGCTCAAATCTTTGGTCTCACCATGCATTACTAGTAGCAGGATGATGTTGACATCAGGTTCTGTGGAGCCATATTGTCTTGTTGGTGCTTTGGGGCGCAATTATCTTAGTTTTTTCTCTTTTCTCTCAAATATTTGCCCTATTTTAGCACATTTGAATATTTGCACAAAAATTTGCGACTTTTTTACAAACCCTATAAAGTTTGCTAAATTTTTTTATCAGTTGGCACCTGATAATATCTTACAGCCTTATCTCAAAGCTATGTGCCCGCCCATAATGGATCCGTTAGCGTGTGGCATACAACAGGGTGGAGAAGAACAAGAGAGAAGTGCTCCATACCCACTCCCCAATCCATTGAAAGAAAGGACAAACGTCTCAACACAAATTCACCCAAATATAGGACGTTGACCTTAATTTTGCGGCTAGTGCAGTGCACTTAAGACACAGGGTGGCCCACCGCACTGTAACCAGGAGCCACAAACTTCTACTTTTGGCCCTCCTTTGAATGGTTCTTAAAATCCAATGTGGGTGATGATCAAAGTTTGCAAATTTGCGCATTGTGGTAAAAAACATCAACAACTTCCTGACCAGAGCTCCAGTCCCAACCAGATGAGCAGTAATCTGGTATAGGTAGCTAAACTTGTGGGGGGGGATATCATTGGGTTTTTTTTGCCTTGTTTTGGAAAGAAGTTGTGGGTACAAATGCTGGTTGCGACATTCCATACGCAAATGATCATAGGACAGTGCAAAGTCACTCTGACTTTACGTCAACTTCATTATGTGCTAGACTAGTTTTCAGTTTCGGCGCAAGGTCCTGTGCAAAGTAAGTCGTCCCCACCCCTGGTCTATGTCTGTGACATTTGATGGGGTTTTTTTGCGACTTTTCCATGCTACAGTCGCAAACAACCATAAAGAATAAGCCGATTTTAACAAGGGTCAAGCCACTTCTGAATATGACTGCGCGGAGCCTCAAAGAAGAAAAGAGCTGTCACAGTCAGCCAGTCTAATGATAAATTACCCCTGTGACTTTTGCTGCAGCTGTTTTTAAAAAGACGCAAAGGGCTCAAAACTCAAATACGAAATATATCACCTCTACTGCTCCATCACCATGTACGTGTGAAAACTGGAGCATGAGCCGCAACTAAGCCAGGTGGAGATGGGAGAGCGATGCTCCTCCCTCTCTTTCATAATGAGCTGAACAACACGGAATGGATCTGGAATCTTTGTGGTGAGTTGCATGGCTCGGACACAGGACCACATGTATTAAAGTGTTTGACCCCATTTTTCTGTCTGACTTGCCATGAAAACAAAAAGTGCAAACTGTTTTATTAGGAGGTTTTGTGCCAGTTTGTTTGTACGGCTGTGTATTATGTAGAAAACAGCAATTATTTGGGAAATAGACTCCACCCCCCTATCAACATATTGCACATTATCAAACTAGAGTTATACAGAGTGTATACAGAGTGTTGTCTCTAGTTTAGTTTTAAGGAAGCTGTGATGGATGATTATTATTTGCCCCCAGCGTAAAAAAATGTATAGTACTACCTCTGTCCTTACTGGGGTCCAGTGGGCTCCTCAAAAGTGGACGCATACAAAAGATTAAGCTTGTGGGCTGTGGCCTGTAGTAGGATTAGACTTGGTGCCGCACCCAAAAGGACACTTCCAACGTACATGATGACCCCTAGTTACAGGACGGACTTCTCTGCCCACTGTGACTCTACTGCGCTCTCTGGAGGCCTATTTCGTCCAGGGTACAATGATTTGGATGAAGACAATCTGTAATCCTTGGTTTCAATGGCAGCACCAAAATTTGAAATCCAATTGTCAAAAGGACAAAAAATCTTTTTTTACTAGAGTTTAGAGTTTTTATCCAATTATAAAAAATACCAGTTCCTACGACATCCAAATTCACTAAGAAAACAACCTTAAGACCTATCTGTTGTAAACCCCCAGGTTATGTTTACTCGAAAGTGCAATTCATAATCGACTGCACATCCATAGTATAGGATATGACTTTTTGACACCAATGGGGCACATACTATGTTCCAAACGCGTTTTTCCCTGGTTTTCCGAATTAACGTTTTTGCATTTTGACACCACACTTACATACCACCAGAATAGGAAGGTGAACTCCGGCGGACTCGGCGCAGCAGCGACACTGGTGGAAATTAGCGTGCACGACCTTAGTGAATCGCGGAATCGGAAAAGACGAATCAGGGACCGTTTGATTTTTTTTGTAAGTAAAGCGCCCAATATCACAAATAATATGACTTTAAAGTTGCTACTGTGACATAGATATCTGGACTTTAGAGCCAAGAGGAAATATAAGGAAGGGCATATATCCATTACTAACTGGAACAAATTAATAGGTTGCACGGCCCTGTCCCTTCATTTATAACTGCTAATTTAATGTGGATTGATGCACTGTTCCTGACTTTTTTTTATACTCCTTTAGAGATTTGTGTGACACTTGCTGGGATTTTGTTATGGATCCTTGACCTGTTGCCAGAAACCTTGGACTACTTCTGCCTTATTCTTTTGTAACTTGGGCCATCTGTTTTGACTCCAATTTTTTTGACTTGTGTTGTCGTGTTTTTTTTTTAATTTGTCTTACATTGCATTATCTGGGGTGGGTACACCACCACAATTGTAATCGGTGTTTTATGACAAGGAACAAGATTGGCAGGAAACAGAGGTTGTTGGGAAGTGTAGCGCTCACACATTCTCATTGTATTGGACAACCAAATTTTAAAAATGCGCGCTGCACCACAGTGTTGGAGGATTAACGTGGCTACTGACGGACGTGGATAAGCCGCGCGTGTAGCCCCAATAGCCGGTAAGTAAATTTACATATTAAGGATAAAGTTTAGTAAAAGTTAAGCTGAGACGTGATGATTAGCCTCTAAAAAGAGCTATCATCATGTCCCTTACATCCATTTACACCGATCTAACCTTTATAGGTAGAATAGTGGGGTGGTAGTTTCCCTTTAAACATTTGATACACTGTCATCAGTAACACTGTTTAGTTCAGTTTATACAGTATATTAGATGGATTAGTAAATAAGATTTTTCTGTAAAAAATGAAATATCTAATGGGTGTTCAATGTCGCCATCGGCAGGAGGGAAGTGGGAGCTAGCAGAGCAGTTTGCTTACAGTTTTCTGGGTTCAATAGAACCAGATTCATGTGACATAACATTGTACAAAGGGAAGGTTAATCCATAGGATTTTCAACAACAATGTAAGCCGTTTTATGTTGCCCCCAGATGCTCTTGAACAGCATTCGTCCAATCTAGGAATGCTCTTTAACATTGGTGTTTTTTTCCATGTATCTATAAAAATCACCATGGGATTGTCAACTCTATAAACTAAAAACTTTTTATATAATCTTTATGTCAACAGTTCACAGTCTGAATGCTATTCAAAACAAGAAGGAACACCAAACATAGTAATCTCACTTCCTTCACACTTCGGCTCTCTGCCAATCTCCCGGGACTCCGAATGTGACATCGATGCTTTACTTCATTCAAGTCTTAATTAAGTCCTCACATTTCGGGTTCACCTACGTGACTGTTTCCATTGGTCTGTTGACAAGATGAATGGAATCTGTTCTTTTCCAACAGATTATGCAATCCGTGCAGTGTAATAGCCCTGATGTTTTCTCTACGTGGAAGCGGTTGCACATTAATAAAATAACTAAAAGCAGGAGAGGCCAAGCTTTTCACTGCTAGCGCTTCACCTCTTTCTATGCAAAATATGTTGTTTTTTTAATTTTTGTTGATTCTAAGAATATGTGCGAGAGAACTGAAATTTGATGCGCTTGTTAACCATTTTTATAAATAGTGCAAAGGCTGAGGCAAAAGATGAGAAACAACGAACATTTCAATGATCCGATATAGGGATTCACATAGATATAGAGTTTAGGAAAAAACCCGGGATTTGTATAAGACGCGCGCCCCAAATAGGTCCGACACAGGTTCATATGGTTCAAGGTTACGTTTATTTGTAAGGTAAAAAAGGACTAACAGTGTTTAGGGGTGGTCTACCCCCTTCATCAGGTCAGCTGTGTGGAATACTTATGTCGCCGGGAGGATGGAAAAATTAGGCTGAGTGTTAAAGCCCAAAAAACGGTAAAGACGGTTGGTGCGAGGGTGATGGTAAGAACTGAATGTCCTCTAAAGTATGAGCGCGACCATAGGGTATGCAGAGTGGTTCTGAGCAGATAAGAAGCCCTGAGAGACCACAATGCATCGCTATGGAATAACAACATTGGATTTAGCCCCATAATCTTTCTGTAGCACTCACAAACTGAAAATCAGTATGGCTATATATGTATAAATATATTGCTATGGGAACCTGCATTAGGCTTGCTGGTGAAGATTTAGAGAGATCCGCGAAACATATCGTCACGGAGCTTGATGACATCGAGTAGCGTCAATTTAGCGTACTCGAAAATGCCTGTGCTCGGACGAGTTATGCGACCAGACCTCAGAGAAAATGGCAATCTCCCGCCGTTTCGCTTTTAGTACGGCCAGGGGAAAAAACAGCAGCCATCAAAGCAGGGAAAAGCGAGACTCTGCACTCCACCGCAGCATGACGTGGTACCTTACAACGTCGATAGCAGTGTTTGGTCTGGCAGATCAGGTGACCACTGGAATAGATAGCCCACTGCACGTTCCGGCCTCGATCATTCTCTGTCCCACATGGATGCGCTATGGTAAGAGAGCTGCTGCATGCGTAGGCAAGCCGCTTAGGCTGTTCTATAGAATAGATGTTAGGCAGGAGTGCATCTACACGAACCCATATGTTTTCTTAGAGCTGGCTAAAATAATTCGCTTTTATTTTACCTTTTTTGCTTTGCTTGTGATGGGACTAGGCTTGCTGGCATTAGCTATGATGCAGCTAAGTTCTAACCATATTGTGAGGGAATTGCAAGGCGAGACTGCTACCGTTGCTGTATTCTAGCTCTTAGTGACACAATATCTCACCTTCATACACCAGCATAGGTATGTTGGGATTATTAGGAGTTGATTTTGATTTAGAATTAGGCAGAGTATGATGATTTATTTTTTTTTACCTTTCATTTCTTTTATAGCCAAGTCATCAGGCACAGACAAAGTACCAGTTGTGTGCCTGTCAAGTGTAGGTTATGAAACTAGCCATAGCCAATAGAGCTAGCATCGATTTTGTTAAAAAAATAAAAATGAAACACAAATAAAAAAAAAATTAAAGTTTACACCTTTACAATTCTGCGAAAATTTTAACCGAAGCGGCTAGGGAGTAGATGGACACGAGGGCAGTGACGGTGGCGTTCCAACTATCAATGCTATGGGCCCAGGAGGACCGCTGGAGAAAGTCCCTGGCATCAAGCAGTCCGCGTGACTGACCCACATGCTGTATGAAGGAGCAGGGCAACGCCGCAGAGAACTACATCACCTAGGTTATTCATGTCATCAAGCTACTGGACTGTGGTAGAGCACTGTTGAGGCGGAAGGACAGAACAGTGCGACAAGAGGTAGATGCTGTGGATTGCGAGACATGCTTTCTAGCAATTGTCCCTCAGTCAGTCTTCCCGCCAGTCCACTCATGTCACCGAAATCGCCCTCCTCCAGGCTCTCCCACCTCAGCTCATTCCCCCCAGTCGCCCCCTCCCAGCAAAATTTTGGAATGTTAGAACGAGGCTATACTCTGAGAACCTGTTTTCTGGAACCCTTCCACAGTCAAAAACACTTGTTGCGGATGCCTGAACTGACGCAATTTATCCGATGCCCAGGTTTACCACGGTCGCAGTTCTGTGGGTCGACAAGCATCATCTTACAAAGCAGGAGCAGCTTGTATATAATATCCTACGTAGGCGGCATGTTATAGAGCAGTAGGAGCTGAGCAGATTGTATATATCCGAATCAGTCGGATTGTCCGATGGCACGCCACCTGCAGCAAAAAAAGGGTCATGTGTGACACAATCGCAATGCACCCAGTCTGAAAAAAGTGTGTCACACATCGGCATAAAGCCTTAGTAAATGTGCCCCAGTGTGCTGTGGGCCACTTAAGAATAAGTCCTGCAGCTGCTGCAGTCATATGGTCACAGGACCCCTTACTGTCGGAGCCCACCGGGGCACTCCAGTCCTCTGATGTGCCAGTCCGACACTGCCTCACGCAGCTCTGAATTATGACAAAGTTACAGATGTCAGAATACAGTAGAGTTTTACAAATTTTTTCAAGACATAACAATTTGATATTTCTGTGATGGTACTGACCCAATCATTAAAGGTGTCATCCTGCAAAAATTGCTAAATTGTCTTTTTTTTGTCAATTTTAACACATTTGGAATTTTTCCAGCAACCCAGTCCATTGCAGTGGATATTTAATGGTGACACTAGCAACTTCAATTTGACGAAGTTGCAGTTAAGAAACTTTGATACAATTCTGTAAATGGACAAATAAAAGAGCATCTGGAATTCAGGAAGTAAAATGGAAATGGAAACACAAAAGGACCTAATCCTTAGGCTACATTCACACGAACATATGGGCAACGTATATACGGCTGGTGTATATACGGTGTATATACGTCCGCCATACACGGCAATGGGCTCACGGCGCCGTGCGGGAGAGGTACGGTGCTGCACACGTGCGGCACCGTACCGTTCCGTAGCCGGGAGAAAGATAGAACATATCCTATCTTTCTCTGGAATATGGCGCCGTGCCCCATATATCACTATGGAGAGGGGCAGGGGTGAGCAGTGCTCATCCCCTCTTCCTCTCCCTGGCGCCGATGTATGCCCATCGTGCTATTGTACTGCGGGCATACATAGTGTCAATGTAGCCTTAATTTGTATTTAAGTTTATCAGTTGCTAACAGCAAATAGCTTTTGGGGTTACCCGATTTGGACTCCACTAGTCTGATTTTAATATTTCAATATTGTAGCCAAGAAAACCCCATTAATATCATTGCATGGCATTGACACCATAGTAAGTGGTCAATAAACTCCTTCAACTTTATATATTGGGGGTCATTTACTAAGGGCCCGATTTGCGGTTTCCCGACGTGTTACCCTAATATTTCCGATTTGCGCCGATTTTCCCTGAATTGCACCGGGATTTTGGCACACGCGATCGGATTTTGGCGCATCGGCGCCGGCATGCATGCAACGGTAATCGGGGCGGCATTGCCAAACGAAAACTCGACGGATTTGGAAAAACCGCAGCATTTTTTTTAAAAAATGTGTCGCGAAAATTGCACTTACCTTCACTCAGCCCGGCTCGGTGTATTCCAGTGCTTTCCGATGCTCTTCAGCGCAGGAACTACCTTAATAAATCCCGTCCGGACCCGAATCCACCGCAGAGAACGTGCCGCTGGATCGCGAATGGACCGGGCAAGTAAATCTGCCCCAATGCCTTTTTGTGCTGTTTGGGACTATTTGTTAGACAAATTCATACTACAGTATCCAGTAATGTTGTAATCTGGAAATATTTAGTACTATAGTAATAAGTGAATTTGTTGCGTTGCCAATGTATTTATAATTATTAGTCATATAATCCATGTTTAATATATTAGTAAATGTGATCTCCATAAATGTTGGGTGATGACAAATGAAGTAATATTAATAATAACAACAACTTTTTCGAATTTTTTAACATCCATTAGAGGAATTTCTCATACTTTAGGCTAAAGAACGTGTAAACAAGAGCTCTCAGCACATACCCACTGATATCGTGAAACTTGAACCTGAGGTTGGGAAAGGTCAGCAGGCTTTCACCATAGTGTCTGTGGCTATACACAGCCTGGGGCTCTTTAAGACATAATTAACATAACATACCGGGCTCAAGAGTCTTGAGGTAATTAAGATGCTGTTGTTAGTCCATTTGCAGACACTGGCTGGGGATTTGTGGTCTTTAGCTGTAAGCTGACCTTTTGCCATTAAGGCACCATAATTGTGGTCATTGTTTAAGGTACTTTGTAATCACCTGAATATTTGGCATCATTTGATCATACTCCTGGATAAGCATAAATCTTAAAGTGTATTTCATGAATGATAAGAGAATTTTTATACTCAAGTCTTCTATCAAAACTAAAAAAACAAACTGTTAAAGAAGTTATAAAAGTTTCAAGAAGTTAAAAAAACACACAAAGGACATTTTTCACCCTTTTCAATAGACTTTATTTTTAGACAGAAATTGAAAACTATAAGCTATTGGTATCATCCCATCTGTGATAACCAATATTATACATTGAGGAAGTTAGTTCCAAACACTTACAAAACAGAAAATAAAATTATTAGAGATTTAAAGGAAACCTACCATCATGGAAATATTTAATAGTGAATACAAGAAAATGTCGTAAAAAAAATGCACAAAAGCAAAAAAGGAAAAAATGATTAAAAGGATACATCTGCCCTAACATAATAATATAAAAATGATGCATGAATAGGACCCAAATACATAAAATAACCCATTCTTACCCTTCCTCTCCCATCTCCCTATACCAACCTGGCCTTGTTTCCATTGTATTTGTGACAGGACATGTTTAAAACAAAGCTTTACACAGCACATTGATATAAACATAAAAAGGTTAAGGGTTTATCAATGCAAGCAATACAAAAACAAAATCATCTTCAAATTATTCATTAAATTGTTTATAGCAGTGGTGGCAAACCTATGGCACGGGTGCCAGAGGTGGCACTCAGAGCCCTCTCTGTGGGCACCCACACCTTCACCCCAGCGCAGAGTTCACCAAACAGGAGTCTAGGCCTCTTGTACTCCCAGGCAGCTCAGGACCTTGGAAGGAAGCTACAATTATAATCCAAACTTCTCCTTTTTACTGTATTGGTGTCCTCTGGTGCCTATACGATTTAAACCTGTGACAGAGCAGGGAGTAATAAGTTACGCCTAAATCGTTACATTGGCACTTTGCAAAAAATATGTGGGTTTTGGTTGCAGTTTGGGCGCTCGGTGTCTAAAAGGTTTGCCATCACTGATCTATAGTGTTTTGTTATATACTTTCTGTTTATTACTATTAGTATCTGTATAGACTAGTAGGAAGGGTTAATGAACATTAAGAGACATTTCTGACTGTGCATCTCTAAGAGAAACTCATCACAGCTATAGTATAGATTGTTTTGCATAAGAAAAACAGACTTGTTTACCAAAAACAGGCAGCTTGACCTTTAGAATGACAGGCCGTCTGGAAAGTTGTTTACACTTAAGAAACTTTCTGCCATAGAATATTATGGCCATTTAATGTAAGTCTATGGGAGAACGCTTTGTCCTTGTTTTAAAACGTAACCAGTCTCCCCTGATAGAAGCTATATAAGGAGAACAGTCCTGGTCTTTGGTGCCTTGCAGTAAGAGAACATAGCTTGGAGGAAAAGACTGACAGTCTACCTGAGCAACCTGAAAAAGAAGCTGAGACTCTGCCATAAACCCTGAGCTTCTAGCCTGTGCCCAGGGTATCAGCCTTCTGAGAAAGATAGTTACAGCTAGCCCAGGCCTTTCTTCAGCAAAGAACCCTTCTTCTGCCATGGAGGAGATTGTCAGCCCTATGATTTTCTTGTAATGCTTTGTAGCTGAATGTGTTCAGTAATGAATGTAACTGTTCACTGCAGACCCTGACTCTCTGGACTTATTTTCCATTGTGGTGCATCACACCTTACCATCCCTTCCAGAGAGCAAAACATGTTGTGAAACCTTGATGGTGCCCAGCAAAGCTATGGGGCAACACCCTGAACCCGGGCACTGCATAACTATCCTGGTTTACATTTGGACTGTGCCCATCTATTTCTTATGTACTCTTTTGAACTGCTCAGTCCTGTGTGACCAACCTGTAAGCTGCTCTCTTGTAGCACATTTTGTCTCTCACTGTTCCCTTTAATAAAGTTTACTGTTGATTGGAAAAAAAAACCTTTTATTTGCGATGGTATCATGACCCCATAGATCTGTGGCACCAGGTCATGGTGCGGTGCTTGTCTTTCTGTGGAGCGGTGAGAAGCAGCCACCCCTCCTCCTTGGGCTGAGGAAGCCTTAGTCCAACAATAAATGTATATACATGATTAGTGATGAGTGGACCCTTTCAGGTTTGGGTTTGCCAAGTTCGAACCCAAATCCAAACACATGCCGGTAACACCAGAGATAAGAATTTTCCCGTCTCTTTATAGCCCTGAACCCGAACTTCTGAATTAAGTCCTGGAACCCAAACCTGCAATGTTCGGCACAGCCCCGAACATTGTGGTACGGTTCCGCTAATCCCCATAGTAAAACCTTCTGCAGCATTGACAAATTACTTTGTCAAAAAAAAAATAGAAATAGTATTTTAATCTGGTATCTGTGCTTTTATTATAGAACATGGGTATGAAATGTTTTGAAACAAACATGCCGACTGGAAAGTAAAGTCTGATCTTCAAGCATCATCTTACAAAGCAGGAGCAGCTTGTATATAATATCCTACAATGCCTCGGTTAACAATAATTTCTAATCAAGCCAATCACATGGCGGCAACTTAGTGCATTAGGACCTGTAGACATGGTAAAGACAATCTCCGGCAGTTCAAAACCGAAGCCTCAGTATGGGGAAGAAAGGTGATTTGAGTGCCTATTGAAAGTGGCATGGTTGTTGGTGCCAGAAGGCTGGGTCTTCGGCTGGCTCTGAGTATTTCAGAAACTTGCTGATCTACTGGGATGTCACGCACAACAGCTTGGGTTACAGGATATGGGCTGAAAAGAAAAAACATCCAGTGAGCGGCAGTTCTGTGGGCGGAAACGGAAATGCCTTGTGATTGACAGAGGTCAGAGGAGAATGGGCAGATGGTACGAAGCTGATCGCACAGCACTGTCGAACTGAGGCACGAGGGCACGCAGCAGAAGCCACACCGGGGCCACTCCTTTCAGCTACGAAGAACAGGAAATGAGGATACAATTTGCCCACCAAGGCTCATCGAAAAGTTGGACAGTAGAGATGGAAAAAACGTTGCCTGGTCGGATGAGTCTCGATTTCTGCTGCGGACATTCGAGGGAGGGTCAGATTTGGCTTCAACAACATTGAAGCATGGATCATCCTGGCTTGTATCAATGGTTCAGGCTGGTGGTGGTGGTGTTATGAGTGTGGGGACTACTTTTCTTGGCACTCCTTTGGGCCCTGATACCCAATTTGGGGAGCATCGTTTGCAACGCCACAGCCCCCGGAGTATTGTTGTGACATGTCCATCCCTTTTGACACAATGTGGACCCAACATTGATGGCTACTCAGCAGGGTAATGCGCATGTCATAAAGCTGGAATTCATCTCAGGATGGTTTTCTGACATGAAATGAGGTCATGTACTCTCAAATGGCCTCCACAGTCACCCAATTCAATCCAATAGGCTCTTGGTATGTGGTGGACGGGGATTCGCATCATGGATGTTGTGCAGCCGAAAAATCTGCGGCAAAAACGTGTGATGCATCATGTCAATATGGACCCAAATCTCTGAGGAATGCTTCCAGCACCTTGTTGAATCTAGCCACGAAGAAACCTGAGGCAGTTTGAAGGCAAAAGGGGCGTGTCCAACCAGTTAACTAGCATGGTGTACCTAATGAAGTGGCCGGTGAGTGTATGTGCAGCGCAACATCTATAGGGAACATATATAGCGGCACATTTTTCTTACACGGTTCGGAGAGATTCACCGATTAAGTACACTGTGCGATGATAATGCCAATGTTCTACGATTGTACTAGATTGCTTGCGCCGATATCTGCATGTGTCGCTTCCCCAGCTCAGGACCAACAGAGTTCACCATATTTTTAGTGGGACATCTAAGGGATTGTGACACCAACTTGGCAAGTTTAAATCCCGTGCTCAGTCCGCCGAATCGTCGGATTGTCCGATGGCACGCACCTGCAGCAAAAAAGGGTCGTGATGTGACACTTTTCAATCACAATGCACCCAGTCTGAAAAAACAGCGGTCACAATCGGCATAAAGCTCTTAGTAAATCTGCCAGGTGAGTTGGGCCATCTTAAGAATAAGCCCTGCAGCTTCTGAAGTCATATGGTTCACAGTGATCCACTACTGCCGGAGCCAACCGGGGATCCGGTCCTCTGATGTGCCAGCTGACATGGCCTGCGTAGCTCTGAATTATGACAAGGTTACAGATGTCCAGAATACAGTAGAGAGTTTTTTTCAAGGAACATAACAATTGATATATCTGTGATGCGCTGACCCAATATTAAGGTGTCATTCCTGAAAATGCTTAATTGTCTTTTTTTTGTCAATTTACCACATTTGGAATTTGTTCAGAAACCCCAGTCCATTGCAGTGGTATTTATGGTGACATAGCCACTTCAATTTGATGAAGTTGCAGTAAGAAATTTGATTACAATTCTGTATGGAAAAAAAAAGAGCATTAGCTATTGGAATTCAGGAAGTAAACTGTTAATGGAAACACAAAAGGACCAGCCTTAGGCTACATTCAACACGAACATCGGGAACGATATACGTCTAGTGTATATACGGTCATATATACGTCCCCCGTACACGGCAATGGGCGCCACGGCTGCCGGGTTGGGAGAGGTACGGGGTGCACCGTGCGGCACAGTAACACGTTCGTAGCCGGGAGAAAGATAGGCAACATATCATATCTTTCTCCGGAATACGGCGCTGTGCGACAATAGAACTATGGAGAGGGGCAGGGGGGTAGTGCTCATCCTCTTCCTCTCCTGGGCCAATGGATGCCCGCCGTGCTTGGTACGGCGTGGCATACATTGTGTGAAGTAGACTTAATTTGTATGTAAATAAATGAGGGGTGATGACACTTGCACAGAAAACGGAGCTTTCTCTTTCATTCTAAGCTTCAGTTGCTTAACAGACAATAGTTTGGACTCCAATAATCGATTTTAAATATTTCAATATTGTAGCCAAGAAACCCATTAATATTATTATTGCATGGCATGACCATAGTAGGTGGTCAATAAACTCCTCAACTTTATACATTGCCTTTTTGCTGTTGGGACATTTGTTAGACAATTCATATCAGTACCAGTAATGTTGTATCTGGAAATATTAGTACTATAGTATAAGTGAATTGTTGCGTTGCCAATGTATTTTAATTTTTTAGTCATATAATCCATGTTAATATATTAGTAAATGTATGATCTCCATAAATGTTGGGCGATGACAATGAAGTAATATAATAATAACAACAACTTTTTGAAGTTATTTAACATCCATTACGAGGAATTCTCATACTTAGGCTAAAGAACGTTAAACCAAGAGCTCTCAGCACATACCACTGATATCATGAAACTTGAACCGAGGTTGGGAAAGGTCAGCAGGTTCACCAGCAGTGTCTGTGGATACACACAGCCTGGGGCTCTTTAAGACATAATTAAATAACATACCGGGCTCAAGAGTTCTGAGGTAATTAAGATGCTTGTTGTAGTCCATTTGCAGACACTGGCTGGGGATTTGTGGTCTTTAGCTGTAAGCTGACCTTTTGCCATTAAGGCACCATAATTGTGGTCATTGTTTAAGGGTATACTTGTAATCACCTGAGTATTTGGCATCATTTGATCATACTCCTGGATAAACATAAATCTTAAAGTGATTTCAAGAATGATAAGAGACTTTTATACTCAAGTCTTTATCAAAACTAAAAAAAAAACCGTTAAAGAAGTTATAAAAGTTCAAAAAGTTAAAAAAAAACACAAAGGACATTTCTCACCTTTTCAATAGACTTTATTTTTGACAGAATTGAAAAACTATAAGTTATTGGTATCATCCCATCTGTGATAACCAATATTATGACATTGAGGAGTTAGTTCCAAAACACTACATAACAGAAAATAAAATTATTAGAGATTTAAAGGAAACCTCCATCATGGAAATATTTTCTAGTGAATACAAGAAAATGTCGTTAAAAAAAAAATGCCACAAAAAGCAAAAAAGGAAAAAAATGATTAAAAGGATACAGCTGCCCTAACATAATAATATAAAAATGATGCATGAATAGGACCCCAAATCATAAAATAAACCCATTCATACCCTTCCTCCATCTCCCTATGCCAGCTGGCCTTGTTTCCATGTGTATTTGGACAGGACATGTTTAAAACCAAAGCTTTACCACAGACATTGATAAATAAAAAAAGGTTAAGGGTTTATCAATGCAAGCAATTACAAAAACAAAATCATCTTCAAATTATTCATAAATTGTTTAAACAGTGATGGCGAACCTATGGCACGGGTGGCCAGAGGTGGCACTCAGAGCCCTCTCTGTGGGCAACCCCGCCTGAGTTCACCAAACAGGACTCTAGGCCTTTGTACTCCAGGCAGCTCAGGACCTTGGAAGGAAGCTAGCTACAATTATAATCCAAACTTCTCCTTTTACTGTATTGGTGTCCTCTGGTGCTATACGATTTAAACCTGTGACAGAGCAGGGGAGTAATAAGTAGCCTAAATCGTTACATTGCACTTTGCAAAAAATATGTGGGTTTTGGTTGCCAGTTTGGCGCTCGTGTCTAAAAGGTTTGCCATCACTGATCTATAGGTGTTTTGTTATTACTTTTGTTATTATCTATAGTATCTGTATAGACTAGTAGGAAGGGTTAATGAACATTAAAGAAGATTTCGACGTGCAATCTCTAAGAGAAAACTCATCACAGCTATAGTATAATTGTTTTTGCATAAGAAAAACAGAACTGTTTACCAAAAACAGGGCAGCTGGACCTTAGAATGACAGGCGTCTGGAAAGTTGTGTTACACTTAAGAAACTTATGCCATAGAATATTATGGCCATTTATGTAAGTCTTCGGGAGAGAACGCTTCTGTCCTTGTTTTAAACGTAACCAGTCTCCCATGATAGAAGCATATAAGGAGAACATCCTGGTCTTTGGTGCCTTGCAGTAAGAGAACATAGCTTGGAGGAAAAGAACTGACAGTCTTACCTGAGCAACCCGAAAAGAAGCGAGACTCTGCCATAAACCCTTCTTCTGCCAGGAGGAGATTGTCAGCGCCTATGTTTCTTGTAATGCTTTGTCGCTGAATGTGTTCAGTAATGAATGTAACCGTTCACTGCAGACCCTGCCTCTGGACTTATTTTCCATTGTGGTGCAATACACACCTTACCATCCCTTCAGAGAGCAAAAACATGTTGTGAAACTTGAGGTGCCCAGCAAAGCTTGGGGCCACCCTGTAACCGGGCACATGCATAAACTATCCGGTACATTGGACTGTGAACCAACTCGATTTGCTACTTGACCCATGTATCTTTTGAATGCTCAGTCCTCTGGTGAACACCGTAAAGCTGCTCTCTTGTAGCACATTTGTCTCTCACTGTTCCCTTTAATAAAGTTTACTGTTGATTGAAAAAAAAAAAACCTTTATTTCGCTATGGTATCATGACCCCAAGATCTGCGGAAACAGGGTCAGGGTGCGGTCTTGTCTTTCGTGGAGCGGTAGAGAAGCAGCCACCCCTCTCTTGGATGAGGGAAGCCTTAGTCCAACAATAAAATGTTATACATGATTAGTGATGAGTGGACCCTTCAGGTTTGGGTTTGCCAGTTCGAACCCAAATCCAAACATCAGGCCGGTAACACCAGAGATAAGAATTTTCCCGTACTCTTTATAGCCCGAAACCCGAAACTCTGAATTAAGCCTGGACCCAAACCTGCAATTTCGGCACAGCCCCGAATATTGTGGTACGATTCCGAATCCCCATAGAAAACCTATGCAGCATTGACAAATTACTTTGTCAAAAAAAATAGAAATAGTATTTTAATCTGGTATCTGTGCGTTTTTATAGAAACATGGGTATCAAATGTTTTGAAACAAACATGCCGACTGGAAAGTACAGTCTGATCTTCAACGCATCATATTACAAAGCAGAATGCAGCCTTTGGAGATAATATCCTACATAGGCGGCATGTTATAGAGCAGTAGGAGCTGAGCAGATTGTATATAGTATCCTATACAGACGACATGTTATAGAGCAGGAGCAGCCGAGCTGATTGTATATAGTATCCTATGTAGGCGGCATGTTATAGAGCAGTAGGAGCTGAGCAGATTGTATATAGTATCCTATACAGACGACATGTTGTAGAGCAGGAGCAGCCGAGCTGATTGTATATAGTATCCTATGTAGGCGGCATGTTATAGAGTAGAAGAAGCTGAGCAGATTGTACATTGTATCCTATCTGCAGGAGCATGTCATAGAGCAAGAGGGGCTGAGCAGGTTCTTCATAGTGTCCTGTCTGCAGGCAGCATGTTATAGAGCAGGAAGGGCTGGACAGTTTGTGTGTAGTGTCCTAAATGCAGGCAGAATGTTATAGAAAAAGCAAAGCTGGGCAGAATTTACATATTGTCCGGTCTATAGGCAGCAGATAAGCAGATTGAAATATAGTTTAGTGAAAAACTGTATAAATATAGAAAAATTCTATTCAGTCTGGAATTTACATGTATATATTTTTATCCATCTGCTCTTCTCCTTCTGCTGTATAACACACTACCCAATGATCGGATACTGAGTATATTCTGCTCAGCTCCTCACTTCTCTATAACATGCGCCCCGCAGTCTGCATTTTTAATACGACAGGTTTAGTTTAGGTTCTTAAACATGTGGTAAAGTTTTTATTCCAAATTGTTGTCATCTTTACTCACTTAAAAAGAACAAAGACCTATTTTTGGGTTCCCTCTAAATCTCAAGGTTCTAAATGTGGTCTGATAGTTTCCTAAACAGTGCAGTAAAAGCTAATTTTATCCGCCATTAACACACAATTAGCCGATTCCTTTCTGTTACATTAAAGCGTGTCATTTTTATTCTCCTTTAAATACTCTTTCCATATATTATCCATTTAGAGGATCGTGTCTCTGATATTAAGGGGCTTTCATTTCACTTACCAGAGAAGCCCATAAAGGTGCCTGTTTGCCTTGAACAATTCTAATTAAGTATTTTTCATCTAAATTATTCATATGCTTAGACAGATTTAGCAAGTCTTCAAAGAGTCCTAATCCTGGTGGCTGTCGTATTTTAACAGAATCCATTTGTGCAGGTCAAGCTGATAAAGACGGGATTCTATCTGCAGGCGGAACTTAGTGCAAGTGCAATCATTTGATCAATTACTACCATCTTGTCTGAAGCATTAAGCCAAGCACACATTTACAAGTTTCCCCTGGGCAATCAAATTTATTTTGGTTGATTTAGTATCTTTTCTTTTCCTTTTTTTTAATTAATTCAATTTGCATGGCCTCAGCAATTAAAAGCCAAGAATTATACTTTTTTTTGTACAATTTCAATTTAAAGGGAATCCATCATCACAATTTTACTACCCAAACTAACAGCTCTGTTATGTATGGCAATGCCCACATATGCTACCCATCATCACGGGTGTTCCTACAACCCAGGTCCCAGGTGCCAGGAACACTCGTGAACCCCTCTCTTCCTTAGCACATCTGTGGCAGGTCACCTTACCTGTGTGCATTACCACAATGTCTCTGGCAGCCCCATCTCCTACGGTGCGTGCGCTCCAGCTCCCTGGCTCTTAAAGGGCCAACGCGCGACTTATTGGCGCCGGCCACCCTGTTAATTTCATAAATAGCCAGCCCTTTCATGCATACCCCACAGATCTTTGTGTCTTGAGCCCTAGAGAAAGCTTGTTCCTTATGCCCTACGCTTGTATTGTAAATTCCCGTTGTGACACTGGTTCCCCGGTGACCTTCTGCTCTGCCGTTGACTTCAATCACGTACTGTCTGTCCTGAACTCCTGCCTGTCCACGGTTCTGCTCTATGACTCTGTACTTTGCCTTGCCCACCACCGCAAGAAAAGTCGCACCTGTGGAGCGTCCTGGTGGTATCCCGCCGCAGCAAGGCCAACCCGCTTTGCAGCGGGCTCTGTTGATAACCGGGTGCAACTTAGATTCCGCTCCCAGGTGTCGGCTTATGTCATCACTCGTGGTGGTACAATGGGCCCACTACCCCTGATCCTGACAACCATAACTCAGTTTTTATTGTCTGACTGTGCTTTGCATGCCAAAACTTCATTTTTGAAATATGCTAATGAGGCTGAAGTGCTTTGGCAGAGGACCTCAGGGCTTCGCTCCCCACATCCTTCTGGACCCAGTAGTGGTGTAGTTGAAGGGAGAAGGATGAGAGATGGTGTTGGGTGGTGGAAGCATAGAAGGGGGTGCTGTGATTTCTGTTCTGTGCACTGTTTACACCCCCTAAGCACTTCAGCCTAATTTGCATATTTCTCACAGAAGGATCAGCTGTAAAATAAAAACAAAGGTATGGTTGGTACGTGTGGGCATAGCCCTACATGAGATAGATAATTTAGTTTGAGTTGCTAAATTCTGGTGACAGTTTCCCTTTAAAGTTTGCCCAAACAAAAAGAAAATGGAAGATAATGGATCTGATGAATGTTGATAATAGAGGGTTCATCAGGTCTAGAACCCTTCTATCAATCTTAGCCAAGATATTGAAAAGGCAAATTATTCTCTGAAAGGACATCTCCATAAACACCGGGTATGCAGACAGTTCTGCATGGTGTAGGGGGTTTCATTTATGTTAGGTTAAGTTCACATTGCAACTTTTGCCCTTGATTGTAAGGATATATGAGGTGTATTCCTGAGTGTCCTTACAACATTGGCTATGATTAAATCGTCCTGCTCCTCCAGATTTATTAGATTTATTTTAGTGGCCTAGACTGCTTGATAAATATGGTTTCATTTTGGGCGCAGCTTCTGTTTTCGGCACCAACTAAAATCAAGTCTATCAACTTCTAAACCCCTTCCTGAATGTGGAGTGTCATTTCTGATGCCCATTTTTATTCTTTTGATGCACCAAATAATTTAAGCCCTTTGCGACATAAAAAATCACTTTACAAAAAAAACACTAAAGTTGGGCACCATGAAACAGACCATGCACCACAAAACAATACATTCACCCCATTGTGAGGAGGCATTTAAAGCCAGCAAAGATTGCAGTCATTAACCATGGGGTGGGGAAGGTTTAGCCAACCCCGTCCCGGACCTTCCAATGAAGTCTATGGGACCCAAACCTGCAAAGTTTGGAACGAACCTGAACTCGTCTCCGCTCAACATTAGATATCATCTATGACAAGCTCTGGATGGACACACATGGATAACAGTATAAAAAGTGCTGAAGAATCCACACACATTGATAGTTATAACATTTCTTGATCACTTTATAAAATACTTTTACGTTTCCCTTGTAATGTATTTTTTCATATTCCCCGATTGCTATAAATGGCGTTTGCCTTGAAATCTGGTCAATGAGAGCAGCAGATTGACAGCTAATGAAGTCATCCACAGTCGTGAAGCCAACTTCTCTCGGCCTCTCTTAGAGTGAGGTAATACTGTATTTATAACCCACCGAGTTTGTTTTCCCTTCTGATGATCTTTTTATATGCAAGCAAACAGATGTTTTTTTGAAGAAAGAAAAACACATACAGGCCCAAATGGTAACTGTGCCCCAAACACATTTTTGGTCTATTTATTCTGGCCAAACGCGGAGGCAATGCCTATCTCCGTGCTAGCTGATTTATAGATACATTCTGTGTCTGTGTTCTCTACGGAGTGAAAATCTAAACTAATTGAACTCAAACATTTGTCCAAGTAACTAAAGCGAAGTACAACAATCTGTACCTGGAAACCTGGTGCGAAGTTAAGATATATTGTAGTCTCAGATGTCAGACCACATATGTGACAATCCTCACTTGAAGTTACCTCTACAGGGAACTGGGCAAAAGTTTTAGGCAGATGCAGATAAATTATAGAAGAATTATTAAAAATAAGTTATTTTTTCTCAATTAACAAAATGCAAAGAGAATGAACCAAAAAGAAATCTAAATCAAGTCAATATTTGGGATGACCACCCATTGCTAGCATCACTTGTTCCAGATTTTATAGCTTTTGAAATAACTCGGCAGGAAGGCATCTTCTATGGATGTAGACTTGCTCAAATCCTTTTGTCTCACCATGCCATTACTAGTAGACAGGATGATGTTGACATCAGGGTTCTGTGGAGGCCATATTGTCATTTGTTGGATGCTTAGGGGGGTCAATTATCTTATTTTTTTCTGTCGTATATTTGCACCATTTTTTAGTACATTTGAATATTTGCACAAGTTTTTAGACTTTTTTACCTACTCCCCAAAGTTTGCTCAACTTTTTTCTATCAGTGTGGCACCTGATATATCTTTACAGCCTTATTCACAAAGCTTTGTGCTCACTCATAACGGATCCCAAGCATGGCATACTGTAGGACAGAGATTTGAGTGCTCCCCACCACTCTCTGCTCCATTGAAAACCAAGCTGTTTCAACTCAAATTACCCCAAATATAGGACTTGACCTACGGTATGTTTTGCAGCTCAGTTGCAGTGCACTAAGACACCGTGTTTTCACCGCACTGTAACCAGGAGCCACAGAACTCTACTGTGGCCCAATGAATAATTCCTAAAGTCCAAATGTAGGTGTATGATAAATTTGCAAATTTTTGCGCAATCGCGGTAAAAAACTCACAATTTCCTGCACAAAGAGCTCCAGTCCCAACCAGATGTAAGCAATGAGATGGTATAGGTAGTTCAAAACTTTGTGGGGGTGATTTATCAGTGGGTTTTTCTTTGAAAAAATTATAATTTTCAAAGCAGGCCGGGTCGTTTGAATATTTCACCTAGGAATAATGCAATAGCATAGTGGTTCTATTTTTAATTGTTTTTACGGGAAATGTTCGCATGATACGTTATTAGCTACAGTGAATGGGGCATCCTATGCGCTACTATGATTGCAACTTCGGTCCCAGCATGGCGCGACATATGGGTTTATACTGGTGTAACACCTGAAAGTCTGCCCTGACAGCAGCCTCGTTTGATAAGGGACGATGTATGGAGGCAGTGAATAGCTATAGATTAAAGGTAGCTTTCAGTTAAAACTATTATGTTTGGACTCTTAATGGAGCTGGCGCTCCGCTGCCAGGCGAGCTTCGCCAATCCAAGCTCCTGTCTCTAGGCACTCCCCAAACACAGCACCTTCTAAGAAACCGGTTTTATAGATAAAGTAGTAGCGTTCTTATATAAATCTTGGGATAAGGGGGCTAGAGGGATGTAACAGATCTCAAGAAGCGCTGTAAATAATAATCTATTAAATGATAACAAGTTTTGCCAGTATTTTTGTGGAGTACACAGCAGGGTGGGCGACAAAAGTTAACAGTTTGATTGTGGAATCCATGAAAACAACCCAAACTCCTGCCGGACACAGTTCGCTTTGATAAGGGAGACAATGTCTGGATGCAGCGAAAATAATGGCCGACTTTGGGTCAGCTATGGCGTATGACGTGTTGGAGGTAGCATGGAGATCAACGTGTGGACGCCATCTAAAAAGACGACAGTGGAGTCTGCTATGGAGACAATTTATGTGGAATAGTGCCTGTATGTTGCAGTCAACAAAATTTTTTCACAAACGCAGAGAGCAGGTATGTGGTCCTCACAGAACACATTAAATAAATTGAGTGGGCCTGTAGGTGGCATCCAAAAAAGTTTTCAACCAGAAGGAGCAGGTAAGGTGGTCTCCAGAAAAATTAAATAGGATTTGAGCTCCACCTTTATGTGGCACTCCCAAAACAATTGCTTTAAAACAGAGGACCTGGTAGGTGGCCCCTTCCAGAAAAAATAATACATAGAGTATATAGCTACGCCAGTTTGCCCTGGGCAAAAAATAGCCGTTTCCTCCTATTGCTTTACTGTAACAAGAGGAGAGAAGAGGACAAGAGGAGGAGAAGTGCATACTTCTTCAGTATGAGCGTCTTTCACCTTGTGGAGAATGAAAATGACGGAGAAATCCAGGCTTTATTCTCTTGATAACATCAGCCTGTCAAGCGCTGTAGAGCGTCAGGCGTGTAACGCTTCTTGGTTACGGATTAGGCCACCATCTGCACTGAAAACCCGTCGTTCACAAGACGCTAGCGCAGGGCAAGGCAACAGAATCCTCAAGGCGTACACCGCCAGTTTCTTGCCCCAATGTCCATCTTTGAAACCCAGTAATCCACTTTCTTATGAGCTGTGTGAAATCATTTAGAGGAACGAATGGTATGGTCAAGCTACGTCACGTCCCCTCACCATCTCTCTGTAAGAAGCCTACTCTGCCGAGACTTGGAGAGGTGACAGTGCTGCTGGGTTTGACATAAAACGTGGCAAGCTGCGGTATGAACTTTACCACTTCAACTTCGCTTACACGGTCAATTCTCCTGGACTGAGAGTACCCTAGACAGCATGTTCTCAATCTGGACCAACCGCCGGAAAGGGACTCCAATAGAGAAAGCAGAAGCTCCAGTGAGCATAACGACAGAAAGTTGAAAAGTCATGAGACCTTACACCCTATGAACGAGCGTACATCGCAGATCAGACTCCAATACGTCAAGGGACACGAGCGCGCAGCCCACGGGGACCCAGGAGGAGGGTACTAAGATCCAATTGTCTTGGGGTCGACCCGCGTACATCGAACGAGGTAGGGAGCTGGGCCCCTGATGTACCAAAAAGTCTAGAAAATATAAGAGCCGCGATATTACGTAATGAAGATCGCGATAAGTAGGGTGGTAGTAATTGGGGCCTAGAGACTACCTACGCACAGCCCACATCCCCACGGGGGATATATCAATACCGCCGGCGATTTCTATCGCCACCCCGCAGACAATAGTAGCAGCGAACCGCTTAAGGGGACATATGTCCCATATAGGGCGAGTGACCTATGCAAGCTGGAGTGGGAACGCGGGGTCCCGCTGGGCAGCCTTGTACACGTACCCCTGCCTAGTGCATTACAAGCTGCCTGGTCGCCTACTCTCCCTCGCTACTCTGTCCCGACCGAAGTATTCCTCTCCGCTAGCGGCTGTCAGAAGGGAATACTGGTTCAGCTTGCTGCACACAGGATGCCTCTGGTACTTCAGGCCTTCCACACTCCTTTCCTCCTCCAGGGATGATAGTGGAAAGATTTGCTTTGTCCGTTGGGTCCCAGGAGAGTGAATACCCAGTAATCGTTGCTGTCATAATTCTTTGAACGCGAGCGGTCATCGGGATAGGCAGCCTAGCATAAATCCTGCCATTCCGCACAGAGCCCGAACAGCGCAAGATTCCTCCCCTCATTGGCCCTGACTGCCCATTTCCGCCTCCTCCAACTCCTCCAACTCCTCTTCTTCTGACCATACACCGCTGACAGGTGTAAGGACTGAACAATGGTCCCCTCCTTCTGCGTCTCGCCAACCCATTCTCCTCCTCTTCCTCCTCATCCTCCTCCACCTCCTCCGAATGCTCTGATAAACAGACCTCAGGTGCTTTGGCTCAACAAGGGAATCTTCTTCCCCGTCCCCCGTCATCCTTTGACGAGCGCAAAGCTTCGACTTCATCCTGACCAGAGAGTTTTTCAACATGCAAGCATGCGGCGATGGTGAGCTGATCTGGCGGCAATCCGCACTGGCCCTCTGTTTTGACTCCTCAAAGTTACTCAGCACCTGACGATATCAGACATCCACGTACCACTTCCTCTTTACGACTTGAGGAAGCGGACTGACCCTGACTACCATCTTCTGTGGAAGTACAGCGTGCAGTCTACACCCGCTTCTCTCGCTGCTTGGTAAACTCCTTGATAACATGGTTACATGTTGAATTCCACCTTCGTGGGCACGTCGCATAACAGTCGGTGAGCGGGCGTGTTGGCAGGCGGCGCTGCGTTGCCCTGAAGTGGCAGCATCTGTTGCGGACTTCCTTTAAATGTTCGCACAAGTCTGCGCACCTCGTGAGCCAATCAGACAGATTGGGGATGTCTTGAGGAAACTCTGCAACTATCTTAACATCATCGCTGGGCCTGCATGACCTGTGTCCTCGCCGAGTTGCAGAGGTCGCTAACCCCGGTTACGGCCGTCTTGTCACACACAACATGCCTGGCTTCATTGTTCAGCGGTTCAGGTTTCAGCGAGTCAAACGGATGGTAACTCGGAGGGGAGGGTGGAGGAGGGTGGTGGAAGATTGATGCATATTAGTGGCTTTGAGGAGCCTGGACCGATTTAGGCCCCTCAATCCACGGCGTCGCATAATATGAGCACCCCAGGTTCAGACTCTGTCCCAGCCTCCACCAAGTTACCCCAATTGCCCGTCAGCGATATATAGTGGCACCTGCCCGGCACACTCGTCCACACGTGTCCCGTGGTCAGTGTGGACCTTGTCAGAATGGCGTTGTCCGGGCACTGATTAAATGCTCTCTGACCGTGCTATGGCAGGCTGTGGACTGCACATTTCTGGAAAAGTAGTGGTCTGCTACGGGGGTGACGAAGTAACCGAGGGGCGGCCCCGCCCATGAGGTTTCGAAGGCCGTTCGCTACCAGCCTATAGGGCAGCATCTCAGGCTAAGTCAACCTTGGAGATGTGGACGTTGAGGGCTTGGTCGGTGTGGGTTGGGTTTAGCGCGATACTCCTTTTGCGTCTCCAAGCGTCTGGGGTATGGAGAGCTGAACGCTGGTGGATGCTGTGGAGGAATCGTGGAGGCTAAGATAGGGTGTTTTCGCATAGGAGGTTTTTGGCGGGGTCCCGTGGGGCAGGACATGGTGCTGACTAGCAGTTGCCGAAGAGGGGACGTGGCCAGCTGGGTGTGCCCGGGCCGGTCAGTGAACGGCTTGGGCCATTGAGGGAATGTGTTTAGCATTCATATGCTGCGCGCATAACTGGTTGTTAGTTAAGCGAGTAGTGGTGGAACCCCTGCTGAGTCCGTGGTTTGGCAAATTGTTGCCACAGCACAGATCCGTCGGTCCTCCGGTGTCTCTTTAAAAGAACCTCCAACTTCTGAAAATCTAGGCGCCTCGCCACGGGATCTTGACTACGGGCATCTTGGCGCTGATTCACATCTCTGGCCTGCCTCATCGTCGTGCCCCCACCACTGCCTCTTCCAACCCTTTCTGCTATAGGACTTGCGCCGCCGTCCATCAAAGCACTGTGTTCACCGCGGCCTTCAACCTCGCTTGGGATCTGTCACCTCATCATCCTCCCGATCCCTCAGTCTGCTCCCCCCTCGGACTTCCTGTCCTGACAACAACTTCACCACTGTCTGACAACCGTGTCTCCTCATCGTCCGACACCTCTTTACACACTTCTTCCACTACGTCAATAATGTCATCATCACCCACAGACTGCGACTGGTGGAAAACCTGGGCATCGGAAAATTGCTCAGCAGCAACCGGACAAGTGGTTTGTGACTGTTGGAAGGGTCCAGAAAACAGTTCCTCAGAGTATGCCGGTTCCCCTGCTCCCTCATCAGCAGGTGGTGTCTCCCCCCGCCCAGGACCACGGCCTCTGACCCCTGCAGTAGTTGGACGCCCACGTCCACGCCCTCGTCCTCTACCCCTAGCCCTCGGGTTAAACATTTTCCAAATTAAAGTGTAAACTTTTAATTTTTTTTTTTTTGTGTTTATTTATTTATTTATTTATTTTTTAACAAAACGATGCTATCCTATTGCTATGGCTAGTTTCTAACCTACACTGACAGCACACAACTGGATTTTGTGCTGTGCCTGATGACTTTGAGCTATAAAATGAAATAAAGGTAAAAAAAAAATAAATCAGCAGACTCTGCCTAATTCTAATCAAACCCCTAATAAATTGTCCCACTTCGGTGTTTGAGGTGGATATGCGTGTCACTAAGAGCTAAACACAACGGTCGCAGGTCTCCCAGCAAATTCCTCACAATATGGTACTAGCTGCACTACTAATGCCAGCAAGCCCAGCCACAAGCAAATAATAAAAAAAAAATGTATAACGTTATTGTAGCCCTAAGAAGGGCTGTTGGGTTCTTGTAGAATCACTCCTGCCTAACACTATTCTAATAGAACACCCTAACGCTTTCCCTGACCAGCAGCAGCTCTCTCCCTAGCGGCATCCAGACACAGAATGATCCGAGCAGCGCGGGCAGGGGCTAGTCTATTCCAGGGTCACCTGATCTGGCCAGCCAACCACTGCTATCGACGTGTAAGGGTACCACGTCATGCTGGGTGGAGTGCAGAGTCTCCTGGCTTGTGATTGGCTCTATTTCTGGCCGCCAAAAAGCAAAACGGCGGGAGATGCTATTTTCTCGAGCGGGCGAGGTATTCGTCCGAGCAACGAGCAGTTTCGAGTGCGCTAATGCCCGAACGAGCATCAAGCTCGGACGAGTATGTTCGCTCATCTCTATAAATTACCCCTGTGACTTTTGTGCAGCTGTTTTTAAAAAGTCACAAAAGTGATCAAACTCAAATACTAAATATATCACCCTCTACTGCTCCATTCACATGTCCGTGTGAACAACTGGAGCCATGAGCCGCAAGCCAGGTCGAGATGGGAGAGCACTGCTCACTCCTCTCCTCTCCATAATGAGCTGAACGACCACGGAATAAGATCTGGAATATTTTGTGGTGAGTTGCATGGCTCGGACACATGGACCACATGTATTGAAGTGTTTGCACCATTTTTCTGTCTGACTTTGCCCTGAAAACAAAGTGCAAACTGTTTATATTTAGGAAGTGTTTGTACCAGTTTTGTGTAGCGGCTGTGTTATTAGTAGAAAACAGACATTATTTGAGAAAAGACTCCACCCCCCTATTCACATATTGCACATTATTCAAACATAGAGTATACAGAGTATATATATTATATTAGTATTGTCTCTTAGTTTAGTTTTAAGGAGCTGTGATGGATGATTTATTATTGATTTATTATAAAATGTAGTACTAACCTCTGTCCTTACCTTGGGTCCAATACGGCTCCTCAAAAGTGACAGCATACACCTGATTCAGCTTGTGGCTGTGGCCTGTATTAGGATATAACTTGGTGAACACTTCTTACATGACGCCACGACTGTGTACCAACAGATGCTAGAGGCCCTGCTGGACCAGATGCAAGGAGCATATTTTTTAACACCTATAGGGCAATTGATAGAAGCAATTTTTCATGCCAGACAGCCCCTATAAGGACTCCAGTTTCTCATAAAAGCAATCAAGACATGATAATCCAGACGATCCCCAACAAAAGGACACCCAACTTACAAACGACCCCTAGTTACAGACGGATTACTCTGCCCACTGTGACTTCTAGTGAAGCTCTCTGGATGCCTTAATTTAGTACAAGGGTACAATTATCTGTGATAAAGCTAATCCTTGATAATCCTTGTTCCAATGGCAGCACAAAATTTTGAAAATCCAATTGTCACAAGGACAAAAAAATCTTTTTTTTTTTACTAGAGTTACAATTATAAAACATATCAGTTCCGACGAACATACAAATTCAACTTAAGAACAAACCTTAAGAGCCTATCTTGTTTGTAACCCCAGGGTTTTCGTACACTCGAAAGTGCAATTCACAATCGACTGCACATCGACTCATATAGGATATGACTTTTGACACAATGGGGCACATTTACTAATGGTCCATTTTTTTCACCGGGTTTTCCGAATTTTACCATTTTGCACTAGACACACACTTACATGCACCAGGAATAGGAAGGTGAACTCCGGCGGACCTCGGCGCAGCAGCGACACCTGGTGGACATTAGGTGCACGACCTTAGTGAATCGCCGGAAGACCTGAATCAGGACCGTGTAAGTAAATGAGCCCCAATATCACTAAATAATATTGACTTTAAAAGTTGCTCTTTCTGTGACATAGATATCTGGACTTTTAGAGCCAAGAGGAAATATAGGGAAGGGCATATATCCATATACATAAACTGGAACCGAATAAATAGGTTGCAGCGGCCATGTCCTCTGTCATTTATAACTGCTAATTTAATGTGGATGCAGCTGTTCCTGACTTTTTCTTTCTAGCTCCTTTAGAGATTGTGTGACACTCTGCTGTGATTTTGTTATGATCCAGACCTTTTGCCAGAACCTTGACTACTTTCTGCCTTATAATTTTGTACCTTGTGCCATCTTGGTTTTGACTCAATTTTTTAGACTTTGTTGTCTGTCTTGTTTTTTTTTTAATTTGTCTATACATTGCACTTATCTGGGGTGGGTACCACCACACAATTGTAATCGGTGTTTTAATGCAAGGAACAGATTGGCAGGAACAGAGTTTGTGGGAAGTGTAGCGCTCACACTTCTTCCCTGTATTGACAACAAGTTTAAACATATGCTAAAAGTTTCATTCAGCCTTAAACACTTTGATAATCTGTCATCATGTAACACTGTTTAGTCTCAGTTTATACAGTATATTAGTTGGGATTAGTAAATAAGATTTTTTTTCTCTGTTAAAAATGAAATAATACTAATGTGTAGTTCAATGTCGCCATCGGCAGGAGGGAAGTGGGAGCAGTTTGTACAGTTTTCTGGGTTCAATAGAACCAGATTCATGGGACATAACATTGTACAAAGGGAAGGTAATCCATAGGATTTTCAACAAACAAATGTAGCTGTTTTATTGTGCCCCCAGATACACATTGCCTGAACAGCATTCGTCCACATCTCTGGAAATGCTCTTTACATTGGTGTTTTTTTCCAATGTATCTATAAAATCACCATGGGATTGTCACTCTATAACTAAAAACCTATATAATCTTCTTATGTCAAACAGTTCACAGTCTGAATGCTATAAAAACAAGAAGGAACACCAAACATAGTAATCTCACTTTCCTTCACAACGTCGGCTCTCTGCCAAATATCCCGGCCCGTATGTGACATCGACTGCTTTACTTCATTCAAGTCTTAATTAAGTCCTCACATTTCGGGTTACCTACGTGACTTTTTCCATTGGTCTGTTGACAAGAGTGAATGGAATTTGTCTTTTCCAACAGATTATGCAATCCGTGCAGTGTAATAGCCCCTGATGTTTTCTCTACTTGGAAGCGGCTTGCACATTCATCAAATAACTGAAAGCAGGAGAGGTCAAGCTTTTTCACTGTCTAGAGCTTCACCTCTTTCTATGCAAATATTGTGTTTTTTTAATTTTATGTTGATTTTCTACGAATATTGTAAGAGAACTGAAATTTTATGAGAATTGTTTAACATTTTTATAAAAGGCAAAGGTGAGGCAAAAGATGAGAAACACTAAAATTTCAATGACCGACCATAGGGATTCACATAGATATAGAGTTTAGAAAAACCCGGGTTTGTATAAGACGCGCTGCCCAAATAGGTCCGACACAGGTTATATGGTTCAAGGTTATGTTTATTTGTAAGGTAAAAAGGACTACGCGTTTCGGGGGTGGTCTACCCCCTTCATCAGGTCCGTGGTGGATACTTATGCGCCGGGATGACAAAATTAGGCTGAGTGTAAAGCCCAAAAACAGGTAAAGGATGGTTGGTGCGAGGGTGATGGTGGTGTCCTTAATTATGGCGCGAACCATAGGGATGAGAGTGGTTCTGGCAAATAGAAGCTGAGAGACACAATGCCTCGCATGAATAACACATTGGGATTTGCTAATCTTTCTGTAGACTCACAAACTGAAAACAGTATTGGCTATATATAATATAGTGCTATGGGAACCTGCATTAGGTTTGTTGGTGAAGATCTATTGACAGGTTCCCTTGAAGACTTAATATTAGACAGGATTGGTACTCACCACATGCTACTTGCAGGGATACAGGTAATGTAAAATAATCGATTAACATGCAGTATATTTATTGATATTGCTGACATAAGGCATTTTTTAAATGAACATGCCATAGGCTATGGGAACCTGTCCTAATGTAAACATGATTTCCCTATAAGGTGGCCTTATAAGGTGGTAACCTCTCCATAAGGAGAACTCTTACTTTCTGACCCTAGTCAATAGCCTCTCACTCATCCAAACCAGTTCACTACGCTGTGCTGAGGAGACCCAACCAGGTTGAAACAGCGCTGTCTACAGTTGAGAATGTGTTCCTTTTGGAATAGATGTACTGGTTTCGCTTGGTCCCACGTCATGTTTTAGACTTCTTGTAGATCATACTTGGTGTTAGGGGAGCTGCCTTTCAACGTAGAAAAAGGTAGCAGTTGAGCTTATTTACTAAGGGTCGCACGCAATCACAAGCAGCTGCACTGGCTTTCATACAACATAAATCGGAGGGCGTACCATCGGACGATACTACTTATTCGGACTGAGCGCATAATTTAAAACCACGGAGTTTAAAAAAGGAATTGTATCATAAGCCCAAGCACTTACATGCACCAGGAAGAAGAAGGTGAACTCCGGCGGACCTGAGTGGGAAAGCGACACATGCAGGATATTGGGCGCACAATCTTAGTGAATCGCGGTATTATTTCAGCGCTTCTTGCGCATCTGTTTACATTCCCCTCACCCGCCATATCCTAAACTTATAAGAACGCTACTACACTTGATCTTATACAAAAGGTTCTTAGAAGTGCTGTTTGGGGAGTAGCCTAGAGACAGGGGCTTGGATTGGCGAAAGCTCGCCTGGCAGCGGAGCGCCAGCTCCATGCCAAGATCCAACTAACATAGTTTTAACTGCAGCACCTTTAATCTACTACTAGTTCACTGCCTCCATACATGGTCCCCTTATCAAACGAACTGTGTCAGGCAGAATTTTGGGTTGTTTTCATGGCTTCCACATCAAACTTGTTAACTTTGTCGCCACCCTGCTGTGTAATCCACAAAATATACTGGCAAACTTTTATCATGTACCGATATTATTTGAGCGCTTCTTGCTCACCTCCTTTGGTTCCTCTCTGCCACCCATTGGTTTGAAGCCTGAGTCCATTTAGGGTATGTCGCCATGACACTCTCTAGCCTGCTGCCGCTGCCTCTGCATGCCGTCCCCTATAGTGTCAGGGTCAATTATTGGATGTTTTAGATGCTATCTAGCTTCATTCTGTCACTCTGTCATGGCCATGCTGTTGCCCATAATTTTGGCATAATGGTGCGATTAAGCAGCCTCAGAGGCATCCATGCATGCTGCCCCTGCTGTTTCCTGTCCATTTCCGTGGTGTTTCCATCCTTTTCTGAGGTTCCCAGGTGTTTGGCCAAGCTTCCCTGTGCAGAGCCTTGGTCCCCTTGAAAAATGCTCGAGTCTCCCATTGACTTCAATGGGGCTCGTTATTCGAGACGAGCACTCGAGCATCGGGAAAAGTTCGTCTCGAATAACGAGTACCCGAGCATTTTAGTGCTCGCTCATCTCTAGTGAAGATCTATTGACAGGTTCCCTTGAAGACTTAATATTAGACAGGATTGGTACTCACCACATGCTGCTTGCAGGGATACAGGTAATGTAAAATAATCGATTAACATGCAGTATATTTATTGATATTGCTGACATAAGGCATTTTTGAAATGAACATGCCATAGGCTATGGGAACCTGGCCCAATGTAAAAATGATTTCCCTATAAGGTGGCCTTATAAGGTGGTAACCTCTCCATAAGGAGAACTCTTACCTTCTGACCCTAGTCAATAGCCTCTCACTCAGCCAAACCAGTTCCCTACGCTGTATTGAGGAGACCCAACCAGGTTGAAACAACGCTCTCTACAGTTGAGAATGTGTTCCTTCTGGAATAGATATACTGGTTTGGCTTGGTCCCACGTCTTGTTTTAGACTTCTTGTAGATCATACTTGCTGTTAGGGGAGCTGCCTTTCAACGTAGCAAAAGGTATCAGTTGGGCTTATTTACTAAGGGTCGTGGACCGCACTTTGGTCGGACTGTTTGCAGTTTTTGGGATTTCCGCAGCTTTGACAGGTTTTTTACAGGGGTTTGCCCTGGGATTGTGTCACACGCAATTGGATTTTGGCGCAGCTGCACTGGCTTTCATGCAACATAAATGGGTTGGACGATCCTACTTATTCGGAATGAGCGCAGGATTTAAAACCGCACAAGATCAAGCACTTACATGGACCAGGAAGAAGAAGGTGAACTCTGGCGGACCTGAGCGGGGAAGCGACACATGCAGGATATTGGGCGCACAATCTTAGTGAATCGCGGCACAGTGCATTATCGTTGGACAACACTCATTGGTGAACTCCGCAGGCCCGGGTAAGTAAATGTGCCCCATTGTTTTCCATTTAACACCTTGGAAAACGTATTTGCATACTTCCCAGAATTCCCTAACCACAGGCTCCCTTTAACCTCAAATGTCATATTTATCAAGTTGTCGAAGCTGCTATGATAAATCTGACATGCAAAAAAAGCTTAGTCTAAACAACTGGAGAAAAATTTCTACTTAGTGAAAAATTTCCCCACCCAGTATTTCTTACACCAGGAGAGGACTGGAGTTTTCCTTAAATTTCCATCTTATGAGACGTTCTTCAGAAATCTGTCTACCAAATCTAGATTCAATTGATAAATCTGGTTAAAGTGAAAAGTGGTTTGGCAAATGTCAGACAAAAAAGTCACAACTGGCATTTGTGACAATTGTGAGACATTTGTACGCCAGAAAACTCTTGTAACTACAACAATAAATTTCCCCTTGTGAAGACAAAAACTGAAGAAACTGCAACTATACATTGCCCCAACATGTCACCGAGGAATAAAGAGCTAAAATTTACTAGTCTTTTTTTTTCCAAAAATACCCCACGTCCTTGAGCAGCAAATTACACTGTTATTAGCCTCCCTTTCCCCTACTCACAGTAGGGATGGCACTGGGTAATGGTTTGCATGTAGAGTTAATCACTTTGATGCATTTTTGACTGATCCCAGCAAATTATGTTTTGGTTCCACTATATTAAACACAAGAGCCCGGGATTATCATTAATAAATCTAAAGCACAGCATGCATAAATCTTGAATAAATCAAATATCAATTACATAAGCCGTCGTCGACATCTGCTTTAATCAAATAATATTTAAAAAAGGATTTATTCCTTTTTAGCCGACTACGGCGCGGAAAAAAACATGCAAGTTTAATGCACGAAGAAAGTACCGTGCTAGGAATGTTTTTAACATAGATGAATTTTGATAGGTAAGACGATAAAATAGGTCAGTATGCAATTGTTTGGAAGACAACATGCTTACATGCAGGGCTCCGACCATCGGCACATTTCAGAAAAATAAGGCAAAACATTCATCTATATGCAAAAGATAAAAAAAACATATTCATTCTTATGGAGTTTGACATTTGCAGAAGTCAGTTTAAACATATGGTACTCTGGGTTACCAGATGGAGCTGCGTACAACAGATTCCCATCAAGAGAGGATGTAGATAAAAAATAGAGAAATATATCTTAAACATTGGTATATAAAGATTAGGCGACATAAGGAAAAGATTGAGTTCCACTTTTGTGCATCTCCCTATTTCTGTGTCACAGTCACCGTACCAGTAAACATGTCTGTAGCTACCAGATGAAGGGTATACAATAGATATTCAAAGTGGTATTATTAATACATATAAATTCTTATCTTTCATCCCTTTAAGAACATGACCATTTTTGGGTTCTTTTCATTCCAAAAGTCAAATCTTTGTTAATTTTCCATTCAAAGAGCAATATAAGAGCTTGGTATCTGCAGGACACCTTGTACTTCCTAGTTGAGGGCCGCATCTGCTATGAGGCAGGGTGAAGTAACTGCCTAATATGGCAGATTGTGGACCCTTTAAGAGGCGGCATTTAACTGCTGGTAGTAGGGACTTGCCAATATCACACACTAGGATGTCAGCTAGCGGCTGACATCATGGTATATGTGACAGGACTGCACGGGGAACCAAAGACGCAGCTGGAGCTAAAGACCGAAGAGGACCTGCAGGGGGGGGGGGGGGACCAGAGTTTTTTTTTTAAGGCTGTGTAGGGGTCTGATGGCTATATGCTAAGTGGGCAGGCACTGGCTATATATTGGGGGCAGGCACTGGCTATATATTGGGGGGAAGGCACTGGCTATATACTGGGAACAGGGGGCTGCTGACTATATACTAAGAAAGCAGATACTGGCTATATGCTGGGGGAAGACACTGGCTATATACGGGGGGCTGGCACTGGCTATATATTGGGGGCAGGCACTGGCTATATACTGGGGGCAGGGCGCTGCTGACTATATACTAAGAAAGCAGAAACTGGCTATATGCTGGGGGAAGACACTGGCTATATACTGGGGGCAGGCACTGGCTATATACTGGGGGGAAGGCACTGGCCATATACAAGGGGGCAGGCACTGGCTATATACAAGGGGGCTGCTGGCTATTTACAAGGGGGCTGCTGGCTATATCCTGGGGCACAGGCTATATTCTATGGGGCTTCTAGCTATATACTGGGGAAAGGGGGCTACTTCCTATATACTAGGGGGCAGGCACTGAATATATACTAGGGGGCAGGGGTTGGCTATACACTGGGGAGCTGCTGGCTATATACTGGGGGACATGTGCTGGCTGACTATATACAGGGGAGGATGTGACCAATGCATTAACCACCATAGGCTAATACTTCCGTTAATAGGTTTTCCCAGTTTTTTGTTTTAAAATTAGGTATATCGGCTTATACTATGATCGGCTTATACTTGAGTATATACAGTATTTAAATGATTATGGTAAAATGGAGAAAAAATTGTTGATTTGGACATATTTACTAACATGATGATTTTTGTTTATTTTTTTATATATACTTTCTAGGGAAAGAGGTTGATTACAGTTAAAATTAAAAAAATGTTTTTTTAGGCCCCTCTTGGTGTTTGAACCCTACGGGTTCTGATTGCTCTTACAGTGTAAGGCTACATTCACACATGTCATATCTTTCTCTCGGCTATTGGACAGTACAGTGTTGCATGTGTGTGGTACAGTACCGCTCCCGTACTGCGCCGTGCGTCCATTGCCATTAATGGGAAATGTATACAAGACGTATATACGTCAGCCTTTAATACGTCCCCCATATGGTCGTGTGAATATAGCCTAATACAGGCAGTCCCCTACTTAAGAACACCAAACTTACAGACGAACCCTAGTTACAAACGGACCTGTGTTAATTGGTCATTTACTGTACTTTATCCTTAGGCTACAATAAACACCTGGAGACTGCCTGTACAGTAAAACTGTATTGTACTACTGTATATTATAAATATGCTGCTTTTCTATTATAACCAGTCTCCTTTAGTCTCTGTGAGACATTGGAGAATGTCCGGCCTCTCAGCTCATTGCAACCAATCAGAATATATATAACCTCTCTTTAAAAAACGAATGGCACCATGATTAACAAGATTTTTCTAGAATTTTCCTAATCTACATAGAAAAGCAGCACTTTTACTACTGCCTGAGGCGAGAGGCTCACCTTGCCTCAAGGTTGGTGAACCTGTGATTATAGTGAAGGAGTTGTAGAGCAGGTTGTACATAGTTCCCTTTCTGTAGGTGAATATTATAGAGCAGGAAAAACTACATAATGTACATCTATCTGCATATAGATTGTTATAGGTTAGGAGGAGTTGAGTAGATTGTATATAGTGTTCTATCTGCACGGAGCATTTTATAGATCACGAAGAGCTGAGTACAGGGCCAGCACTGGGCATACCTGGGCAAGTGCCGGGGGCCCACAGCTGATGGAAGGGCCCACATAAAGCTGTACATAAGGAATCCATGGGGGGCATGGGGGAAAGTGGGATGTATCTAATAAATCCATAGGGTGTGAGTGGGGCTTATATAAAATAAACATAAGGGGGCTGTTTGATAAACTAGGGAATATTTTAGGGAACAGGAGACTGTTTTAGTTTCTGAATTTTTAATGCCGCCATGTGAGTTCACTGCAAAGGAGCCTACTAAGGCTCTGTCACCCAGGGGCCTACTGAAACCTGGAGCCGGCCCTGCCTGAAAAAATTGATATTTAGTTTTAGTGGAAAAGATTTTATATAACATGTCATATATATAAATCACTCTTCTTTCTGTGCTTATAAGCCAAGTGGGAGGTCAATCCCTGACCAGCACCTCCCACTAGACTTCAAAGCACAGCATAATCAAGGATTTTTGTAAACTAAGCACACTGACATACTGGTGTGTATCCCTTCTGGCAGCAACTGTTCTTCTTTCAGCTTCTTATGCCCTTGTTTTTAAGAAAAAAGGCTGGAGCCCCTCAGGCTAAGAGGCAGAATTTTAAAAAGCCATGCTGGGAACACACACCAGTATGTCAGTGTTCTTGATTTACAATACTTCATCCTGGTGGTGGATGTCCTTTAATAATGTGCAAAATTCATAACGTATAATTACATAAATAAGAAAAGTGTAGCTATGCACAGTACAATATTTTAACAATTCCAGTTGGAGGGGGGAAGTGCTCATGCACACAGTAACTGCCGATGTAACATACACCATATACATACACACACACTAAAAATACACAAAGGGCGTAACTACAGCAGTAGCAGCGATAGCAGCCTCTATGGGGCACACACTGTCAGGGGGCCCCGTCATCTGACCTGACACTAAAGAATGAAGAATGTGCACCATTATATACATATTACGCTGCACATTGTGGTATATATATATTGTTTATGTGTGTGTATCTGTGATGTGTATATGCTGTATGTGTATATGGTGTATGGTGTGTATATGTGAGGTGTATATGTGAGTACATTATTTGTGTATGTAAGCTGTATGTCTGTATATGGCACTGTATGTGTGTATATGTGAGGTGTATATGCTCTATATGTGTGTAACAGTGTATAAATGTGTATGTATGAGTGATGAACTGTATGTTTATGTATATAGGAATGTAATATATGTATATTTTTAAGCTGGAAGGGGGTCCCCTTCAGAAGTCACAAACATCCCTGACCAGCACCTCCCACTGGACTTCAAAGCACAGCGGAATCAAGGATTTTTGTTAATAATAACATATGTTGATCTGCTTAGCTCCTTCTGGTCTTGATCCACATTATTCCTCTTGACAGGTTCCCTTTAACATAGCGAGGTGTTAAATTTTGAACTCTTCATAGATCCCTCATAGAACTATTGGCAGAATGAAGGCTCCTTTAAACGACCTTGCGATGGACTACATCCATTTATCACGAGTGAGAATCAATTTCAATGTATAAATGTAAATGAGGAACATGACATTCAGCAGAGGAGTGGTTAAAGGTAATGGAATTCGAAGATGCAAAAGAAGTTCAGTAAGTACGACTCAAAATACAGAACCTAATCATGTTTGGAATCGCACCAACTATCATTAAACTGATTAGTTTTAATAATTAGCATTTAGTCGCATGAATCCTCCTCATAAATATGTTGATTTACAGGAAAGACATCCAACATTTATAATAAAAGACTGGAATATGCATTTGGATATTCATGATCTGAAGAAAAAAAAGAGACCTGATCCTGAAGCCTGGAAGAAGACGCAGCAGATTTCTGTTTCATATTTTACATTACTTTAGTTTCTACAATTTTCTGCTTCTTTCATTGCAAAGTTGAAATTTTTTTATTTAAAGGACATCTACCACCAGGATGAAGGGTTGTAAACCATGCACACTGGCATACTAGTGTGTGCCCCCTCTGGCAGCATCTGCTCTACTTTCAGCTTTTGGAAAGAAGAGCAGATCTTACAAATCGGGGGGAGGGGCGTCGGACATCCGGCTGATTCGGACTGAGCGCGGGATTTAACTTTCAAATTGTGTCTCAAGACAATGCACTTACATGCACCAGGAAGAAGAAGGTGAACTCCGGTGGACCTGAGTGGGGAAGCGACACATGCAGGATATTGGGCACACGATCTTAATGAATCGCGGTGCAGTGCATGATCGTCGGATAATGCATTTTGGGTGAACTCCTCCAAACGAGTAAGTAATTGTGCCCCTATATGTTGATAGAATGGATAGAAATCTGACCATGGTCACACAGGTGCACGTCTCGTTAGTATCATAGAGAGTAATTAGAGTTGTGTGTTATAACGAGCCGTGCACCTGTGTGACCATTGTTAGATTTTTTTTTTTATACACTGTAAGTACACACATAAGGTTTCTATAGAAGGACAGCAAGCAGAGATCTAGAAAACCATGAGGAATTGATACAGAAAGTATATGTACAACCCCTTTAAGCTCATTCATAGCTCATACACTGCAATGCATATGTATTGGCGGCTGTTCAGGCCCTAATATGCAGGGGGCTTGGGGAACCCTGGGGTACAGATCAGACCTCAGGGCTGTGACAGAAAGGATCTGATCCCTGTGGTATACAGGGCGTTCAATCCATGGGAGAAACTGACAAAATCTCCCTACACACCGCAGTCATGCTTGACCGCAACATGTAAGGGTTGAACACCCACAATCGGAGTTATCGCTAGTTGTGGGTGTTAGAGGCGGGTGTCAGCTGTAATATACAGCAGATACTCGCAGCTTCTGACACCAGCTCTGCTTGTGAGCCAGTTTCAGAAGCTTGACTTACATGCAGTACTACTATATCCAATGTCGGGAATAGGATAAGAGATGTTACAGCATCTTATTATTTTTATTTAATAACAAAATTAGACATCTCAAGGCTTTTTCTAGAATTTACAAAACCTCTTTGAACAGATAAATAGCTAACTACACAGTAGTGTAAAAATGTTGTATGGCTCCACTTCTTTTTTGTATGGGGGAACACTGAGGGTTTAAGGGGGAAATTTGGGAGGAATAACTCATGGTATACTATGACTCTGAATTCTGATAGTATTCTTCTGTGCAAGCAGTATACATCACAGCACACGGCCTACGGGGCCTATATGTCCTAGTAGGCAGCAATGGTGAGTGCACCGACCCTAATGCCCTTTGGTCTCTGAATAATATTAAACTTTGTACTCTTTATACATCTTTCTTCAAACCCAGCTAAGATCTACTAAGAACATTGTGACTCCCTTCTGGTTCTCTGATGAATTTAAGATGTTAACAATCATCCTTTCTACACACCTGGTGGTCTCCTTCCAAGGTGTTAGATTTCTGAATGAGGGGTTAGAGGTTGTGTTTGAGAAACCATTATAACCTCAGATCTGAGCTATTTTCCCCATCGATATTCTACAGATTAAATGTCTAAATACATAAGTAAACTCATTACATGTCCTGTAAGTGCAGACAGATGGCAATTAGAAGACGTTGAGAAACAACCCAAGTTTCTGACCAGTCGCTTGATGTGGATAACGTTGTTGTTGCATCCGTTTACGTTATATATTTCTTATACTGGATCATTTTCTGGTTTAACACCGTTAAAATTTGGGTACTGATCTAAAATATTAAATATTTTCTTTAATAAATTATTACATGAATTCATTCTTTGTCATTATGTATATTATTGTTATTATATTATTACAGTATAATGAAAAGTCGGTGCGTATTTTCTATGTAAAAATAATATAAATGTCCTTAAAATAGACTTTTTCTGAAGACATAATAACTAAATAAAGAGGAAGGAGGAGTAGGAGCCACTATGTAAGGAGGAGAAGAGAGCCACAATGTAAGGAGGACGAAAGGGGGGCACACAATGAAGAGGAGGAGGGGACCACAATGTAAGGAGGAGGAGGAGAGGGTCACAATGAAAGGAGGATGGGGCCACAAAATGAGGAGGAGGAGGGGACTACAATGTATGGAGGAGGAGGAGAGGGTCACAATGAAAGAGGGAGGACACCACAAAATGAGGAGGAGGAGGGGACCACAATGTAAGGAGGAGGAGAGGGTCAAAATGGAAAGAGGATGAAGCTACAAGGTGAGGAGGAGGAGGGGACCACAATGTAAGTAGGAGAGGGTCACAATGGTGGGAGGATGAAGCTACAGAGTGAGGAGGAGGAGAGGTTCACAGTTTATGAAGGAAGGGGGGCACAAAATAAGGAGGATGAGACGGTCACAATGGAAAAAGGATGGGGCCACAAAGTGAGGAAGAGGGGTTCCACAACGTAAGGAGAAGGAGGAGGAAAGGGTCACAATGGAAGGAGGATGGTGCCACAAAGTGAGGAGGGTGTGGTCCATAATGTAAAGAGGACGATGGAGTCCACTATATGAGGAGGAGGGGACCACAACGTAAGGAGAAGGAGGAGAGGGTCACAATGGAGGAAGATGGTGCCACAAAGTGAGGAGGGCGGGGTCCACAATGTAAAGAGGACGATGGAGTCCACTATATGAGGAGGAGGGGACCACAACGTAAGGAGAAGGAGGAGAGGGTCACAATGGAAGGAAGATGGGGCTACAAAGTGAGCAGGAGGAGAGGTTCGTATAAATGCGTATAAAATGATCAAATTCATAACTAGTGATGAGCAAAAAAAACTTCTGTTAAGTTTGGACTGGGAATTTGACCATTCTCTCCAAAATAGTGACAGACACGCACATTTATAGAGCTAACACTCACAATCTGCACCAGCACTGACCTCACAAATTCATGGTTGGTTTGGTTAACGTATGATACAGTGGTATGGTACTCTTCCTTTTGATAGATTTCCTGCACGGTGTAACATCCTTTGAAGCAAAAGCACAGATGGACTCTTCTAATGGCCCCCGACTTCTGGCTCATTAGCAAAATTTTAAAACTTGATTTCAGAAGGAAGGAGGCCATGGATAACAAATATAAGAAAATCACCACAGTCGCCATGCCTGGATCTATGTGTAAGTGTCCCTGGTTTATCATTTTATCTATGTAATGAAGATAAATAGATAGAATTTCTTGAAAAGATGTGTTTGTGTGATATGTAAATGTAAACTCTATATTTCCCTTAGCAAAGTGCCAAATATCTCATTGACATTTCCTTCAGAGCTATGGCTTGGGATTCGTGGCCGTCTAATTAGACCGTGGAAGTTTGGATTTATGAGAGATGTCACAGTTCAGCTTTGATTACAATCTCAGATGCATACACTGCTTTGCATTTCAGAATCTGCTGACATCCCATGCTGAAATCAAACAAAGGATTAATTAAACTAAACATACCTGTATGGTATTACCGAGTAACAAAAACAGATGGCACTCTCCCCAGAGACCGCGCTCTAAGTGTCTCTTCAGTTGAAGCACATTTGTAAGTTCCAGCGCTGTGTAACCAAACAATCCTCCGACATAAGCAAAGTGTTGTTTATAGCGTGAAGAGTGGCAGAGCGGAGGAGCGGAGACTGGAAAAATACTTCTAACAAAGGGAAAAATATGGAATATAAAGTTACAAGTCATGAAAAGTGATGAGTGGATCTGTTACAATCTGGGTTCGGTCAAGTTCAGCTGTTTGAGTCTGGGTTCGGGTACCAGTAACACCCACGACTGGTGCTGGCACCGATTGTAAATTGTTAAATGTTTAAACGCCACTGGCAAAGTCGTCGCCATTTACATGGGCTTAACATTTAAAGAGTTAAAGCCCGAGATCGGTGTCAGTACCAACTGTCGGCGTTAACGGTACGGTGTTGAGACTAGTGATGGGAACTATGGCTCTTCTTAGTGAGCCGGCTCATTAGGCTCCACTCACTAAGAAGAGCCGGCTCTTCTGGCTCCTGATGGCTCCCTATTAAATATATAATAGGGAGCTGCAGGCCAGTCAGGGGCCCCGCACCACTCCACTTTTAACCCGATATTATTGGTTCAAAGGGGGCTATTTAGGGACAGGGTTTAGTGAGCCATCAGCTCACTGAGGTGAGCCAGCTCACGTGGTTCATGCAAATGAGCCGGCTCTCTGTGCCGGTTCATTCGCGAACGACCCATCACCCACTAGCCAAACCCAGACTCGGATCTGAACACTAGTCATGAATAGATGTCGCTGTTTCCTTGAAAATAGGAAAATAAGAATAAATAAATGATAGGTTGATTATATTGTGAGCCCTAATGGGGCCCAGGAACTGATTAGACAATTTCTGTGCAGCGCTGCGTAATGTGTGTGCGCTATATAAATAAAGAATTATTGTTATTGTTATGTTTCACTGCTATAAGCAGTAATTATTTTATGTGACTATGTGGAAAAAAATGAATATATTTAAAATACAGGCAGTCTGTGCAAGATAGGTTCTATAGGTCACAGTGGGCAGAGAGATCTGTCTGTAACTAGGGGTCGTCTGTATGTCGGGTGTCCTTAAAGAGTAACACTAAAGTATAAAAACTTTTGCTTAGCTCTGCACTAAGCCAAAATAAGCAATTCTCTAATTTACACTCATTACCCATCTGCAGCCGTTTGTCAGCTAACAGGCAGGAAACTAGCAGGACCTTAACCCTCTTGATATTTTTGTGTGAGTTTGTTGCCATGTGATTCCATGGCAAGAGGGAGCAAAGGGAAAGGAGGCTGGGGGGGGGGGGTCTCTAGCACATGCACTCTCAGGATCAGTAAAAGCTAGCAGCAGCTGCAGGACCTGACATGATGTCATAAGCATGTGACTGATCACATGCTTCAGGTCATCCAATTACATAACAGGAATGGGGTGTAGCAGAGCTGTATGTGTTTGAAAGTTTGGATGTATTAAAAATGTGTATGTATGAAAGTGTGAACGCATAAATAAAGCTAGAGCTCAGGCTCTACATCAGTTCGAAAGACTGGATTTGATCCTGCACACACAGCACAATGTATATACAGTGCAACCTCTTTGTATAGGAAAAGGGTGGTCTGCAGAGAGGAGGCAGCTTCCATAGAGTATAGAGGCAAAAAAAATAAAATAAAAAAATCAGTTATTGAATAAAAAAAGGGAGGGATCCTCTCAGAGAGGTGGTCTTATGGAGAGGTTTCACTGTGTGTGTATATATATATATGTGTATTTTATAGTGTAGGTGGACATATTGTAGGGTGCATTCACACGTGGCAGTAATGCATGCATTTCAAACACATCAGAACAGCTGAGAAGAGGAGATTTAAGAAAATAACGTGTTAATGATAAGTCAATGCCATGTTAACATTATGTTAATATTATGTAACATGTGTTAACACAATGTTAACCCACGTTGACACAATGTTAACATGCATTAACACATCGGTAACATGTGATGCCATTGCATTAGCAAACACAGGTGTTGCAGTATGTTAACAGGTCTTATCTTAGATCCGTCTGGCAGCGACAGGTCCATGCAGTGCAAACGCTCTGACGTCAGCCGCCGTTGACATCAGAGTGGATTGAAGAGAAGAGATGGAAAAGAAGACCTAAGGGGGAGTCGGAAAGGTGACTATTCACTTTCTTTTTTTTTTAACTTGAGTATGAGCCCAGTTTTTTGTGCTGAAAAACACGGCTTATACTTGAGTAAATACAGTACTTGTAAGCTGCCAGTAATTGCAATTATTTTCCCCTTGCATGTAGGGGTCTTGAAGGAGGCAAGGCCGGTGGTGGAGTAGGCTGGTGTATTCCTGCCCTGCACCTGTGCACTCACTATAAGGCTACATTCACAGGAACGTATGAGGGACATATATACATCCCCCATACACGGCAATGGGCACACAGAGCCCAACAGGAGCGGTACGGGGCCGCACATGTGCGGCACCATACCATTCCGTAGCTGGGAAAAAGATAGGACATGTCCTATCTTTCTCCTGAATAAGGCGCCGTGCCCAATGTTCCTCTATGGCAGCACTCACTCCCTCCTCCTCTCCACGGCGCTAACGCGCTTCGGTACAGCGGGCACACGTCAATGTGAATGTAGCCTAAGCCTGTGAATGATCAACTGTGAACAGAGCCTGGCGCTGCCATCAGCCATATACATTAGGGATTCAACAAGATATGTTTCTGCATCAGTGTAGCTACAGCATTCTTAAGGTATGTTTGGTTCAGAATGCATAAAAACAAATGGTAGATATCCTTTTATCAAAACGCATGCATACATGATTTAAAAAATGGGCATAATCTTTAATATCCTTTCTTAACAATGTTTCTTTATTTGGATCTTCTTTAGTAATCCGGACAGTCCTAAATGCTTTCCAAGACATCTGCGGCTGAGCTGCATTTAATCAAATTCACAAGTTTTTTGGACACTATCTTTTCTATTTGTATTCCTTAACAATGTGTAAGATTTTTCTAATATTCAGTTAAATATGTTTTGCTGAGAATGTGGCAAGAAATGAAGGCGGGACATGAGATAGTAATAGGTTTTTTTTACACAAAAATCTAAGATTCAGCCTTCGTGACTCACACCTAAGCTTTCCACTTATTTTACATTCCTTATAGTTTCCTTAACTCCCACTCTAGAAAAGCCTGGGAATAAATACTGATCTAGGAATATATGTAGTCATCTGCCAAACCCTCAATGATCTATAACACCCTTAACTTCAAAGAATCTATCTACTATCTTATCTATCTATCATCGCACTATCTCATATATATCTCGCTATTATCTATCTATCTACTATCTATCTATCTATCTATCTATCTTTCTATCTTCTCATATCTTATCTATCTAAATCAATCTATCTATCTATCTTATCACTGTCTATCTATCTAATCTATATCTACTATCTATCTATCTATCACATATCTAATCTCCTCGATTATCTATCTATCTCTCTATATTAGCTATCTATCTATCTACCAAAAGCAAAAAAAAAGCAGCACCAGTCCCTTAGTAATGTAGGTGTAGCGGGTGCTTCTCTTCCACTCACACCAGTCTGAGTGGGTGTAAGATATCCAAGCAAAGAGAAACGCGCACTCCAATGTTTGACCACAACAACGTGTTTATTCCACCTCCAGCAACGTTTCGGTTTAATAGCTTTGTCAAATGTTGTGTAAAGTTTTTACAAAAATTATATCGGCGCGTGCAGTGACATCATACAAAAGATAACAACAAGCACATGTGCATATAGAACATTACAGTGATCAAAGAGTTAAACAATCCATGAATGATGCATACATTATCATAGCTTTCATAAATGTCCCTACATGTTGTGATCAAGTGAACATAAAAGTATCTACTTTTGTTGTAGATTACAGTGTTACAAGCACTCTCCTGGCTGGTAAACTGAAAACAGAATCGGACGCCTATCCGCGTCTCATGGTCCTCATTCGGCAATGTCACAAGTGAGACAAAATCAGGACAGCGCCCACACACAAAAAAAGTTCAGTGTGCACATTGCCAAAAAATGTGGTCGGAGAGAGAGTCAATAAACCTGCGCAGGTGGCACCTACTAGCCGCATAATATTTTATGTGGCGAAGTGTGCCCAATCTAGCTATCACGTAAGTTCCACTACTAAGATAAGGCGAAATACGCTGTTCTAGCAAGAGAGAATGGATATATCGGACACATATCAAAGTATGCATGCTCCAATAGTTTAAGGAGTGGGCCTGTATGGATATATAAGCAAATGGTCTAAAAATAATGACACTAGACAGATATAAAATCCCAATGAAAAGGAACTTTATACATTCCAGCCATATGTACCGCAGAGTACCTAATACGGTATCACAAAGAATACAATGTAACACACTCGTTCACAAAGTTATGGTCTGTACGGTATAGTGCACTCCGTCCATGGTTACCAAAGCCATATTGGTACCAATGTGGACAATGTAAATTCATTCCCAACCATGGGACCTGCATTTCCCCACAGGGAATACGTCTTAATTGCCCCTGTGTTAGAGTGTGCAATGGGGAAGTAAAAGGGTGGGTATCTTCAGAGTAAAACTATGTCACCAAAGATGTACAACCACTACCCTATCATGTCAGATGTACCACATACCTTATCATGCAAAGATTGTCAACCACTACCTATACAGCCGCCTCGCTATTAGAGGAGTTACCTTCTAGCCACCAATCCGGAGACAAATCACATATTTCTAATATACCAAAGGAGCTCAAAGATCCATATATACCTAAAGTAGATATAGCACTCATAAGGCTAGCAGATATCTGCTAACTCCAGTACAGTTCAATGGAGCAAAAAATGTAAATAAGTGAAAAAATTTTTTTTTTATTGATCCCACAAAATACAGATGTGTGTGTCAAAAGAATATTTTAGAAGCCAGCAAGGAGGGTCCAACAGGCGGTGTCCACTTAATGTGACGTGAATACTGCATGGGTGATCTAAAAGAAAGAGAGAATATAGGTTAATATCATATTGGTACAAACACATAACTTCATAGGAGTATTATGATCAACAAGAATCAGAGAACAGTACGTAAGCAAGTCAGTTTTTCAGAAAATTCCACTAGTTTTAAAAGTAAATGTAAAACCCATTGGCCTTAAGGATTTACTTTTGTAGATCCACTCCAGTTCAGTCTTTGATAGTTTTGTCTGTCACCGCTCCCTCATTTAGATGGTGGGATTCTGTCAATAATGACCGCGAATCGAGATGTCTCCTCTATGTTTTGTGTTCATGACAAGGTTTAGGGACTGGTGGGGGTCTTTCCGCCCAGCCCTAAGTAGGTATAGCGAGTGTGGTTCAGACACGTTTTTTCAAAATCACGGGAGGTCTCCCCTATGTACGACAGTCCAATCAGGACATTGTAGATATGATGACATGGATCGGAATCGCAGGTAAAGGGAGTGTTTATCTCAAATGTTGGCATTAGTCACCGTGTTTTTAATTCGGGCTGCTCGCATTGATTTGTTCTCACCACTTTTGCTGACATCCGAGTGAGTACATGAGACGCGTGATGCGACCGATCTGTTTTTTTCGTTATACAGCTCCAGGAGGAAGGACCCCGACCACACAGTGAAATGTGATACACTTATCCTAACAAAAAAAGTTAATACTGTTTATGTTCACGTGATCACCAAATGTAGACATTTATGAACTATGTCTATGTAGTAGCTATCATTCATGATTGTTAACTATTGATCCCTGTAGACTTGTACTATAGCACCAGTGGCTTTTGTTTATCTTTTATCTATGATGTCACTGCACATGCGACTATATATATTTGTACAAAAACTTACACACATTGCTTGGACAAAGGCTGAGTTAACAGGCCGAAAGCTTTGCTGAGGTGGAAAACAAGTTTTGATTGTACAACGTTGGAGTGCTTCACGTTTTCTTTTGGCTTTGGATATTCTATCTATCTATCTATCTCATACACTCATCATCTTCTATCTAGATATAGTATCAGTTATCTATCCTATCTTATCTATTCTATCTGCCTACCTACCTATCCCATCCATCCATCCATCACTATCCATCTGGTCTGGTCTGTCTGTCTAACTATCTATTATCTGTCCCTGTCTGTCCGTCTGGTTGTCGGTATATCTATCTACTACTAAAACCGTTATTCAGTCTTGTTTTATTATTTGGCAAATAGTCTTCTTAAAATTCAAACATTTTTCTTGAACTGGATCCTAACACATATAAACCTTCAATGAAACACTTTGGCGAATATGTATAAACATAGAAACTTTTCAATTTAGAATTAATGCTTTGTAATGGGAGTGTAGTGTGGGAGGTGGGCAGCGACGCCCTAGATAAGTATGAGGTAGGTTTTATTGACATCAATGGCAAGGTTTAAGGGAACTGTCGGGCTGATTTGGACCAGTGGTTTTAGTGTCCAACGATTGCCCTAGTTTATTATATCACCTACTTCCCCCGCGCCTGATGTTGTGCAGTGAAACGATGTAGACCCCCCACTTTACCAGTCCTTCAAGTGGTTGATTTGGACCCTAACCATAAGTCCATAAGGACTAAAGTTGGTTAGGGTCCCAAAATTGACCTGAACAGGTCTTCTTTAAAGGCAGTTCGGTGTTCTAGTAAACACTTCCTGTGGAGAAGCAATTCCATAGACAGGCACACTGTCCTTCGTTTTTCCAGTAAGGTGTAGTTTGTTAGAAAAATTGAAATCTCCTTTTTATGCCAAATTAGCCTCTTGTGGTTCAGGGCAGGCATGGTCCCTGTTGGTGCACCCAATTCCTTCTTTCTGCACACTCTATCCACCCAGCTCTTCCATTGAATATTCGCTATAAAAATATGTGTAGAAAGAAGAATAATGTAACACCGCAGGTTTGACGATCTTCTGGTGCCCTAAAACTTATTAACTGCCCTTAACAGTAATAATAATGATAATTCCTTATTATATAGTGCACACAGATTACGCAGCACTGCACAGAACTTGCCAATCGGTCCCTGTCCCCAATGGGGCTCACAATCTAATCAACCTACCAGGATGTTTTTGGAGTGTGGGAAGGCACTGGAGCATGTGGAGGTACCATGTTAAACCACGAGAGAACACAAACTCTTTGCAGATTTTGACCTGAGGGACCTTGAACCCAGAACCCCAGCCTGCAAGGCGGTAATGCTAACCACTGAGCCACGGCTACCCATACAGTGTTTTATTATTCAGCAGTTTAATTAGTTCATGAGATGAAATATTTTATTTTAATTGTGATTAATATAAATATACTATTATGGCAGAGAAGTATTTTAATTTTTTTCTGGTGATTAGTACTTTTTATTGGGTTCACAGAAGCAAAGTTATGTGTCTTCTTTGTTATTTCCTATTTTCTTGGAGATATCACCACCATTGCACTGTAATGGAAATTGTATCATACACCAATTTTTAAATTAAAAATGTTGAATATAAAGCTTGGGGGGGGGGGCTGGGGTGAAAAACAATAGAAATTGGTTGATACGTTACCTGAAGCGGGTGCTCCAGTCCCAACCCTTGCCTACAGTCTGCTTACACCATTTAAACTGATGCAGTAGCAGGCGCACAGCGTGGTTGAAGAATAGGAGTGCTGAAGTCGTTTTTACGTAAATTTTTATAAAACCCTTAAAGCTTGGTAGCCATGTCATATCTCCCAGCCAGAGGAAATGAAAAACATCCCTCTTTAGTGGACACATACATTGTTTTAACCCCTTAAGGACGCAAGGTTTTTCTTTTTAGGCTCTTTTCTCGCCTCTCCAACTTCAAAATTCCATCAAACTTTTATATTTTTCCATCGACCTTGTGTGAGGGCTTATTTTGTGAAGTAACAAATTTTTACTTTCCCGTAATGTATATTTATAACATGCCGTGTACTGGAGCTGAAAAAAAAAATTCAAATGGGGAAAACTTAAAAAAAAAAACGCACGTGCGTCCACGTTCTTGTGGCTCAGTTTTTAATACTTTCACTCGTCACTCACAAATAACATCTTACTTTATTCTTTGGTTAGGTGCAATCGTGGGGTGATACCAAATTTATATTAGGTTTTATTGTGGTTTAATACATTTTCAAAAATTAAAAATACATAATGTAAAAAAAAAAAAATTGCCCATCTTCTGACGCTAATAACCTTTTAATACTTTGGCCGCGGAGATGGTGTGAGGGATCATTTTTTCCCGAAATAAGGCGGACGTTTTCATTTGCATCATTTTGAAGTCTGGCGACATTTGGATCAGTTTTTTTATTTAATTTTTATGCTATGTTAAAAAGGTGGTAAGTCGCATTTCGGACATGTTCCACCATTTCCGCCTGGAGGTCAACCCGCCACCGTTAACCGTTTTATATATTTGATAATCGGGCATTTTTGGTCCGGCGATACTAACTTAGTTATGTGATTTTTTTTACTGTTTACTTATATTTTTATATCTGTTCTAGGCAAGGGGGGTGATTTGAATTATGGTTAATATTTTATAATTTTTTTTTATTTTTACACTTTTTTTTTCTTTTTTTTTTCACTATTACTTTGACCAGCTAGGGTACAGTACCCTAGATAGTCAGATCGCTCCTACAAAGTACGGCAATACTTGCGGTATTGCAATCTATTGGCATTTTTGGCAGCCACATTCGTTACAATGAGACCCTGGCTCACTTGTAACGAATCAGCCAGAAGCCAGATGTCTTGGTCACACAAGACTCCGAGGTACCATGGCAAACGATGCGCGGAGACTTTGTGGCGGCGTAAAGGGTTAATAGCCGCATCGGTGCACAGCCCGACCGCGGTTTATTAGCGGTGGGGTTGCTGCAAATATGCCCCCACCCTGTATGAAGAGGACTCAGCCGCGAGCCCCTCTACATCCTTATACCTCGCGCCGTAGACTACGGCGCAGAGCGTTAATGGGGTTAATAATCCATTCATGTTGGTTATTGTTGCTTTGTAAAAATAAAAATCTAAATTTGAAAGAGAATCGTTGTGAGATGTTTGGCATATTCTAATGTGGGAACAAATGAGGGTTGTCACCTTCCAACAACCTAACAAATTATGAATTCTTTTTTTGTGAAATCCTGGTATTTTTGGATGTTAAAAATTTTTCCAAGGTATTTACAGGCAGATCATTTAAAAATTAAAAAAAAATTAACAAAAATGAGTTCATATTCTACCACACATCACAGGAAAAAATAAGTCCAGAAACTGATGTATTTCCACTACACATAATTCAGCTGTGACTCGCGTAGAGGTGACTATAAATTGCCAGATTTCCATCAGCGGAGACAGTCCAACCACACATTTGGAAAATATTCGCAACGTTGCCAGATGACATTCTGTGCCTAGCTCATCCTCTGTTCACTCATGAAACCTTTCTAACTAGAACACATGTTGATGAGCAACGGCGGCCAGCAGTTCGCTTGCTCCTAATCGCTGCCAAAACCTTCCCTGTTTCACAGCAAACAACTTTATTACTTTTCGAGGTGTCCTGCGTCTATATCAAACCCTGATCAATATAGTATTAGCTATCCACCTAATTAGTCCCAAAATAGGGAATTTTCCACATATTCCCTCCGCAAGTTAGCTAAAATATTATGCACTAGTCGAACTCGGGATTATTACGAAAGAAAAAAAAAGGTATTTGCGCTTTACTCTGGGACATCATCGGTGTTAGGCTCTTCTGAACATCACCCCCTTATAAATGTATGTGTATTTCTATTTTCTAGATCCCAAAGAGGCAAAAAAAGCCATGAAAAGGAATATTCAATGAAAACATTATCAATATACAAATCATTTGTCCAACATTCTGAAAATTTTCAGTACTTTATATAAGTTTAATTCACAACCTGGCTCCCGCTGCAGTGGGGGTTGGAGTCCCCCATGTAGGGGAGCTCACACCTTCCTGTATTGTACTTGACCAGGGCAAGGGCGGCGAGGAGAAGGGATGGAGGGCGGGAAAATGCACAGACACACACAGGGCTTATTTTCTAAGGGTCCGCCGCCGCACTTCGTTCAGGATTTCCTATTTTTTTGGTCGGCTGTGACAGTGTATTTAGCAGGGGATTTGTGTCGCACTAATCAGATTTTGGTGCAGCTGTGCAGGCTTTCATGTGACACAAATTGGGGGGTGCGAACTGATTCGGCTGGAGTGTGGATTTAACTATTCAATTGTGTACGCAATCCCAAGGCACTTACAGCACCGCGAGAAGAAGAAGTGAACTCCGGCGACCTGAGCGGGAAGCGACACCATTGCAGGTATACGGGCACACAATTTAGTGAATCAGGAGGAGTGCATCATCGTCCGGACACATGCATTTATAGTTACTCCTCCGCAAGGGTAAGTAAATTGTTGCCCCATAGTTTACAGGCTTGCTCCCTTATCAAGGGGGGACTCACCACTAGGCTGATATTCAGCTTACATAAACTGACTGAAAATGAATTCCAGAATTGCGACAAAGAGAGTATTAGTATCAGAATAGAATACCAATAGAATATGTGGAACTGCACCAGCTAAAAATAACGTTTCCTTTAAACCGCCGATTACCATACCACATCAGAACAGCAAAAATGGTTCGCAGCAGAAGTTGCACGGTCAGTTGTACTCTGCACCGCCATAATTGTGACACTTATTCTAAACAAAAAAGTTGCAGGTTTGTATCCTCCACATGTTCAATTTTTTGGCTGAGGTTTTCTCCTTTCACTTTTGCAGTTGTGACCCGACCCATATTCCGTTCCACTTTCAGGAATGATATCATGTGTAAACCTACCCATGGGAGACTTTCCTAATATAAATATAAGATATAATTGCTTGTTTAAGTGTGATGAAGCCTAATCCATTGCAAAAGGAGAACAGGAAAAAATTAGCAGAAAGAAACGAATCAGATGTGACAAGATAATAAACATGTGGCACTAAGGACGGGGATTTCGTATCGATATTTAAAGGTAGCTATGCATAGAATGATACTAAAAGCGACAAAACTCTTCAAATAGTCCCCCCCACTCACCCAACTGTACAAAGAGTTTATTAAACACAAATGGGGCAGATTTACTTACCCGGGATCATTCGCGTCCCACGGCCACGTTCCTCGCGAGTGGATTCAGTGGCGGCCGGGATTCATTACGCAGTTCCCTCTGACGTCCACCAGGTGGCGCTGTGCGCTGCAAGCGACGGAACGCACTCAAGTTCACAGCCTATTCCTAGTGAGGTAAGTGCAGCTCGCAACCTTTTTTTTTTTTTAAAAACTGCAGCGGTTTTTGCCCAAATCCCGTCAGGTTTTTACGTTCGGCCACGTGCCCCCCCATTTCCGTACGTGCATGCCACAGGTGCCGATGCGCCACAATCCGACGCGTGGTGCCAAAATCCCGGGGACAATTCAGGGAAATGGCGCAAATCGAAAATATTCGGTAACAACTCAGGTCAAGCCGCGATCGGCCCTTAGTAATGACCCCCCCACGTCTGATAAGGGTACACGTATACAATATATGCAAACATCTGGTTAAAGGTCACCAGGGGTTTTAGACATAATCACATATAGGGTGGAGATATTGGGTAGCCCATTGTGCGGGAGGAGTGTGGGGGCTATTTTAGTAATGTTAGGAGAGGGTCGACTAATCGAAATCACAGATACTACAAATAAAGTTTCTTTTTATGCTTTAACCACTTTGTAGGATTGAAAAATGAGGATTCCTGTTACAAATGTGAGAAGGATAGCGATTTTGGGCATACAATTGGTCCTGCGCACTAACGATTGTAAACTCTGCGACATACAGGAAATATCAAACAAATCAACAAGGCTCTGCACATATCACTGGCCCCCACCTCATGGAATTTGGCAATTTTGGGAGGAATAAGTGCACAGCTATAGAATAAATACTATTTGGGTGTTAAGAATTGACAATAGTGAAAAGTCCTTATTACAAGGAATGGGTAGCAATATACACAAATCTAAAAACTGGTAACAATTTGACATATACATTAAGCAATATGAAAAAATAATGTGGAAAAATGAAAATACCGCCAACATGGTTTAAAAGATGGCGGAATGGATCTAGACAAGATAGAAAGACGGGGTAACCTTTTTATTTTTCCTCTCTGGTCATCTGGTGAAAGGTGGGAAGGTGGTATGAAGGATGAATATAGTGAGTATTTTTCACAGGCAGAAGAGCGGAACGAGCTGAGGATAGACGGGGAATGAGAGACAGTGTTAACAGCCTGTGAAGATGCGCAAGAGGGTCTCTGGAACCATCCCCAAAGCCTTCGGCCACTGTAAATGATATAAAAGTTGTTGTTAGGAGGTTGGTATGGATAAGAACTTCAAGAAGACTCCACATACAGTGCTGGAATCGTATGAGGTAATGTCCCTGGTTTTTATGTTGTCGATGGATAGATTCCTTTTAAGGTTCTTCTGGTGAAAACACATGTAAACGAGCAAATGTCACAAACTTTCAGAATTAAAGGTAAAATAAAAATTATTAATGATAAAACAGCACATTATGTAAACATTGGTAAGACGATTCTATTTCTAGTTACAACCTGAAACTAACAGCAGACGTAGCGTTTATCGCCTCATGTGATCACAGCAGAATAATGAAATATTATGCAGCCAGTTTATCCAGTTTACTTCCGTGGGTTAAGAATGTTGGTTTTAATATGAACACAGAACTTTCTTAAAACAAATGAGGTAATTATAAAGCTACACGTGTTTCATCATCTCCAAATATTACTTCAAGCGGCTATTGTAGTAGTTTAAGGGGTTGTCACTTCACGGCCGAAGGACCAGCTCATTTTCCACCTTTAAGGACACCAGTCTGCCAAGTTTCACTAATGCCTTATTAACTTAAAAAAAGACTGTTAACTTCCCAGGGTGATTTTATATTGTTTTATGTTCTATTCACTTAGTGTATTGTGGTGAAATGTAGTGCATATTATTTGAACAATGTAAAATTTTGAAAAATTTGTGATTTTCTGATGTCTAAGTGTTAAGTATCATCGATTACAGTTGGTACTAACCTCCCAAATAGGTTACTACTAACATCAACCCCACTGGGGCTTATTGTACTAGGGTCCGCGGACGTACTTCGTCGATGTTTCCAACGTTTTTGGTTTTTGCCTCAGCTATGACAGGTTTAACAGGGGATTGTGTCGCACGAGTCGTATTTTGGTGCAGCTGTCAGTGCCGACTTTCATGCCGACAGAAATAGGGCGGCGTGCGTCGGTATGCATCGACTATTTTCGGACTGGACCGCGGTATTTAACATTCTAATCAGTGTCTCAAACCAAGCACTTACATGCACGAGGAAAAGAGTGTGACTCGGTGGACCTGAGCGCGGGGAAGGACACATGCAGGATAACTGGGCGCACAACCTTATGAATCCGCAGCATATGGCATTATCGGCGAGACATATGTAAATGTGCCTAGTTCTGGCTTAATTTTTTCACCTCATTTTTTTAATTTTATTTATTTTGGCATGTTAGGAGGCCAATAAACAATCAGCAAGTTTTCCGATTCACAAAAATGTAGATTCCATTATTTTAGAGCCCTGTATTTATAGTTTAGGTTTGAAAAGTTCTATTTCATTAGAAACTCCCACAAAGTACACACATTTGTTAAATTGCACCCTCAAACTTTCAAACAGACCTGTTACGATTGTTCAACCGCTCATCACCGCACGACGCTAGAAATAAAAACAAAATGGACGTTCATACTGGAATTTTCGAAATTTTGACAATAAATGTTTATTTAGCCCTAATTACATGTGATGCAGGATAGAAGAGAAACACATCTCAGATTTTCGTTTATGTCTGGCAATACCCCACATGTGTAACCCCTTTATGGGACCCAGTAACAGCGCGCACAGGGAAAGGAGCACCAGCAACGCTTTTGAGGCAAATTTTTTTTTTTGCTAAAACAAATTTCAGTGTTTATGAGAGAAAATTTTCTTGTAACCATAGAAGAACAATGAGAACCCTAAAAAAGTGACTTCCCCACTTGAAAACCTAAACCACCTCAAGCAGTATAGTAACACGATTGGGTGCTATGCCCCTTGTTTTTTATTAACTTCTTAGGGGATACTTAAAATTCTATTCGATACTGATTTTTTTACTTTATTTTTTGTTGTTTGTATATACGTATAGCATAGAGTAATGGTTATTTAAGTTCTTTGGGTCAGAGCGATTATGGCAATATCCCAGTATATTTTGCAGAATAAAAACGATTTTGAGAAAAACAACTCACCTTGCTTTGCAGCGTTCACTTTCCTAAGTTGGGCTGTGTAAGGCGTTATTTTTTGCGAGAAAAAGTTTTTTTTATTGGAATTATGTTGTGTAGCTGTGACATTTTGGTCACATTTATTGCTTTTTGTTCGTATTGTGGATGCACAAAATACGAATTTTTAAAATATTGTTTTTACAGCAGCACTGTACCGAGATAGTAAGTGAGTTTTTTTAATGCACATGGTGCGGACGTGACGGATACCATATGTGTGGCGCTTGTGTGGTTTGATTGTCACTTTTTTATACATATGGGGATTTAAGGGGCCTTTTATAATTTTTAATTTAATTCTTTTATCATGGTGATAGCCTGTTCAAAACTACTACCTGCAAATACTGAGGTTACGCTGGGGTATTAGATAGTCAGCCCTATGCAGATGATACAGATCTGTCATTCAGCCAGCTCGGAACAGTCTGGCGGGCCTTTCATTAACCCTGGGTTGGCCCAATTGAGAACTATGGCCCCCAGATAGGGGTAGCGGTTGAGGAGGGCGCAGTGATGTAATCCCATAGATGCCACGGTAGTGCGTGCTGCACTATCCCATCCCAGCTGTTATGGAAGATCCCAGCTTCCACATACAACCAGGCCTCCGCACATGGTTAAGATTCACATGGCGGGAAATTCCTATGACTTGAATGTTTATTTTTTTCCATGGGGTCGGCAACGTGCTTAAGATTTTTTTTTTAAAAAAAAAAATAAGGAGGGCATCATATAGAATACATAACCATTTTTGTTTTATTTGTCTAGGGCCATATGATACAGGGATTCCCATTTTATAGATATGACTTATAGCAATTGACACTCCCTAGGGATCTCGAACATGCAAATAAGTTTTCCAGTATTGATCAAGGAAAACCACACCTCATTAGCTACTTGTAAGGCAGAACCCTAGGGAAGTCAATGGCTACAAGTTCTACAGGTCACCTATACGGCGGCCCTTTCATTGGCACAGCTCTGATAGGAGACCTTAGTTTCCCACCAGATCAACAAAGCTACTGCGCTATGCCAAACCAAAATAATTACCCTACATGTACGATGGAAGCGCCTGAAGACAACCCTGATCAACAACGCACGCACCGTCCCTACACCTATACTGAAGAGGACCAACCAGAGTGAATCTGTTCCTTCTGGAGAGAGTATATGTGTTTGGCTGTAAACCCACATGTGTTGGATTAGGCATCCTGAAAGTCATGGCTTGATGTCAAGATGGGGCTGCACTTACAAGGTACAAGAGGCAGGGTTTTGCCTGGTCCGAAGCCCCAGAGTGGTGCAATCAAGGACTATAAGTCTCCACACTCTGTACAAAAATAAAAAAAGAATGGAGTTTTAACAGATCTTTAATGTATCAATTTGGTTTGGTCTAGTGTGCTAGGGTGCTCCGTTTACTTGTTTTTTGGTTAAAGGGAAGAAAAGTACTGAAGCCTCCATAACTTTTTTCTGTCCAAAACGTATGGATAATGGAGTTGCCTGCATAACGAGAAAATAATGGGTATATAAAATTAACATGAATCCCAAGGCCCAAATTTTTTAAAAATGATACCTCTTAAGACTCCGTTAAACTTCCATTCTTGCCTTTTATTGGATGTCACACGGGGCTTGCTTTACAAAGTGCTAAAGAGCGTGGTTTGCCTTATCCCTCTGGAAAACTTATTTCATTTTTGGTGGGGAATAAAGATTCCTTTATTTTACCAGATTTTCGTGGAGTGCTGCCTACTTTCTGCTTAGATGGATGGATAGTGTAGGTCACATATACAGAAATTTCAATGTAGCAGGCGCCCATTGTGCTTTATAGCGAGGAGAATGATGGCGGATAGCTTTAGTTCTCATTACAGATGAACGATCTGGGAGTTAGATGCAGAAATGTTCCTTGTTATCACAGCTTTATAGCCTGCCTCTGTACATCTGTTGTGGAATCATAAAAAAATGATCAGACTTAAATATCCATTGTTGTCTTGGACACTTCATTGTTTTGGGTGCATTAAAATCTGGAGGAAAAAGCTGTGGTATCTATAAATTTACAGTATCCTAATAGCGTAAACGTGGTCTGGGGTTTCTGTCTGCCTTTTCTTGTTCCTTTAAATTTAGTTAGAAGTTTTGATGGCATTAAAACGCCAAGATTCTGGCAAGTGACAGGTGTTAGTCCAAGCTGACAAAACTATCTAAAATATGTTTCAATTTTATGCTTAAGATAGTCTCAGAATCTGCCTAAGGCAACAGTCCAGCTCTGCTATGACAGATGCCAGATCTGGGTCATGTGATTCATTGCAGCACTATCTTCTCTAAACACATTCAGCTTGCCATATGTACCTTCGGAGGGTTTTTAGTTATGCACTAGCTGAGAAATTATTAGCTGCTTTATATTGGATGTGAAAGAATTTAGTTTTCTACATTCTATTTAATAGAATTCTCCAACGCTGCATTAAGGCCTGAAATGTCAAAGTTTTCTTAAAGGGGTTTCCCCACATATACTACAAAAGTTAGGCCCTATCCACAGTTCATGTGCGGCCGTCTGCTCTATTAGTCTGACGGAAGATACAGGGGTCCGACAGACGTACATAGGACCCATCAGGCCCCCGTTTTCGTGATCTGTGGGGTCTCAGCATTGTGACTCCCACTGATCAGCTAGTAAGCGCCTATCCGTGGATAGGGCCTAAACTTTATTTGTTGAAAATTAGCCACTTTACAGACAACAGCTGATCAAAAGCCCATCACCAGTATCCTACACTATACTGAAGAGAACCAACCAGGGGGAATCTGTTCCTTCTGGAAGATGACATCACCACAAGGGGGTCTGCCATTACAAGGTAGCAAAAGAGCATTGTTCCATTCCCATGTCCCAGAATCCCCGATGGTGCATCAACGGCTATAAGAGTCTCCACACTCTTTACAAAAATAAAAAAAAGAATGGAGTTTAACTGATCTTTAATGTATCAATTGTTATTGTCAGTTTTGGCAGGTATCCTATTTGTTATTTTTTTACAATGAAGAAAGTTACGAAGCCTCCGTTTTTTTCTGTCCAAAAAACTCATGGATATGGATGCCGTGCCTAAACAAATCATGGGGGAGATTTACTTACCCGGCCCATTCGCGATCCAGCGGCGCGTTTCTCTGCGCTGGATTCGGGTCCGGCCGGGATTTATGATGGTAGTTCCTCCCCGTCCACCAGGTGGCCGCTGCTGCGCTGAAGTCCGCTGGAATGCCTCGAAATACACGCGCCTATCCTGGATGAAGGTGAGTGAAATTTCGCGACACAATTTTTTCTTAAATGCGCGGTTTTCCGAATCTTGGTTTTTCGCTCGGCCACGCACCCCGATTTCCGTGGCGCGCATGCGTGCGCCGATGCGCACAAACCAATCCGATCGCGGCGCCAAAATCCCGGGCAATTCAGGTACAATCGGCACAAATCGGAAATATATCGGGTAACACGTCGGGAAACCGCGATCGGGCCTTAGTAATGACCCCAAGTGGGTGACATAAATTACATGATGCCAACTTCCATTCTTGCCTTTTTATGAGGTAAGGAACGGTAGTGTGAACTAGCCTACTTCCTGTTCTATTTAACAATAATCATTTCATAAAAGACCTCAGGTCAGATGTATCTTTTTTTTTGCTAATCTTTTCTTTTCTTTTGCAGCCCTTTTTCTTTGGTGCTAATTCATTCTTGAACTGGCAGATGTGCACTTAATGTATAATTTTATAAATTTACATTATTTAAACATATTATATATACAGATAAACCTCATTACACGAATCTAAAAACATACATAGCTAAATGTTCTATTCTTCAATTAACATCACATGATTTGTTTTGCAAAAAAATTGTGCTAATACATCTCCATCTCACCGTTTGGTATAGTTGCACCAATATATTGTGCACAAAGCAGACGTCTGACCCCTCAATTCCATTGTTCCAAATATTAGACCCATGACAAATACTAGGTTTATATGGAATTCAAGCAAAGGACAACATTGGATTTTTTTATGCTCTAGTCATGTCGTTTTGATTTCATCCTGGTGTGCCAAATTTAGGCCGTGAGAGAAGGGAGTGGTGAGTGCTCCTCCCTCTTCCTCTCTCCAAAGGATGACATCAGCCATGCCAAGTCTATGGCTAAAGCATGCTGTATATTTTTACCTGATGAGGTACGTACGGGGTGACACACTTTCACTCACCAATACTGTGGCACCATTCACTTCTGTGTGGGCAATCTGCTAGCTGCCATTATACTGATAGCATATGGCCCCATATATCAAGCCAAAAACATTATGATTTGATAAGAAGTCCAGTTTTTAGAATGTGCTTTGAAAACTTTCGCAAATTGCTAAATATTTTCACAATAGTGGAAAACTACTTGTTCTGTTGCTCCTGTTCCTGGTTTCTACTGTGCTGCTTACAAGCACATACATTGTTGCCAACCGTAAACCACTCAGAGGAAGAGGTAGCCTGTATTACTGCCATTATGACTCCAGTCACTAGGCTGCATACCAGCATCGGTTCACTGATTGGCCAGTGGTGGTGCACATGCTATATTCAGGTAAATAGTAACCTCGATGCGTAAGATAGAGTTATCTTTGGACTAGGGAGGTGCTTAGAGAGATTCAGAGTTTAAAATACAAACAACAAATCTAGGCAATGCTCAGTAGCAGGATAGTGGTGTTTAATCTAAGAAGTAGGAGGTACTAACATTTTGTGCTTTGTTTGATTCTAATACGTAGTATTGGTCGTGCAGACTGGTCGTGAAGACTGGAATAATCTAATCTGAATATTTGTTGAACCAGGTTTTTTATAACCCCAATGCAAAACAATTGGTCTGGTCCAGAGAAAAAATATGCATTTATCCAAAAAAATCCAGATAATCTAAACTTAACGAACTGAAGATTTCACGCATGGATTGTGACCAGGTCACGACAGCAAAGGCTTCAGATACCACAGGTGCATGGGATGGAGGTCAGCTAAATACACCAAACACAAACAAAGTCATAGATCCAAAGTTAATCAACCCTCATTGGTGGGTCAAGATGAGAGCCAGGTGTCAAAGGCAACAGTCGCCGGAGAGCCACATAATATAAGATTACACTTTTTCAGCCCCAAACGTAAGTCAGGGGCAGAGTACAAGTTTCCTTCTGATATACTCCACAGTGTGTGTTCAAACCTAAGTCAATAACTTTAACAACGTTTTGTAAAAATATCAGATGAACAGATTAATAAAAAATTATGTTGGTTTTTGCCTTTTCTCAAGGATTTCGCCTATACTCCTCCTCCTATTATACTTTGGAATATGAGATTTTCAGCTGAATTCCATCTTGCAAGTAAAGACAGAAGCTCATTGAGGTTGCAATGATCTTTATCAGGTAATATTCATCACTACATAATGCCATCTGGCATTGGCATTTAATGAAGTCATCTGCCATATAGTAACTTACTTCAATTGGATGTTTTTAAAAATGTACCTGTTTGAGCTAATTCCAATAAATGAAGCCACGTTGTCACTTAGGGATGAGAAAGCTGTCCTTGGATACGACCACCACTGCTTTAGATATGCCCAAAGACAATGTTTTGCTAATAACAAATGTTTTTGCTTGGGGTTACTGAATGTCTCACAACAGTCCTGTGGCAAACACTGAGTACAGTGGTCAGACAGGCCAGCGTGTGTGGCCACCACTGCCAGAGTGCATGGAAGGTCTTATCCAAGGCAGCTATCTCATTTCTAAAGACAACATACTACATTATAAGAATTGCTTCACACAAGAACATGTAGTGAATAAATGTATATATATATGGCAGCTGAGAATTAATTTAATGTGAATGTGAATATTAAAAGTAGAATGTATACTCCTCTAAGACTCTCTCTATAACTCTTTTAAAGTAATTTGATCTGTTTAGTGGTTGATGCCTTTAAACACATAAGTGAACTTTACACAGGCTGATTTTGTCTATGTGGAAAAAAAAAACATGATATTGTGAGTACAATAGCACAATTGGATGGGGATTCAAACAATTGGAAATGAAGACAAAGAACAAGCATGTCGTCTACGCAAGAAGTAAAAAAAAAACTCCTTTTGCTCAGCTGTAACTACTAGTCAGTGAAGAAATAAAAGCCTAGAAAATCAATTCATAGAAAATCAATGGTTTAAACAATTAAGGAGCACTCATACTTTTAAATCTACTACAAGACAGATTCAAAGCCCGATCACCTTCAAGTGAGTGACTTCAATAATTTTAAATTGTAGTGAAAATGAGAAACTTGAAAAAAACCCACATTCTCTCCTAAATGGAGCAATCTTGGCTATCTGAACTCTCCATAAATTTAAACTATCCTTGTCTCTCGGACAGCAAGCAAGAGAGATCTAGAAAACCATGGAGGATTGATACAGAAAGATAGTGTACAAACCCCTTTAACTCATTCATAGCTCATACACTGCAATCATTATGTATTGCGGCTGGTCAGGCCTACTATGCAGGGGGTTGGAACCCTGGCGGTACAATCAGACATCAGGGCTGTGACAGAAAGGATCTGTCCTGTGGTTACAGGGCGTTCAATTCATGGAGAAACTGACAAAATCTCCCTACACACCGCAGTCATGCTTGACCGCAACATGTAGGGTTGAACACCCACAATCGGAGTTATCGCTAGTTGGGTGTTAGAGGCGGGTGGCAGCTGTAATATCTACAGCAGATACTGCGCAGCTTCTGACACCGCTCTCTTGTGAGCCAGTTTCAGTACGCTTGACTTTACATGGAGTACTATCAATATCCAATGTCGGGATAGGATAAGAGATGTTACAGCCTCTTATTATTTTATTTATAACAAATTAGACATCTCAAGGCTTTCTCAGAATACAAAACCTCTTTTGAACAGCTAAATAGGCGTAAACTACACAGTAGTGTAAAAGGTGTGTATGGCTCCACTTCTTTTTTGTATGGGGGACCATGAGGTGTAAGGGGGAAATTTGGAGGAATAACTCATGGTATACTATGACTCTGAATTCTGATAGTATTCTTCTGTGCAAGCAGTATACATCACAGCACACGGCCTACGGGGCCTATATGTACCTAGTAGGCAGCAAATGGTGAGGGCACCGACCCTAATGCCCTTTGGTCTCTGAATAATATTAAAACTTTGTACTCTTTATACATTTTCTTCACAACCCAGCTAAGATCTACTAGAACATTGTGGACCCTTCGTTCTCTGATGAATTTAAGATGTTAACAAATCATCCTTTCTACACACCTGGTGGTCCTCCTTCCAAGGTGTTAGATTTCTGAATGAGGGGTTAGAGGTTGTGTTTGAAGAAACCATATAACTCAGATCTGAGCTATTTCCCATCGATATTCTACAGATAAATGTCTAAATACATAGGTAACTCATTACATGTCTGTAAGTGCAGACAGATGGCAATTAGAAGACGTTGAGAAACAAACCCAAGTTTTTGACCAGTCGCTTGATGTGGATAACGTTGTTGTTGCATCCGTTTACCCGTATATATTTCTTCTATGGATCATTTTCTGGTTTAAACACCGTTAAAAATGGGTATTGATCTAAAATATTAAATATTTTCTTAATAAATTATACATGAATTATCTTTGCTATTATTTATATTTTGTTATTATATTTATTACAGATAATGAAAATCGGTGCGTATTTTCTATTAAAAAAATATAATGTCCTTAAAATAGACTTTTCTGAGACATAATAACTAAATAAAGAGGAAGGAGGAGTAGGAGCCACTATGTAAGGAGGAGAAGAGAGCCACAAGGTAAGGAGGACGAAAGGGGGCACACAATGAAGAGGAGGAGGGGACCACAAGTAAGGAGGAGGAGGAGAGGGTCACAAGAAAGAGGATTGGGGCCAACAAATGAGGAGAGGAGGGACTACACTGTATGGAGGAGAGGAAGGGGGGTCACATGAAAGGAGGATGGCAACACAAAAATGGGGAGGAGGACGGGACCCACATGTAAGGAGGAGGAGAGGGTCAAATGGAAAGGAAGAGATGAGTACAAGGTGAGGAGGAGGAGGGGGACCACAATGTAAGTAGGAGGGGTCACAATGGTGGGAGGATGAAGCTACAGAGTGAGGAGGAGGAGAGGTTTCACAGTTTATGAAGGAAGGGGGGCACAAAATAAGGAGGATGAGACGGTCACAATGGAAAAAAAAAGGATGGGCGGCCAACAAAGTGAGGAAGGAAGGTAGGGTTCCACAACCGTGAAGGAGAAGGAGGGAGGAAGGGTCACAATGGAAGGAGGATGGTGCCACAAAGTGAGGAGGTGGTGGTCCATAATGTAAAGAGGACGATGGAGTCCACTATATGAGGAGGAGGGGACCACAACGTAAGGGAAGGGGAGAGGGTCACAATGGAGGAGAGATGGTTGCCACAAGTTGAGGAGGGCGGGGGGTCCACATGTGAAAGAGGACGATGGAGTCCACTATATGAGGAGGAGGGGACCACAACGTAAGGAGAAGGAGAGAGGGTCAACAATGAAAAGGAAGTGGGGCTACAAAGTGAGCAGGAGGAGAGGTTTCGTTAAAATGCGTATAAAATGATCAAATTCATAATAGTGATGAGCAAAAAAACTTCTGTTAAGTTTGGACTGGGATTTGACCATTCTCCTCCAAAATAGTGACAGACACGCACATTATTAGAGCTAACACTCACACTCTGCCCAGCACTGACCTCACAAATTCATGGTTGGTTTTGGTTAAGTATGATACAGTGGTATGGTACTCTTCCTTTTGATAGATTTCCTGCCGGTGTACATCCTTTGAAGCAAAAGCACAGATGAATCTTCTAATGGCCCGACTTCTGGTCTTAGCAAAATTTTAAAACGTGATTTAAGAAGGAGAGGAGGCCATGGATAACAAATATAAGAAAATTACCACAGTCGCCATGCTGGATATATGTGTAAGGTCCCTGGTAACCATTTTATCTATGTATGAAAGATAAATAGATAGAATTCTATGTGAAAAGATGTGTTTGTGGATATGTAAATGTTAAACTCTAATTTCCTTAGCACAAGTGCCAAATATCTCACTTGACATTTCCTTCAGAGCTATGGCTGGATTCGTGCCGTCTAATTAGACCGTGGAAGTTTTGGATTTATGAGAGAGTCACAGTTCAGCTTTGATTACAATCTCAGATGCAACACGCTTTGCATTTCAGAATCTGCTGAATCCCATGCCGAAATCAAAAAAAGATTAATTAAACTAAACATACCTGTATGGTATTACCGAGTAACAAAAAACAGATGGCACTCTCCAGAGAGCGCGCTTAAGTGTCTTTCAGTTGAAGACATTTGAAGTTCCAGCGCTGGGTTTACCAAAAACCTCCGACATAAGCAAAGTGTTGTTTATAGCGTGAAGAGTGGAGAGCGGAGGAGCGGAGACTGGAAAAATACTTCAACAAAGGGAAAATATTGGAATATAAAAGTTACAGGTATGAAAAAGCGATGAGTGGATTTGTTACAATCTAGTTCGCTCGAGTTCAGGCTGTTTTGAGTCTGGGTTCGGGTACCAGTAAAACCCTCGATGGTGCTGGCACCGATTGTAATTGTTAAATGTGTTAAACGCCACTGGCAAAGTCGTGCGCATTTACATGGCTTAACATTTAAAGAGTTAAGCCCGAGATCGGTGTCATGTACCAACTGTCGGCGTAACGGTACGGGTTGAGACTAGTGATGGGACACTATGGCTTCTTCTTAGTGAGCCGGCTCATTAGGCCTCCACTCACTAAGAATAGCTGGCTCTTCTGGCTCTGATGGCTCCCTATTAATATTATAATAGGGAGCTGCAGGCCAGTCGGGCCCCGCACCACATCCACTTTTTTAACCCGATATTATTGGTTCAAAGGGGGATCATTTAGGGACAGGGTTTAGGAGCCATCAGCTCACTGGAGGTGAGCCAGCTCACGGCTTCACCGGCCAATAGCGCCGGTCTCTCGCTTTTTGTTTTTTGATTGGCGGCCCGGTTCCATTCTGCGATAACGACCCATCACTAGTTGAAGGTCCAACCCAGACTCGGATCTGAAACACTAGTCATGAATAGAGTTCGCTGTTTTTCCTCTTGAAAAATAGGGAAAAATAAGAATAAATACAATGATAGTTGTTGATTATAATGTGACTCACCATTGTGGGACACAGGGGACGGATTTTGACAATTCTGATGCAGCTGCGTAATGCTGTTGATGCGCTAATATAAATAAAGAATTATTCTATTGTATGTTTCACTGCTATAAGCAGTAATTATTTTAGTGACTATGTGGAAAAAAATTAATATTTAAAATACAGGCAGTTTGTACAAGATAGGTTCTACAGGTCACACTGGGCGAGAGATCGTCTGTAACAGGGGTCGTCTGTATGTCGGGTGTCCTTAAAGATAACACCTAAAGATAAAAACTTGTTGCTTAGCTCTGCACTCTAGCCGAAATAAGCAATTCTCTAATTTACACTCATTAGCTATCTGCAGGCGTTTGTCAGCTAACAGGCAGGAAACTAGCAGGACCTTATCTCTCTGGATATCTTTGTGTGGGTTTGTTGCCATGTGTTGCCATGGGGGGATGGGGGTCACTAGCACATGCACTCTCAGGATCAGTAAAAGCTTGCAGCAGCTGCAGGACCTGACATGATGTCATAAGCATGTGACTGATCACATGCTTCAGGTCATCCAATTATATACCAGGGATGGGATGTAGCAGAGCTGTATGTGTTTGAAAGTTCGGATGTAGTAAATATGTGTATGTATGAAAGTGTGAATGCACAAATAAAGCTAGAGCTCAGGCTCCCCATCAGTTCTAAAGACTGGATTTGGACCTGCCAACACAGCAATGTGATATTACAGTGCAACCTCTTTGTATAGGAAAGGGGTGGTCTGCAGAGAGGAGGCAGCTTCCATAGTGTAGTGGCAAAAAAAATTAAATTAAAAAATCAATTATTGAATAATTGGTCTTGAGAGGTGGTCTTATGGAGAGGTTTCACTATGTGTGTGTATATATAGGCAGTCCCCGGGTTACATACAAGATAGGGTCCGTAGGTCTGTCCTTATATTGAATTTTGTACAGTAATATTTTATAATGGTAGATCCAGACAACATTTTTTTGCCCCAGGACAATTGGGAAGTTGTCAAACACATTGTTTTGCTGGAATGGGACACGGATTTATTGAAACAGCTTCATTATAGACACTTACAGCTGATATTGACAGTCTGGGACAATTACTAAAGTCATCCAGAAGTCCACAGAGGGTCATAGTGCCCTGAGGGTTCGTCTTTTTAAAACCATGGGTAAGTCGGGTGTCCTTAGTAGTGGGACCGCCTGGATATTTAATAATATTATATATAATATATATAGAAATATAATTATATATACATAATACATGTGGTTCTTTTATTCTTATGTAGGTGTTTAATAGTGTAGGTGACTATTTAGGGTGCATTTAACAGTGGCCAGTAACGCATGCCATTTTAAACAACATCAGAACAGCCTGCAGAAGAGGAGAATCTAACAAACTACTGTAAATAAACTTAAATGCGATGTTAACATGATGTTAAATTAGCAACAGCTGTAGTTGACACAGCAACATGTGATGCCCTTTCGCGTTGCAAAACACAGTGTTTCACAATGTTACACAGGATTCCCTTTAGATCCTTCTGGCAGCGTCTGACAGTCGTCCACCATGCAGTGCAAACCGTCTGAACGTCAGCCGCCGTGCATCAGAGTGATTGAAGAGAAGAGATGGAAAAGAAGAAGACTAAGGGGGAGTCGGAAAAGGTGACTATTCACTTTCTTTTTTTCTTTAACTTTGAGTATGATAGCCCAGTTTTTTGTGGGGCTGAAAAATACAGCTTTACGAGGTAAAAACGGTACTTGTCCAATGGCAGTAATTGCAATTATTTTCCCCTTGCAGTAGGGTCTGTGAAGGAGGCAAGGGCCTGGTGGTGGAGTAGGCTTGGTGTATTCCTGCCCTGCAACCTGTGTGCTCACTATAAGGTACATTCCAAAGGAACGTATGATGGACTAATACACCCCATGACACGGCCAATGGGCACACAGAGCCCAACGGAGCCGGACTGGGGCCAGCACATGTGCGGCACATACCATTCCGTAGATGCCTGAAAAAGATAGGACAATGTCCTATCTTTCTCCTGAATAATGCCGCCGTGCCCAAGTTTCTCTATGGCAGCACCCTACCCTCCTCCCTCTCCCACGGCGCAACGCGCTCGGTACAGCGGGCACCGTCAGGGAGTACCGAAGCCTGTGAAGATCAACGTGAAACAGAGCCTGGCGCCTGCCATCAGCCAGATACATTATGGGATTCAACAAGATATGTTTCTCTGCATCAGTGTAGTACAGCATATTCTTAAGCTAGTTTGGTTTCAGACATGCATAAAAAACAAATGGTGTAGATAATCCTTTTATCAAAACGCATGCATATACATGATGTTAAAAAAATTGGGCAATAATCTTTTAATATCCTTTTAACATATTTTCTTTATTTGGCTCTTCCTTTAGTAATCCGGACGCCTAATGCTTTCCCAAGACTCTGCGGCTGAGATTGAGTTTAATCAAAGTCACAAGTTTTTTTGACACTATCGTTTCTATTTGTAACCTTCTAAAGTGTTTTAAATTTTTCAATTTCAATAAATATGGTTTGCTGAGAATGCTGGGTAAGAAGGAAGTTGGGAATGAGATAGTAATAGGTTGTTTTTATTAACAAAAATAAAAATCTTAGATTAGTGCCTTCTGTGACTCACAACCTAGCTTTTCCACTTATTTAACAGTTCCTTATAGTTCCTTAACTCCCACTCTAGAAAAGCCCTGGTGATATAATACTGATCTAGGAATATAAAGTAGTATCTGCCCAAACCCTCAAATGATAAGTCAACACCCTTAACTTCAAAGTATCCTATCATCTACTTTCATCGATCTATCTCATATCTGTTTCCTCATCTATCGTATCTATCTAGTCTGAGCGACTATGCTAGTGAGCTGAGCCGATCTACAGGCACAGTTAGACTCGTAGTCCAGCGACGAGCTCAGGAGCAGTCTAGCTATCTAGAGAGCGAGAGCGAGCGTAGCTAGTCATCGCTAATAGATCAGCTAATGCATGCATCTATCTATCTCATCTGGATGCTCATGAGCGTCGCCGTGCTCTAGCGAGTCTGCGAGCGATCTGCATCTATCTATCTATGACTATCCTATCTATCGTACGATTCCTACTATCTGTATCTCATCTAGCTAGTCTATTCCTATCTATCTATCTATTCGCTACTGATCTATACTAGTCTATCTATCTATCTATACTATCAATATCTATCTATCATATCTCACAAAAAAGGAAAGTTCAGGCAGCACGGTAAGTAAGGGTAGCAGCAGCCGTTGGGTCCCTTGGCCAGGGTCCGTTCAAGTAAAATCCACAAGAGATCAGCACTCGTGGTAAGTTGAGTAAGGTGACTCTTTATTCCATGTGCAAACGTTTCGTGTAGAAACACGCTTTCCAAGCTTGGAAAAGGCGTGTTTCTACGCCGAAACGTTGCACATGGAATAAAGAGTCACCTTACCCAACTTACCACGGAGTGCTGCCTCTTCTTTGGATTTACTTGAACATCTATCTATCTCTCCATCTATCCATCTATCTATCTCTACCGTTTCAGTCTTTGTTTATATTGGCAGAATATCTTCTTAAAATTCAAACATTTTTCTTGAACTGACCTAAAAAATATAAACATTCATTGAAACAACTTTGGAGAATATGTATAAACATAGAAACTTTTCAATAGATATTAATTGCATTTGTAATGGGAGTGTAGCGTGGAGGTGGGCGGAGCCATAGATAGAGATGGAGGTAGGTTATTATTGGCATCAATGGCAAGGGTTAAAGGGAACCTGTCAGGGTGATTTGGACCAGTGGTTTAGTGTCCAAATTGCCCTATTTGATTATTCACCTCATTCCCCCGCGCCTGAATGTTGTGGCAAGTGAAGCCGATGTAGTACACCCCAGCTTTACAGTCTTCAAAGTGGTTGATTTGTGACCCTAAACCATAAGTCCATAAGGACTTAAAGTTGGTTTCGGGTCCCAAATTGACCTGACAAGAGAAATTGAACATCTCCTTTTTATGCAAATTAGCCTCTTAGTGGTTCAGGGCAAGGCCATGTCTGTTGGTGCACCCAATTCCTTCTTTCTGCACACTCTATCCACCCAGCTCTTCCCATTGAATATCGCTATAAAAAGTATGTGTAGAAAGAAGAATAATGTACACCAGCAGGTTTGACGATGCTTCTGGTGCCCTAAAACTTATTAACTGCCCTTTAACAGTAATACTAATAATAATGATAATAATTCCTTTATCTATATAGTGCACACAGATTACGCAGCGCTGCACAGAGCTTACCAAATCAGTCCCTGTCCCCAATGGGGCTCACATTCTAATCAACCTACCAGTATGTATTTGGAGTGTGGGAGGAAACCTGAGCATGTGGAGGTAACCCATGTAAACACGGAGAAAACATACAAACTCTTTGCAGATTTTGACCTAGATGGGACTCGAACCCAGAACCCCAGCGCTGCAAGGCGCTAATGCTAACCACTGAGCCACTGTGCTACCCATACAGTATTTATTATTCAGCAGTTTAATTAGTTCATGAGATGAAATATTTTATTTTAATTGTGATATGAATATAAATATACTATTATGGCAGAGAAGTATTTTAATTTTTCTGGTGATTAGTACTTTTTATGGGTTCTACAGAAGCAAAGTTATGTGTCCTTCTTTGTACCGTATATACTCGAGTATAAGCCGACCCAAGTATAAGCCGAGACCCCTAATTTCAACACAAAAAACTGGGAAAACCTATTGACTCGAGTATAAGCTGAGGGTGGGAAATGCATTGGTTACAGCCTCCCAGTATATAGTCTGCCAGCCCCTGTAGCATACAGCCTGCCCAGCCCCTGTAACATACAGCCTGCCCAGCCCCTGTAGCATACAGCCTGCCCAGCCCCTGTAGTAGGAAAAAAAATAACACTGTACTCATCTTTCCGACATCCCCCATAGGTCCTCTTCTGTCTCAGACTGTCTCAGACAGAAGAGGACCTACGGGTGACGTCAGAAAGGTGAGTTTTGTCTTTATTTTTTTAGTTGACTCGAATATAAGCCGACTTAGGGCTTTTGAGCACAAATTTTGTGCTGAAAACTAGGCTTATACTTGAGTATATAAGGTATTTCCTATTTTCTTGAGATATCACAACCACGCACTGTAATGGAAATTTTATACACCAGTTTTTAAATTAAAAATTTTGATATAAATCTTGAGGGGGGGGGTAGAAAAACAATAAAATTGTTATACTTACCTGAAGCGGGTGTTACAGTCCCAACCATTGCCTACATGCTTGCTACACATTGAAACTGATGAGGTAGCAGGCGCACAGCAGTGGTTGAGATAGGAGTGCTGAAGTCTTTACGTAAAATTTTTTAAACCCCTTTAAAGCTTGGTAGCCATTCTTCATATCTCCAGCCAAGAGGAAATGTACAAAAACATCCCTCTTTATGGACACATCCATTGTTTTAACCCCTTAAGGACGCAAGGTTTTTCGGCTCATTTCTCGCTCTCCAACTTCAAAATTCCATAACTTTTTTATCTGTTCAATGACAGACCTGTGTGAGGGGCCATTATTTGAGAGCTAACAAATTTACTTTCCCGTAATGTTAGTATTTTAAACATGCCGGTACTGCCGAAGCCTGAAAAAAAATTCAAATGTGGAAAAATTAAAAAAAAAACCAGTGCGTAACGTTCTTGTGGGCTCAGATTTATAGACTTTCACTCTTCAACAAATAATGCCTTACTTTATTCTTTGGTTCGAGTCATGCAATAGTGAGTGATACCAATTTATATAGGTTTTACGGTGTTTAATACATTTCAAAAATAACGAATGTGCTACAAAAAAGAAAAAAAAAATTTGCAATCTTCTGACGCCTAATAATTATTTAATACTTTGGCGCACGGAGAGTGTGAGGGGCTCATTTTTTGCGAAATGAGGCGACGTTTTCATTGCCATCATTTTGAGGTGTGCCGAATTTTGATCATTTTTTATTAATTTTATGCTAGTAAAAAGGGGATAAAAAGTCGCCATTTCGGAAATTTGGGCCACCATTTCCCGCATCAGGAGAGTCACCGACACCCGTACCCGTTTTCATATTTTGATAGATCGGGCAATTCTGGGACGCGGCGTCCTAATATGTTTGTGATTGTTTACTGTTTTTTATATTTTATATCTGTTTAGGAAAGGGGGGTGATTTGAATTTTTATATTTTATAATTTTTTTTTTATTTTTAAACATTTTTTTTTCTTTTTTTTTTCACTATTTTTTAGGCATCTAGGGTACATTACCCTAGATGTCAGATCGCTCTACCATATACTGCAATACTTCTGTATTGCAAATATATTGGCATTTTTGCAGACATTCGTTAAGATGAGCCATGGCTCATTGAACGAATCAGCAGATCCAGATAGTATTGGGGCAAAACAAAGACCCGAGGCTACCATGGCAACCGATCGCCGCCGGCGACTTTGCTGGCGGCGTTGAAAGGGTTAATAGCCGCGATCGGTGCAAGCACCGACCGCGGTTATTAGCGGTGGGGGTTTGCTGCAATATGCCCCCACCTCTGTATGAAGAGGACTCAGCCCGTGAGCCCTCTTCGTACATCCCTTATACCTCTGCGCCGTAGAGCTACGGCGCACCTCTTCATACATCCCTTATACCTCTGCGCCGTAGAGCTACGGCGCAGAGCGTTAAGGGGTTAATATCCCTTCATGTTGTTATTGTGGCTTTGTAAAAATAAAAATCTTAATATCCCTTCATGTTGTTATTGTGGCTTTGTAAAAATAAAAATCTAAAATTTGAAAAGGAATCTGTTGGAGAGTGTTGTGAATATTCTAACGTGGGGGAAAAAAAATTTGTGTTGTCACCTTCCAACATACCCAAATAAAATGTTTTTGTGAAATCTGGGTATTTTTGGATGTATTCAAGGATTTTACAGCAGATAATTAAAAAATTAAAAAAAAATTAACAAAAATGAGTTCATTTCTACACAACATCGTAGGGAAAAAATGAAGTCTCCAAAACTGATGTATTTCCCCTACACAAAATTCCAGCTGTGACTCGCGTAGGTGACTATAAATTGCCAGATTTCTCCATCAGCGAGACAGTAACCACACATTTGGCAAATTAGCAACTTTGCCAGATGCAATTTCTGTGCCTCAGTCTTTCTGTTCAACTCATGGAAACACTTTCTAACTAGAACACGATGTGATGAGACCGGCGGCCAGCAGTTCGCTCTGCTCCTGAATCGCTGCCAAACTTCCTGTTTTCAGCAAAACAATTTATTATCTGCTTCTATAAAACACTGATAGATATAGATTAGATACCACCTAATTAGTCCAAAAATAGGGAATTTTCCACATATTCCATCCGCAGAGCTAAAATATGATGTCACTAGTCAGAACTCGGGATGATTATCGGGAAAAAAAGGTATTTTGCTTTACTCTGGTGACATCATCGGGTTAGCGCTTCTGACATCACCACCCCTATAAAATGTATGTGTATTTGTATTTTCTAGATCACCAAAGAGGCAAAAAAAAGCCATGATAGGGGTATTCAATGAATAAGCATTATTCATATACAAATGCATTTGTCAACATTCTGAATAATTTCAGTACTTTATATAAGTTTAATTCACTTAACCTGGCTCCCTGTAAGCAGTGGGTGGTGAGTCCCCATGTAGGGGGACTCAACACTTCCTGTATTGTACATTGACCAGACCAAGGAGGGAGGGAGAATGGATGGAGGGGAGGAAGAATGCACAGCCACACACAGGGGCTTATTTACTAAGGGTCCGCCGCCGCACTTTCGTCAGGATTTTCCTACTTTTTTGTGCGGCTGTGACAGGTATTTAGCAGGGGATTGTGTCGCACTAGATCAGATTTTGGTGCAGCTGTGCAGGCTTTCATGTGACACAAATTGGGGGGTGCGACTGATTCGGACTGAGTGCTGGATTTAACTTTCAAATTGTGTCGCAATCCAATGCACTTACATGCACCAGGAAGAAGAAGGTGAACTCCGGCGGACCTGAGCGGGGAAGCGACACATGCAGGATACCGGGCACACAATCTTAGTGAATCATGGTAGAGTGCATCATCGTCGGACAATGCACTTTTAGTGAACTCCTCCGCACGGGTAAGTAAATGTGCCCCATAGTTTACAGCTGCTCCCTTTCCAAGGGGACTCACCACATGCTGTATTAAGCTTACATAAACTACTGAAATGATTCAGAATGCTGACAAAGGCATTATTAATATCAGAATAGAATACCAATAGAATATTGGAACCTGTCACCAGCTAAAAATGACATTTTCCCTTTAAACTACTCCAGATTACCATACAACATCAGACACAGCAATAAATGTGTCGCAGCAGAAGTCTGGTCTAGTTGTACTCTGCACCGGCATAATTTGTGACACTTATTGCTGAAAAAAAAAAGTTGCAGGTTTTGTATCCTCCACATGTCAATTTTTGCTGAGGTTTCTCCTTTTCACTTTTGCAGGTTGTGACCCGACCCAGTATTTTCAGTTCCATTTCAGGAATGATATCATGTGTAAACCTGACCCATGGGAGACTGTTTGCCTACATATAAAATATAAGATATAATCTGGTTAAGTTGTGAAGCTAATCCATGCAAAAGGAAACAGGAAAAATAGCAGAAAGAAATCAGATGTGCATAGTAATAAACATGATGGCACTAAGGGACGGGGATTTCGTGCGATATTTACAGTTAGCATATGCATTAAGAATGATACTAAAAGACAAAAATCTTCAAATAGTCACGCACCAATGTAAAGAGTTTATTAAATACACAACGGGGCAGATTTACTTACCCGGTCCATTCGCGATCCAGCGGCACGTTCTCTGCGGTGGATTCAGGGCCGGCCGGGATTCATTACGCAGTTCCTCTGACGTCCACCAGGTGGCGCTGCTGCGCTGAAGAGCATCGGAACGCACTCAAGTTCACCAGCCTATTCCTAGTGAAGGTAAGTGCAAGCTCCGCAACACTTTTTTTTTTTAAAATGCAGCGGTTTTTCCAAATCCGTCAGGTTTTCGTTCGGCCACGCCCCCCCATTTCCGTCACGTGCATGCCAGTGCCGATGCGCCACAATCCGATCGCGTGTGCCAAAATCCCGGGGCAATTCAGGGGAAATAGGCGCAATCGAAAATTCGGGTAAATCACATCAGGAAAACGCGAATCGGGCCCTTATAAAATGAACCCCCCACGTCTGAATAGGGGTACCACGTTCAAATAATATGCAAACATCTGGTTAAAGGTCACTCCAAAGGGGTTAGACATAAGTCACATATAGGGTGGGAGAATTGGGTAGGCCCAATTGTGCGGGAGGAGTGGAGGGGAATATTTAGTAATGTTAGGAGAGGGTCGACTAATGAAAATCACAGATACATACAAATAAAGTTTCTTTTTATGCTTTACCACTTTGTAGGATGAAAATGAGGGATTCCTGTTACAAATGTGAGAAGGATGATGCGGATTTTGTGCATATCAATTGGTCCTGCACTAAGATTTGTAAACTCTGGACAGAAATATTCAAACAAATCAACAAGGCTCTGCACATATCACTGGCCCCCACTATGGATTTGGCAATTATTGGGAGGATTAAGATGACAGCGATATGAGAAATAAATCACATTTTGGTGTTAAGATTATTGACAATAGTGAAAAGTCCTTATTACAAGGAACTGGGGTAGCAATATAACACCAAATGCTAAAAACTGGTACAATTTGACATTGAAAATTAAGCAATATGAAAAAATAAATGTGGAAAAAATGAAAATACCGCAAAATGGTTTAAAATATGGCGGGAATGGACTTAGAAAGATAGAAAGACGGGTAACCTTTTTTTTTTCCTCTCTGGTCATCTGGTGAAAAGGGTGGGAATGGGTGGGATGAAGGGATGAATATTAGTGAGATTTCATCAGGCAGAAGGAGCGGAAAGTGCTGAGGGAGAAGGGGGAGGAGAGACAGTGTAACAGCCTGTGAAGTTGCAGCACAGAGGGGCTCTGGTAACATCCCCAAAGCCCTTCTGGCTCACTAGTATAATGATAAAAGTTGGTTTTAGGAGGTTATGGATAAGAAATATAAGAAGACTACCACAGTCACAGTGCCTGGATCTATGAGTAATGTCCCTGGTTTATTTTGATGGTAGATTTCCTTTAAGGTTCTTCTGTGAAACACATGTAAAAGAGCAAATGTCACAAACTTCAATTAAAGTTAAAAACATTATTGATGATAAACAGCCACTTATGAAACATTGTAATGGGATCTCATTTCTAGTTACAACCTGAAATAAACAAGACACGTAGCGTTTATCGCCTCATGTGATCACAGCAGAATAAATGATATTTGCAGCCAGTTTATATCCAGTTACTTCCGTGGGTTAAGAAATGTTGTTTTAATATGAACACAAGACGTTTACTTAAACAAATGAGGATTATAAAGCGTACACGTGTTTCATCATCTACCAATATTTACTTCAAGCGGCTATTGTAGTATTTAAAGGGGTTGTCCACTTCACGGCCTTAATGACCCAGCTCATTTTCACCTTAAGGACCCAGTCTGCCAAGTTTCACTATATGCACTTATAACTTAAAAACGCTTTAACTTACCAGGGTGATTTTCAGATTGTTTTTATGTTCTATTTCACTTTAGTGGTATATTTTGGTTGAAATGTATTGCATTTATTTATGAACAAATGTAAAATTTTGAAAAATTTGTGATTTTCTGATGTCTAAGTGTTAAGATCATCGTACAGTTGGTCTAACCTCCCAAATAGGTTACTAACTAACATCAACCCCATGGGGCTTATTTACTAAGGGTCCGCGGACGTACTTTCGTCTGATTTTCCAACGTTTTTGGGTTTTGCTCAGCTATGACAGGTATTTAACAGGGGATTGTGTCGCACGATCGGATTTTGGTGCAGCTGCACCGACTTTCATGCGACAGAAATAGGGCGGCGTGCCGTCGGATGATCTGACTTTTTCGGACTGAGCGCGGTATTTAACATTCTAATCGTGTCTCAAACCCAAGCACTTACATGCACCGGGAAGAAGAAGGTGAACTCCGGTGGACCTGAGCGGGGAAGCGACACATGCAGGATACTGGGCGCACAACCTTAGTGAATCCCGGCATAGTGCATTATCGGCGGACAGGTATGTAAATGTGCCTCTATGTCTGCTTAATTTTCACCTCATTTTTTTTAAATTTTATTTTATTTGGATGTTAGGAGGCCAATAAAACAATCAGCAATTTTTGTATTGTTGGATGCACAAAAATACTAATTTTTAAAATAATTTTTTACAGCATGCACTGTACGAGATTAGTAATGAGTTTTTTTAATTGCACATGTTGCGGATGTGACGATACCATATGTGTGCAGCTTGTGTGTTGATTTTCACTTTTTTATAACATATGGGGCATTTAAGGGGCTTTTATAATTTTTTAATTTAATTCTTTTATTCATGTGATTGCTTGTTCAAACTAATACACTGCAATACTGAGGTACGCTGGGGTATTAGAGTAGTCAGCCTATGCAGATGATGCAGGATCTGTCATTCAGCAGCTGGAGACAGTCTGGGGGCCTTCATTGAACCCTCGGGTTGCCATTGAGACTATTGGCACCCCCAGCATAGGGTAGCGGTTGAGGAGGGCGCAGGTGAGTTATCCCTATAGATGCCACGGTCGTGCTGCAACTATCCCAATCCCAGCTGTTATGGAAGATCCCCAGCTGTCACATACAACCAGGCTCCTGCACATGGTTAATATTCACAAGTGCGGGAACTTCCTATGGACTTGAATGTTTATTTTTTTCCATGGTCGGCAACGTGTTAAGTTATTTTTTTTAAAACATCATATAGAATAAATAACATTTTGTTTATGTTCTATGGGTCAATATGATTACAGGGATTTCCCATTTATATCATTATTGACTTATAGCAATTGACACTCCACTAGGGGATTCCGGGAAACATGCAAATAAGTTTTCCAGTATGGAATAAGGAAAACCACACCTCATTTAGCTACCTTGTAAGGCAGAATCCCTTAGTGGAAAGTCAATGGCTACAAGTCTCCAGGCACCTATAAGGCGGCCTTCATTGGCAGTCTCTGTAAGGAGAACTCTTTATGGACCTTTGCTTCTTTGCACACCACTCTGTTTCCTTGGCATTGCTTGAATCTTTCAAGGTGTGGGTCCTTTTTTTGATAATGACCCAATGTGGTTAAGCCTAATTTTACTTGGCATGCTTTATTTTCACCTCATTTTTTAAAATTTTATTTTATTCGGACGTTAGCAGGCTAATAAAACGATCAGCAATTTTCACAAAAATGTAAGATTCCATTATTTTAGAGGCCTTTTTATATTTACACAGGTTTTAAAAGTTCTATTTATTAGAAACTCCCCACAAAGTACCACATTTTTAAATTGCACCCCTCAAACTATTCAAAACAGCCCTTGTTACGATTGTTAACCGCTCAATCACCGAATATAGAAATAAAACAAAATGGAGGTTCTATATGGAATTTTCAAATTTTGACAATAAAATGTTGATTTAGCCCTAAAATTTACATGTTCATGCAGGATATAAAGAGAAAACACATCTCAGATTTTCTCTTGAGTCTGGCAGTACCCCACATGTGTAAACCACTTTATGGGCCCATAACAGCGGGCAGAAGGAAAGGAGCACCAGCACACTTTTAGAGGGAAAATTTTGCCAAAACAAATTTCAGTTGTTATGAGCCGTTTATTCGTAACATAGAACAAGATAAACCCCTAAAAAGTGACTTCACTTGAAAACTAAACCCCTCAAGCAGTATAGTAGCACTATTTTGGGGTGGCTATACCCCATTGATTTTATTAACGTTTTTGCTGGAATACATAAAATTCTATTCTGATACAGATTTTTTACTTTTATTTTTTATTTTATACACCATAAAGCATAGATGTAATGTTATTTAAGTTTGTTGGGTCCCATTTATAGAGCATTTTATGTTTGAATAATTTTGCCGAATAAAAATGCATTTGGAGAAAAAAAATCACTTGCATTTGCAACGTCATCTTCTAAATTGATTAAAGGGGTATTCCAGGAATCAGCATAATTCATATACAAATGGGTCATAAAAATATAAGCTAATATGTAATTAGTTGTTATTTAAAATGTTGCTCCCCTTAGCAGAAAAGTGCTGCTGACATACACTATAATGAAGAATTAAAATGTTACTGGCCCTTTAATACGTCTGTTGATTTTCTCCGCGTGGAGAAGACATAGGACAAAAGATGGCGGCTGGTCACATGTCCACATCACATGTCCTGCACCTGCCCGGGCAGGTCAAGTGATCACCCCTATGTTTGGCTGTAGGCGGTTGGTTGCAGTGCATCCAGTGTGACTAGTGTTTTGGTGTGACTAGTGTTTTTTGTTTGGTTGGATGCACAAAAATCCTAATTTTTTTAATAATTTTTTACAGTATTCACTGTATGGGCTCAGTAATGAGTTTTTTTTTAATTGCACATGACGATACCATATGTTTCAGCTTGTGTGTTTAACTTTTTTAATTGTATGTGGGAGTTTTATAACATATGGGGCATTTAAGGGGCTTTTATTTAATTCTTTTATTCATCTGATTGCTTGATCAAATTAATACACTGGAATATTGAGGTATGCTGGGGTATTAGAGTAATCAGCCTATGCAGATGATGCAGGACCTGTCACTAGGCAGCTCAAGACAGTCTGGGGGCCTTCACTTGACCCTGGGGTTGGCATTGAGACTATCGGCACCACCAGCATTCGGTAGCGGTTGAGGAGGGTGCACGTGAGTAATCCCTATGGATGCCAAGGTCATGCCACAACTATCCCAATCCCAGCTGTTATGGAAGATCCCCGGCTGTCACATATAGCCAGGCTCCTGCACATGGTTAATATTCACAGGTGCCGGAACTGCCTGTGGACTTGAATGTTTCTTTTTTTCCATGGTCGGCAACGTGTTAAGTTATTTTTTTTTAAAACATCATATAGAATAGATAACATTTTATTGACGTGTGGGTCAATACGAATACGGAGATATCCCATTTATATAGTTTTTGTTAACTTATAGCAATTGACACTCCACTAGGGGATTCTGGGAAACATGCAAATAAGTTTTCCAGTAAGGAAAACCACGCCTCTTTTAGCTACCTTGCAAGGCAGAATCCCTTAGTGGAGCGTCAATGGCTATAAGTCTCCAGACACCTATAAGGCGGCCTTCATTGGCAGTCTCTGTAAGGAGAACTCTTATTTCCCAACCCTAGTCAAAAGCTTCTCATGCCACCAAAATAATTCCCTACACTGTACTGAAGAGACCCAACCATGTCAAAACAGCGTTGTCTACAGTTGGGAATCTGTTCCTTCTGGAATAGATATACTGGTTTGGTTTTAATCCTGCATTATGTCATTAGGCTTCCTGAAGGTCATGCTTGATGTCAACGGGGCTGCTTTACAAAGTAGCTAAAAGAAGCCTGGTTTTCCTTATCCCATCTTGGAAAACTTATTTTCATTTTTTGGGTGAATAAAGTCATTTTATTTAACCAGATTTTCTGGAGTGCTGCCTACTTTCTGCTCTAGATGGATGGATATTGTAGGTCATATATACAGAAATTTCAATGTAGCAGGCGCCCATTGTGCTTTATAGCGAGGAGAATGATGGCGGATATAGCTTTAGTTCTCATTACAGATGAACAGATCTGGGAGATGATGCAGAAATGTTCCTTGTTATCACAGCTTTATAGCCTGCCTCTGTACATCTGTTGTGGAATTCATAAAAAAATGATCAGACATTTAAATAATCCATTGTGGCTTGGAATTTTCATATTGTTTTGGTGCATTAAAATCTGGAGGAAAAGCTGGTGTATCTTAAATTTACAGTATCCTAAATAGCGTAACATCTGGGTCGTGTTTCTGTCTGCCTTTTCTTGTTCCTTTAAATTTAGTTAGAAGTTATGATGTGCATGAAACGCCAAAGATCTGGCAAGTGACAGGTGTTAGTCCAAGCTGACAAAATATCTAAGAATATGTTCATATTTATGCTTAAGATAGTCTTCAGAATGCCTTAGGTCCAGCTCTATGCTATGACAGATTGCCAGATCTGGGTCATGTGATCATTGCAGCTATCTTCTCTAAACACATTCAGCTTTCCATATGTACCTTATGGAGGGTTGATTTAGTTCGCAGCTGATGCTTGAGAAATTATTAGCTGCTTTAATTGGGATGTGAAGAGAATTTTAGTTCTTACATTCTATTTAATAGAATTCTCCAGACGCCTGCATTAAGGCCTGAAATGTCAAAGTTTTCTTAAAGGGGTTTTCCCACATATACATACAAAAGTTAGGCCCTATCCACAGTCATGTGCGGCCGTCTGCTCTATTAGTCTGACGGAAAGAAGAGGGGTCTGACAGAGGTACATAGGACCCCATCAGGCCCCCTCGTTTTCGTGATCTGTGGGGGTCTCAGCATTGTGACTCCCACTGATCAGCTAGTAAGGCCCTATCCCGTGGATAGGGCCTAACTTTTATTCGTTGGAAAACGCCTTTAAAGACAACCCTGATCAAAAGCCACTCACCAGTTGCCTACACTATACTGAAGAGAACCAACCAGGGGGAATCTGTTCCTTCTGGAAGAGATATATTGGTTTGGATTTAAACCCACACTGTCTTATTAGGCTTCCTGAAAGTCATGCTTGATGTCAAGGGGGCTGCATTACAAGGTAGCACAAAGAGGCATTGTTTTCCATGTCCCATGTCCCAGAATCCCCGAGTGGTGCATCAACGGCTATAAGTCTCCACACTCTTTACAAAAATAAAAAAAAGAATGGAGTTTTAACTGATCTTTAATGTATCAATTGTTATTGTCAGTTTGGCAGGTATCCGTTATTTGTTTTTTTCAAATAGAAGAAAAGTACTGAAGCCTCCGTAATTTTTTCTGTCCAAAAACTCATGGATAATGGATGCCTGCCTAAACGGAACATAATGGGGCAGATTTACTTACCCGGCCCATTCGCGATCCAGCAACGCGTTCTCTGCGCTGGATTCGGGTCCATCCGGGATTTATGATGGTAGTTCCTCCGCCGTCCACCAGGTGGCGCTGCTGCGCTGAAGTCCGCTGGAATGCCTCGAAATACGACGGCCTATCCTGGATGAAGGTGAGTGAAATTTTCGCGACACAATTTTTTTCTTAAATGCGGCGGTTTTTCCGAATCCGTTGGGTTTTCGCTCGGCCACGCCCCCCGATTTCCGTCGCGCGCATGCTGGCGCCGATGCGCCACAATCCGATCGCGTGCGCCAAAATCCCGGGGCAATTCAGGTACAATCGGCACAAATCGGAAATATTCGGGTAACACGTCGGGAAAACGCGAATCGGGCCCTTAGGAAATGACCCTCAATGGGTGACATAAAATTAACATTGATGCCAACTTCCATTGTTTGCCTTTTTATTGGAGGTAAGGAACGGTAGTGTGAACTTAGCCTTACTTCCTGTTTCTATTTAACAATTAATCATTTCATTAAAAGACCTCAGGTCAGATGTATCTTTTTTTTTTGCTAATTCTTTTCTTTTCTTTTTGCAGCCCTTTTTCTTTGTGCCTAATTCATCTTTGAACTGGCAGATGTTGGCACTTAATGTATAAATTTTTATATAATTTACATTAATTTACATATTATATATATATACAGAATAAACATCATTACAACGAATCTAAAAACATAAATAGCTAAATGTTATATTCTTCATTTAACATCACATGATGTATCATTGATTTGTTGCAAAAAAATGTGCAAATACACTCCAGTCTCCACCAGTTTTGGTATAGCTTGCACCAATAATTGCACCAAAGCAGACGTCTGACCCCTAATTCCATTGTTTCCAAATATTAGACCAAGTGGACAAATACTATGGTTTATATGGAATTCAAGCAACGGAAACATGTGGATTTTTTATGCTCTAGTCATGTCTGTTTTGATTTCATCCGGGTGTGCCAAATTTAGGCCGGATGGAGAAGTGGAGGGTGAGTGCTCCTCCCCCTCCTCTCTCCAAAGGATGACATGCAGCCATGCCAAGTCTATGGCTAAAGCATGCTGTATATTTTTACCTGATGATGGTACGGTACGGTGACACACCTTTGCACTCACCATACTGTGCACCATGCACTTCTGTGGTGGGCATCTGCTAGCTGCCATTCATACTGATAGCATATGGCCGCCATATACGCAAGCCAAAAACATTATGATTTGATAAGAAGGTCCAGTTTTTAGAATGTGCTTTTGAAAACTTTTGCAAATTGCTAAAAAATTTTCACATTAGGAAAACCTACTTGTCTGTTGCTCCTGTTCCTGGTTCTACTGGTATCTGCTTACAAGAACATACATTTGCCAACCGTAACCAATCAGAGGAAGAGGTAGCCTGTACTACTGCCATTATGACTCCAGTCACTATAGGCTACAATACCAGGCATCGGTTCACTGATTGGCAGTGGTGGTCACATACTATATATTTAGGTAAATAGTAACTCGGATGAGTAAGATAGAGTTATCTTTGGACTAGGGAGGTGCTTAGAGAGGATTTCAGGAGTTTAAAATACAAACAAACAAAATCTAGGCAATGCATAGTAGCAGGATAGTGGGTGTCTAATCTAAGAAGTAGGAGGTGACTAACATTTTGTGCTATTGTTTGATTCTACTACATACTATTGGTCGTGCAGACTGGTCGTGAAGACTGGAATAATCTATATCTGAAATATTGTTTAACCAGGTTTTTATTAACACCCTAATGCAAAACAATTGTCTGGTTCCAGAGAAAAAATTATTGCATTTATCCAAAAAAATCCAGATAATCTAAACTTAACTGAACTGAAGATTTCAAGCATGATTGTGACCAGGTCAGACAAGCAAAAGGCTTCAGAATACCACAGGTGCATGGGATCGGAGGTCAGCTAAATAACAACTCAAACAAGACAAAGGTCATAGATCCAAAAGTTAATCAACCTCATTGGTAGGGTCAAGATGAGAGCCAGGTGTCAAAGGCAACAGTCAGCCGGAGAGCCACATAATATAAGATGTACACTTTTTCAAGCACCAAACGTAAGTCAGGGGCAGAGTACAAGTTTCCTTTCTGATATACTCAACAGTGTGTGTTCATAACCTTAAATAGTCAATAACTTTAACAACGTTTGTAAAAATTATCAGATGAACAGATTAATAAAAAATTATGTTGTTTTTGCCTCTTTCTCCACTGATTTCGCTATCCTCCCTCCTATTATACTTTGGAATATGAGATTTCTGCTGAATTCCATCTTGCAAGTAAAAGGGACAGAAGCTCATAGAGGTTGCAATGATCTTTATCAGGTATATTTATCACTACATAATGCCATCTAGGCATTGGCATTTAATTGAATGCATCTGCCATATAGGGACATTACTTTAATTGGATGTTATTTAAAAAATTGTATCTGTTTGAGCTAATTTCCAATAAATGAAGCCATGTTGTCACTTAGAGATGAGAAAGCTGTCCTTGGATACGACCACCACTGCTTTATTGATTGCACAAAGAAACAAATTGTTGTAGCATATGAAATTTCTGGGAGTTAGTGAATGTCTCACAACAGTCCTGTGGTAATAAACACTGAGTACAGGTGGTCAGACAGGGCCAGCGTGTGTGGCCACCACTGCCAGAGTGCATGGAAGGTCTTATCCAAGGACAGCTATCTCATTTCTAAGAGACGACATGGCTACATTTATAAGAAATTGGCTTCACACAGATACATGTAGTTGAATAAATGTATATATATATGGCAGCTGAATTAAATTTAATGTAAATGTGAATATTAAAAGTAAATGGAAATACTCCTCTAAGACCTCTCTCTATAACTCTTTAATAAAGTATATGATCTGTTTAGTTGGTTGATGCCTTTAAACACATAAGTGAACTTTACTACAAGCTGATTTATGTCTAATTGGAAAATAAAAAAACATGATATTGTGATTACAATAGCACAATTGGATGGGGATTCAAACACAATTGGGAAATGAAGACAAAGAACAAGCATGTCGTACTCTAGGAGTAAAAAAAAAACCCTCCATTTTGTCTCAGCTGTAATTACCTAGTCAGTGAAGAAATAAAAGCCTAGAAAATCAATTTCATAAGAAAATCAATGGTTTAAACAATTTAAGGAGCACTCATAATTTTAAATCTTACTACAAGGAACAGATGCAAAGCCCGATCACCTTCAAAGTGAAGTGCTTCAATAATTTTAAATTGTAGTGAAATGAGAAGACTTGAAAAAAACCCACATTCTCTCCTAAATGGAAGCAATCTTGGCTATCTGAACCTCTCCGATAATTGTAACTATCTCTTTTCTCTCAAATTTTGCCAATTTGCCTAATGACTCTTTTACATGTAGAAGTGATTGTCTTCTTGCAGTATTTTTTTTTATTAAGTTTTTCTCTTCCTGGTTAATTCCTTTAAGTAAGAACTATTGTTTTTTTCCCTACCTACACAAACTTCCCTAATTGATTCTTTCGTCGTAGAGTCAGGCAACTTTCTACAGAAAATTTTTTTGAAAATCTTAAGAAAATACTATTTAAAACCCTACAGCCATTTAAGGAATATAGATGTTATCAATTTCCGGGCCAAGCAATAGGTTTCACTGTGAATTGCAATTCTGCCCGGGAACGCTGCACAAATTATGCAATTAAAATAGCGAGATCCTCTTCAAATTAGAAAAGCAAATTGTTACATATCATAAGTAGCTGCTTTTCCCTTTAATGGCAGTCGCCTGGATGAATCATGATCTACATTATTTTATATCAAAGTACAATGAAACACACATTACCAAAGATAATCTGCATAATGTCTGGGAAGGGATCTGAAGCCTCAGTGCAACAATGAATGCAGTATTTAAAATGCAAAACCCAAAGACATTATTATGTTTTTGATTTCTTGTGCCGCAGCTTCCCCTGATCTGTTTTATTACCGGCACAGTAACAATAGAGCAGGTTCTGCATGTGTGCTGCTATGATAAAGGAGCGAGGGAGGAAATAAAAGTCCCCTTTATACATAAATTGTTATCGAAGGGATTATACCATAAAGCCATATGAAAATAAGAAAGATATAACCAAAGTGAAATTGTGAATTTCATTTCCCGTTGACAAATGACTGCTCATAATTTTAGCATAACGTGGTATCCCTCTAAAATATACATAAGACAATGGACTCCCCACTGGGGCTGTAAAAATGTTACCAAACGGTGAATTTGTCGCATAAAATGCCAGGGAACACCGTTACTGATATGTGATGATAAGTAGAGAGCAATTTATGTTTTTTATAAATTTTCTCAAAATTTCTGAGATAATTTTATGTTTTGGCTTTTTATGGGTCGATACTACGTTGAAATATTTAACTCCACTGTGAGTGTATACAGTATCTATGAGTAGCTGTATAGAACAGTTACTACAGAAATGCTAAACCTAGTCTTCATTTTTATAATAATGGTGAACATTTACGAGAAGACTCTTTCCTGTTATCCTACAAATTGGCTTGCTAAAGGCCATGACTATGTAGCTTAGTGACTGCATAGAACCATAGCCCTGACCTTCTGCTGGGCCGAATGGCTGCACTATTGGATGTTGTGGACCCATGATTATGTGCCACCTGAAAATCATCCAGTAGACAGCAAATTCCATCCAACTTTGTACCCAATAGTTGCTTTTGGGGTATATGGATCCGAAACCAACTACTGGTTTAAGGTCCAAAATCGACCTATATGAGGTCTGTGGGTGAGTAAAAATTAAAATAATAAACTTTTGTACTGAGCTAGATCTCCTGATCCAATCCGGAACCTCCTCTCCCATTGAAGTGAAGCCGTGATCATAACCTAACTTCATTACACATGTGCTGTGCCTTCGGAGCTTGCGCACTGAATGCTGGATTGTACTTTGCCGGCTTCACTTGTTGGACCCCCAAAAGCACCAAGCATAATGAGGGACCGGGTGAGTATAACTCTTTTTTTGTTATTCTTCCACATAAAAACTCCTCAGGACAATTTGGAACACTAAACCACCAGTCCATAAGGGCCTGTAAGTGGTTTAGTTTCCGCAAAAACCCCTGACAGGTTCCCTTTAAAATTGGGCTTTGTTCGAAATACAAATAAAAAGGAGTTGCCTAAACTCCTTCTCAGCAACATTTTCTGCATGTTCCTTGAACACACGGGGCTTCTTGCACCAGTCATGATCTCTCCAAGAGACCTTCTTGCCCCATTAATGAAGACCAGTCTACCTTATAATAAATTAGATTCATATTCTGTATCTGAAACTCAAGTCTACACCAGCTAGGAGCATAAATCATGGTAACTGTGTTGGTTCATGGAAGACCTCTTTTCAGAAAATTGGTGATTGGGCGAAGATACAGAAAAATGTGTAAGTTAATAAAATCATATACCCCAAAAGAAACTAAGGTAAGATCTATGTTCAATGTCCTCCAGAGTGTTGTTTTTGAAATATTAAACTCAACTATAAGGCAATACGTAGCCATCAGGAGGCTCCTGCTGACAGGGATTGAACATTTTTTGATTCTCCCGGGACACATCCACATATTTCTTCATATTTCTTCTATATTTTCTCTGTTTTTATTTTTTGTACAATTTCTATGTTTAATATTTCTTTAAGATTTCAGAATACAACATTATAGTATGCAGAAATATGATATAGCAGGAATCGTTATATACCATAAAAATTTGTTTCATATTAATTGAACAAAAAAATAAATAAATAAAAATAAATATATATATATATATATATATATATATATATATATTTAAATAAAGATCATTCTAAATCTGGTAGCTGAAAAAATGGTAAAAATTGAGTTTTAAAAATTGTTCATCAGAATCTATCTATTTATTCACTCATATTCTATCTACCACATCCATCTGTACGATTTCCTATATGTGCACATTACAGCTTTAAGAAAACATGTAAGCCTTGAGAAATTACTCTCAGTCTAACGAGTTCTTTTCCACTGACTACAGACATCATTAGGGGATGGCTATAGCCCGAGGCTGTGCATGAACTTTTTCCTCTAACTGTACACTTTATGTATAATTTAGCACTCGTGCCTAAATTATTCAAGCAAATAGTGAATGAAAATAATGGTGTTCACTGAGACCTAACAGACTACTAAAGAAATACTTTTTTATAATATTGATTTACATTTTAAGCCTCTTTTATCATAAAAATCAAATGCACTAGAATATGGATGTCCTTGAAGCTCCTTAATGTGTTTTGCTAAAGTTGGAAACCAGTGGACGGTCCGTGGAAATCAAATTAGTTGCAAACTGTTGGCATCTGGCATTCTGTCAGTGGGCGGCTTTGTAAAAGATACATTAAAAGCTACTAACCAGTGATAGAGGTGCAAGCTACAGCCGGTGAGATGTATTATAAGTAATTTTGTATAGGACTCTTCGGACTTTTGCGCTTTAGAAATAAATCACTGCTTCAAATAATCAACCTATACTATACCATTAAAACCCATTGACACCCAGAAATATGAACAATATTTTCAGCATGCATGTAAAAAATATCCTCAGGGCAAAAAATTTACACAGGTTCAATCAATTATATATCACTGAACACTAGATAAGAAATACCCAGATCCAAAAAATGAAGCCATCCACACAAAGGAGGCCACAGCTTTACTCTGACCACTTCTAAATATATATTGTGGTAATGGTTTGCAGCTTCTTAATCACCGTGGTATTTGGTGCTACTGGTTGGGAGTTTATTGTACTCCACTGTGGAGTGGTATGTAGTGCTAAATGGTGGTATTTGGTTGACCCCTAGAGAATACAACATTTAGGATTTATTTTTTATGAGCCCCAAGTGTTGTCAGATAATAAAACTCTTCCCATTACTAGTGATGAATGGACCTGTTAAAGTTTGGGTTTGGCCAAGTTTGACCAACCCTGAACTTGAAGAATCTGTTCAGGTGCTTAAATATGGACCCGAACCCCTAAGTAAAACCATGGTGAGCCTCCCCAAGATGGTGTTCAAGCGTTCCACATTAATTGGGGTGAGCACAACCAAACTCAAACTTGTGACTGAAGTCCAGGATCGGGATAGGGGGATCTGAACCTGCAATTTTCATTCCAGACCGGAACATTGCGGTTCAGGTCCACACATCACTTGTCATTAATCCATTGAGGGATCTCCCATGACCTGCAGCCTATGTTGACATACAGAGGCCCAGCTGTGACATCCCATTGACAGCATACACCCATCAATTTTCAAGATTGGCTGTTCGGCCGCCAAAACCGCAGTATGTCAAGGTTGTACAGGACACACCCAAACCATGCACCCGAATGGAAACTTGAGGACCGCTCTTTTCTACTACTGAATTAACTTGGCAGTATATATTTGTTTTCATATAGGAAGACAATGAAACCAATTATAACAATAATTGCAATAAATAAAGCAGATAATGATTTATAGATGACAAGTGTCATTGTGGTTACAGTATTCTTTCAGTAGTTTAACATAATAATCTTATAATAACAATCAGGATAGTATTGCCTGTTCTTATATACACTGGATTTACCAGCATAATGGCTATGACTACTGAGGGGTTAATCGTTAGTCTATTTTGTAAAGTAAACAACTTTGCATAAATAAGAGTATTACGTTTAGTAATAACTGATTATAAACGTAAAGAGGGATCAGAATACATTGGGGCACATTTACTAAGCATCCGAATGCCGCACTTTCGTCGAGTTTCGAGATTATTTCCGTTTTGCGCCAAATTGCCCCGAGTTTTTGGTGCACGCGATCGGATTGTAAAAAACGCGAAGGGATTAAAACCTGGTGCAGTTACAAGTCATAATTCCAAAAATAATAGCATACTATCTATGTATTTGCCTTTCTGACATCTAGTGGCCTTATTGCCAAACCTCCATAGAATTTGGGTAATTGGGAGGGCTTTGGTTTATGCCCCACCCTACCAGCCCCACCCTACACCTAGTTTGTGTATTTTACTTCCATAGAAGGCAAATTTTAGAGGTTATCATAAAGGGTTGCAGAATGGTCATTAGGGCCAAGAGAATTCAGGAGAGCGATGCAAAAGTAAGGGCAAGAACATCTGAGGAGATATTACTTAATGTTAACAGGTACCTTGATTTACCACCTTATAATAATAAGGAGACAACGCACCAGCAGGGTGCAATCAGTGGTCTCTCTCGATGTCCTTTGTCATTGTACACCATTCGGAGCCTGAACCAGCTGAAGCCCAATAGACTGCTTCTGATATACACAGAACATTCTGTGTGAAGATGCATAGATGGATAGAGAGATTGATAGATGTAGATAGATAGATGATGCTCTTTGATCGGGGAATCTCTTTATAAATTCAATTAAAACTTGATATCACCATCATCAATGTTAAAAGGGTCCTGGCTTTTGACAAAGATCCAATGATGATGTTACCTTTGACAGCTATCACAAACATTTTCCTATTGAGGCAATGTTCCCTTAGGCTGGAAATTTGTTTTGATGAGTAACTTCATTGTTATCACGGATACAGAATACAAGATATTTCTGCTGGAAGATAACCATTTCAGCTTTTGGCAACAAGGAATAACAGCCATCATTAATTTTGATTTATAGGTTCTTGAAACATTGCTACAATCCCTGATATTGTGTAACTACAGAATTGGCAATAGATTCTGTCGACAGGAAATAATTTTTATTTGTTTACTATTCCGAAAATGAAGCCCTGTCACATTCTTATGTAAGATGTCAAAGCAACATCCACAAAAACTACCAAAACTAATTACAAGTCACAATGACATGCCATTAAAGGGAATTTTGGGACAGTTCCAATGTAGATTCAGTTAACTCAGAAGTCAAACAGGTGAACAAAAAGTTGCTAGATAAGATCTTGACCATAGACTTTGGATAGCTTGAAAACAAACACATTTTGGTCAATTGTAAATTGTCGAATATGCCAAAACAAGCATTCAGCACATTGAAACCCAGGACTGCTTTGGGAAATCCAGGACTGACTGAATTTTTTACAATTACATCTATCATACACATGATATGGTCAGCTAATCCTCTTGAAATCAGTTCATTTGACCAATATTCAATAATTCATTTTAAGCCCCAATGGGCTCAGTAGGGCTCACTGGTCATTAAATTGTACAAACCCCTCAATAACATGTGACGTCACCTCTGCAGTGCCATCAGCTGATCTCCTCCATACCATGCCACACTGATGCAGTAATTCATGCATAAGGAGTCCTAACCAAGTATTCAGTGCATTTACTGTACATACTTTTTATTTTTCCAAAATTTGTGTTCTAAAAATTTTTTACAGTTGGTGTCAGGACTTCTATGCCACTAAAATGTATCACTTGGACTTCCAATTATTTTCCTCTTTCCACCACCTTTACACCCGGGGGACATGGAGGGGCATGATTAAGGGCACAGCCGGCGGGTGTTGTACAGGCGCAGGGCATTCCTGTATCCATGCTGGCGCATTTACTGCAGCCGATGACTTCTGAAACATAAGAAGTTGCTGTCTAGCGTAGAAAAAGAATAATAAAAAGCCACCTGTCAGATACATCAAGAGGCCAAAGCCTCTTGATGTATCTGGCTGTGCCAGAGGGTCATGGGGCTAGAAATAACCCCCAATGACTTTTGGATTTTCGTTAGCTGTAAGCCATATTTATCATCATTAACATAAATACACACTTGATAAAAGTTGACTCTGTTTGTAATGACTCTATGTAATATATGAGTTTCATTTTTTGAAATGAATTGCTGAAAAAATTTTTACTTTTTCTGATATTCTAATTTATTGAGAGACACTTATAATATACAGTGGGGGATACATTTAATACACATAAATTCAGGGTTTAAATAGTTCATTTATTTATTCTTATGAATGAATTGATAAGTCAGGACTAAATATAATTTTATAATTTTTTAAATACTTAACTTTAGTTAAAAATATAAAAATCATAAACTCTTAACAAAGCCCTACTTTTTGTTCTTCAAAATCTCATGAAATTCTTCTATTTTCGTGATATCACAAGGGTCCAGATGGTTTTAAAAAAATATACAAAAAAAAATCTAAAGACAAAAATTCAAAGTATGCAAAAAAGTCGACAAGTTCATTTTGATATTGCTATTTAGTACCTGCCGAGCTCACCATTATGTATTATTAAATTCATATATTATTGAGTCATAATCCTTCTTGCCTCGTTAGAAATGTGGAATATTGCTTCTCTTAAATTAAAGTGGTGCCGTCTTATTTGAATAAAACTACATTACCGGCTACCCGGCATGATAATCAGAAAACTGCATTAGGCAGGTAGTACCAATGAAATTAAAAAGTAATGAAACAAGAGTTTGCAGTCAGGCATTGTTTGATGGCTTGAACTTCCAGGGTCTGAGTTCCTTACTTTGACTCAAAAAGACAACGGCAAATGAAGATGACAACATGAGAAGAAAATTATGTACGGCTGTAATACGTTCCACCTGTAGAGATCCAAACTCATTTACATGGTTTGAATAGAATTAGAAATTTGTCCGGCAATTAGTCTGTTCTAGATTATGTGCAATGTCAACCGATACCACTCCAGAGAACCGTAGTGTTAAAGTGATTATAGAAGACAATCTCCTCGCCTATACAAACATGTTCATTAGCTGGAAAACGACATTGCTTATTTAAAACTTTCCCCCGTGAACTCTGACCGATGCACGGCATTGGAATCAGATGTCTTGAAATGCAATCCTTATTTATTTGCATAAAATTGTAAAATTAGTTGATACCCACTGAATGTAACCATTCCAGACCTTAGAATGATTAGATTTCGAAATTTATGATGGAATGTTTAGAGCTGGAAATGTTCAGTAAGGAAGTGGGCCTTGTGGGTTTTTCCTTTTTTTTCTAACTTGGAAGATATCTTTTCTGAATCTTACTGGGAATTTAGATAAATCTACATAAAAACAGTAGAGTAACTAAATAATAGCCTTTATGTACAAGTATGAATTTAGACTGAAATTCAGATTGAGAAATTGATCATTATTTACTAACTAACCCCAAATGATTTCACCACAAGGAGCAACCACTTTTTGGCACCCCCCTCCGTTATCTGCTCTACCTGTATTATACAGTTTCATGCTATTGCAGAGCAGCAACAGACATCATACCCTGCAATTAGGAGCAGATTTGGATATTTTAGCAAACCCAACAATGCCAAATCTGCTGCTGGATGTCCCATTTGTATAGGTGTCACCACTAGGAGCCAGTGATACTTTTAAGGGGTTTTCCACTTTGGGCAAATATTTCATATTATTTGTGTTATGGAAAGTTATAGAATTTTCCAATTTATGTTTTGTATCAATTATTAACAGTTTTCTAGATCTCTGCTTACTGCTATTCAACAGGAAGCTTCATTGTTTACTTCTTGTGGATAGAAATTTGTCCATGGTCATGTGATGTCTCACAGGCGCCCGGTTTCTTGCAGTTATCAGAGCTGTGTGTTATGATGAGCCGTGCACCTGTGTGACATCACATGACCAGGGATCTGTGTTTATTCACAGGAAGTAAACACTGAAGCTTCCTGTTGAATGACATCAAGCAGAGACCTAGAAAACGGTGAGGAATTGATACAGAAAGTATATTGGAAAATTGTATACAGTAACTTTTCACTACAAAAATAATGTTCATTATTCGCTGAAAAACTCCTTTAAGGGGCAAGATCACACCAAATGATCAGCAGATCGAACCAGAAACTGGTTCTGTAATATAATCATCCATTGATTTACTTTATCATAATTCTACATTAACCCCTTAATTACAAATTGTGTAACTGTACTTTGTGTTGCTGTCACCACTGCTCAACCACTGCACCAAAACAAGTGCCACACATGGGCTCTGTGATATCATAAAGGGGGTGCCGACAAGAAGACAAAACAACTGCCTTTTATTTCTCAATTCAACTACATTTGGAATTTTTTTTCTAGCTTTATAGTCTATAACATTGCACAGAATATTATAAGATGCTACTAGGAAGTACAATTAGTCCCCTAGAAAACAAGCTCTAATATAGTGCTGTCAATGAAAAAATGTAGGCATCAAACATATAAATTGGGAATAAGGACAATATTTTTTTCCTAGATGCTTCATACTTTTTTCTTCTTAATTTACTTATCTTTTAATTATCCAATAGAATTTAAAAGAGGAAGCATGTTACATGCCGGAGCGTGTTCCCTCTTTCAGGTTCTGCTTTTCTTTTAGCTTCTTGAGACCTTGTTTTTACAAAAATAAGGTTTTAACAATTATGCAAATAAACCTGAGGTGCTCGGGCTCCATAGATGTCAAAGGAGTCTGGAGCCCCTTAGGCTCATTTGCATAATTTTTAAAACCTTTATTCTTAAAAACAAGTGCATAAGAAGCTAATATAAGAGCTGATCCTGCCATAGGGGGCACACACCAGTATGTCAGTGGGGTCAGTTTACAATTCTTCATCCTGGTGGTAGATGTCCTGTAATGACTACTAGAAGTTTAGAAATCTGTAGTAAATAGAACTTAAGGTGTACTATGAGATTACTTTCTGATATGGGTAAAATAATGGTCCAGTATCACATCCAGTTTTTCTCCTTGTAGGCACAATGTACTGCAGTAGGCAGTTTTAGGCAAACATCCAATTATCTGTGTTATTGAAGTGAGTTATTCCAGTAAAGAAAAATGCATTATTGAGTTGAATTATCATTTAATTTGATGACATTGTACAATTGTAGAAAGAGCATATTTAAGCTTTTTTAAGTCAGATTGTGTTCTGTATAATTTATAGTATTTTACAATATACTTGGTCTTAATGCATTCGATTGCATAGATACAACACATTGGGGCACATTTACTTACCCGGCCACTGGAGTTCACGAAGTACGGAGTGTCCAACGATCATGCACTCTGGTGTAATTGCCTAAGACAATGCGCCCTATATACTGCATGTGTCGCTTCCCCGCTCAGGTCCGACAGAGATCACCTTCTTCTTCCTGGTGCATGTAAGTGCATTGTCTTGCGACACAATTTGAAAGTTAAATCCCGCACTCAGTCCGAATCCGTCGGATCGTCCGATGGCCCCCGATTTCTGTTGCATGAAAGCCATTGCAGCTGCTCCACAATTCGACACAATCACAGCACAAACCCCTGTTAAATACCTGTCTTAGCTGTGCAAATCCTGAAAACCGCGAACAGTCCGACGAAAGTGCGATCCCTGACCATTAGTGTATAAGCCCCATTTTCTCAACAACATATCTATGTATATTATAGCGCATAGGATATAACGCAACATAATATTAGCTATGATAAATTTTACAAATACTACAACTAGAGATGAGAAGACCCGATGTTCACGTTCAGGTTCGGGTTTGGCTGCTTGACCTGGACAGACTGCCAATCTGGAAAATTGATGACCCTAGCAACTAGCCATGGCTATGATTGGTCGGGTCTGCTCCAACTACAACACATCAGTTAAAGGGCTTCTACAGCCCCTAAGTGTTTTAGTAATAATTATAGAATAATCGGGTGATTTTAAAAATTCCCTTTCTATGCCTGTATCTTGTACTGTTACCTTTTATCCTGTGTGATGCAGCTGTGCTCAGGAAAGATGGCGGCACTGCCATCCTTAGGACTTCAAATCCCATCATGCACTGCTGTTTCCAACCAGCTCCTGCTCTTCTCCACACTGATCGGTTATGAGCTACGAGCAGAACACATTGGGGCAAATTTACTTACCCAGTCCTGCGGAGTTCCCGAAAGAGCATTGTCCGACGATCATGCACTCTGCCGCGATTCACTGAGATCATGAGTCTGATATCCTGCATACGTTGCTTCCCTGCTCAGGTCCGCCGGAGTTCATCTTCTTCTAGCTGGTTCATGTAATTGCGACACAATTTGAAAGTTAAATCCCGCGCTCAGTCCAAATCAGTCGGATTGATTTCTGTGGCATGAAAGCCAGCGCAGCCACACCACAATCCGATTGTGTGCGACACAATCCCCAGTTAAATAACTGTCCCAGTGGCGCAAATCCTGAAAACGTCAGAAAACACCAATAAAGTGCGTCCACCGATCCTTAGTAAATTTACCCCTGTGTATTTTTGCTCATCTGTGACAAAAAGAGAAAGAACTAAAAGTGGTAACTTTGGAGATTCAGCTAACAACAAGAGCAGCGGTGGTAATATAAATGAGTTTTATAACTCGAGAAAGGCTATTATTTGATTATTACTGCCAATTAACAATTTGCCTTTCTTAGTAAAATATAGTTTAGTAGGGTTTATCTTAACGGCTGAAGAACCCCTTTAATAGTTAAACGTATATTTTAGATACATTTGGTACGATTCCAGCTCATTGTACTTGGCTTGGCTGACTCCTTGTTTTGAAAGTTTCCCCTCCTGGCTGCAGGCCTGAATCTGCCCTACTTGCCCTAATCAATTTTCTTTCTAAGCACAAATTCTGCCTGCCCTGACCCAGGATTGTTTACTGACCACATCACTGCCTGTATCTTTTGTCCTAACTGATGACCGATCATAGGGATGATATATTTGGAAACCTTATAAAGTGCCTATAGAATGCAGTTTTTTCTTTTCGGGTGATTTGGCTGCATGTAGACTCTCTTAAAACCCCCCCTTCAAATAAATCCTAATGTTTCATAGTTAGCTATAATACAAGAATGCTCTAAAAGATGGCATGAATGCAAAAATGTGGCCAACATGTACATGCCACATTCTGAAGTTTATTTAACATTTTTTTCTCTGAGCCAAAAAAGTTAAGACGGAACACATCGAAACCCGAAACGGGCAAATTTCCTAGTGCGATAAACAAGGTTCCAAGATTGTCATAGATATCCCCTTTTTTCCCTTCAAAATGATTCAACGTGAAATTCAACCCCATAACAAGGTGACAGAAAGACTTGTTCTTATTCACGGGCTTTTATAGCTGTTCAAACTTTTTTTTCTTGTTTTCGGAAATGGAATTAAAAAAAATAATAATAATAATAACGCTGACAAAAATACGAGAAAAAACTGGCACCGTCACTTTATTAGTACATGTGTTTTCTATCACACGTCGAAGTGGAGTGAAATGAATTGAACTTCAAATAAACATAGCTTATAGTACAGATGTCTCATCTCACTACGTAGAGTACCGGAGAAGGGGGAGAAGTTTTATGGCTCTTTGCATATTTAATCTGTGTATTTTTCTTGTAAAAACACAATTCGTCTGCAATTTATACAATACATAGGCAATGTTTACCTCCAGTCTACTGTATATTGCCTGCCATATCGGATATCTTTCTCAGCAGACGTTATATAGTATTTCACACTACATCACACATCTAAGTGGCTACGATCACTCAGTAGGCTGTCCCGAATGTTCTGTTCCATACCGTTTTAGATAAATACCAAGATTATTACTTTATGCAGCTCAACTGAAAGACATTTATTATTCTTCGTGCACAACGAAATCCCATGAAAAGAGCAAATTGAATTGCATTAACCAAGTCACACTCGGAATTCAGCCAATAATTGAAGGAAAAGGCCATATTTTATGGGCTCTTTACTCTTCTTACCATAACTTTGCAGTAGACAGCAAAAGACGAACCCATTTCCTGGAAAGCTACTTCAGTGCTTTAACATACACAAGTTATGCCAAGTCTATCTGTTCGACTTCTTAACTTTGCTTCGAGTTTTTTATATATATATTTTTTTTCTCCCTTAAAAAAGCAGATGTTGTAATGGTAACTGTAAAACATCTCCGCAGTCTGAAGGATTGAAATCTAATATCTAGAATTAGTTGCTCCAGTGAGAACTTTTTCCACGGTGATCTTTTGTGTTAAGAACTGGCTTGGCAATGAATTAAAGTGAGCTTCCTGCAAGTCGAAGTCATTGATGAAGGAGGACATCGAGTATTCGGCATGCCTCGGAATTGATTTAAGTGGGTTTGTCCTTAAAACCTGGCTAATGGTAAGCATGGAAATAAAATCTCAGGAACCACATCATGATATCATACATCTGTAACCTAATCTCTGTTTTCCTTAAAGTGAATGAAAACTGTTCACTGATTCAAACCATGAATGTACAAAGCCGCCTTGTTTTATTTCATTGCCAAACAGATTCACATTCATTTCAGTTGTTTGTCTTTGTATTTCGACTCCTCCTATGACAGGACAATTGTGTTGGATTGTTGGTTCCCTCCGTTATGATAGTGAGTCCATTTTATTACTGGAGAGGAACAAAAGTTATGAGGTAGGTAGGTCTCACTAGGAAAGTTTTGGATAAAATTTTTTGTTCAACCTCATATATATTTCCTGATGGTCCCAATTCAACTCTGCAAAAATATAACCCTACATGCTGCAAAGTTATGGAAATTTAGACTCAGTATAACAGACCAAGGAGAGCTGACGCTGGAGGCTGGGTGTGCTCTGCCAGAAATATTATTAAGGAATTCTGATCCTGGGTAGTTAACCCCTCAGATGCCTCGGTCCATACTGGCCACAGCATCTAAGGGGTTGTGGAAAAGTTCAAAGTTTCTGGAACACAAGTACAGGGTGCAAGTTGGCTATTTCTATGATAACCCAAGCTATACAACCATTACTTCGTTTACTCCATACTTTAAAAAGTACATACAGATGTAGCACTTGATGACATGACTGGTTTAACTTGTTAAAATGGTAGGATTGGTGTTTTTATGTTAATTCCCCAAATAGCCAATAAAAGTATATCTATGAGATAAACTGGTAAAAATAAACACTACAACCTATCCTGCAAAAAAATAAACCCTCAAACTTAGACATATGTCTTGGAAGTCAATGACGGGCAAACTGGATGGTGCAAAGAGGATTAAATAGGCAGATCATTAAGGCATTAAAGGATATGCACACCTTTGGGAGCATTTTCATTATTAGATTGCATTAAAAATACTCCAGAATGTACAGAAGCAGGTTCTGTATATATCCTTTACAAACACTTACTGAAGCTAATTTTTATCAGACTGACCATAAATCAGCTTGAAGGAAATCTACAAACAAAATAAAAATTGATAAACATGAAAATATGCTAATGGGCCTAAAGGGCTTTTAGGGGTGTTACCAGAGTCCCTCCAATCTATAGCTTCACAGGCTGTTACACTGTGCAGGAGTACTTCACTCTACCATTGCTCCTACTGTGTTCTTAAACTTCTTCTGCTGGAGTGAGATCACATCAGGCAGGGGAAGTGCAGAGCAAGCAAATGGGAAGACAGTGTAACAGCCTGTGAAGCTTAAGCAAGGAAAAGCTCTGGTAAAACCCCCTATAAGCTCTTCAGGCTCATTACCAGTTTTAACAGTCTACAAAGCCAGGTCTCTTAGGTGCTAGGGTAACCCCTCAGGCTAGATTTTTAGAATGAAAGAGGCCATGGATTAAATAATTGCTGGTTCCACTTAGGAGAAGACAGATAAGAGGAATACAATAAGCAATGAAGCTGCTTTTCTCATGGATTTCTCTGCAAAGAGTGCAAACCAGCTGTCATTGAGTGTTAATAGAGGCATGTGGCAGGATTATTAAGAAAAATACAAATCAATTAGATTAGATGTTTATTATATAAGATGTCTGATGTGTCTGGATGCCAGGGGCCTGGTCCAATCACTCTTTGGACTGGGACTCTGATATCTCATACAGGGATTCCATTCCCACTTACCATTGTTTGGTATAACTCTTCCTTGGAGCTTATATGTGTTTTCTAAACTTCCATATTTTTCGTTCTTTTGAGGCTGAGGCTACATTCACATGAACGTATATATACGGGCAACGCATATACGGCATATATATGTCCCCATACACCGCAATGGCCTTGCAGCACCGTTCGGGAGCAGTAGGGTATAGCACACGTGCGGCACCGTACCGTTCCCTAGTCCGTAGAAAGATAGGACATGTCCTATCTTTTGAGGGAATGCGGCGCCGGGCCCTGTGTTACTCTATGGAGTGGGAGGCGGAGGTCAGCGGCGCTCATCCCCTGCTCCTCTTCCCGGCGCCGGCATACATCATGTGAATGTAGCCTTATGTCAATGTCCTCTTGGTGTCAACCTGTATTTCTATGATCCTTCTTCTGTGTTTATTGTCCTGTTTTTTTTCTCCGTGTTTTTACTTTGACTCGGTTGTCACTTACAGTAAAGGGCTGGGCAGGCATGTAGGTAGGGACAGCTTGGTTCATTGTCTGTCTTTTTTTTTCTTTTCCCCCTTTTTGTCAATTCCAAAGCAGCAGTTTACTAAAACTGGACCACCCTTTCATGCTCTTGGGTTAGGGTATAGTGTTTTGGGGTTACTTTGTTACTTTGGGATCTTGTAGGCTTGATAAAATAAGCTAATCTCTGATCTCCACAATTAACCAGAGAAAATATGAACAACATATGGAGCCATCTGTTGAAAATCTGAAGCTGGACCAAAAAGAGTTTTGCAAGGTTAAAATGTATTCCAAAACATTTTAGCTCAGAAAAGAACACTGGACCCTTTTAAGATTGCTTATTCCAAGTCCAGGTGCAAATCCAATTAAAATACTGAGGATGAGCTCAGACATGAGTTAAAGATACAAAAAGTGACTATGACTAAAACCAATTGACTGCCAAAAAGGAACCACTTTTTGCAATGATGGCCAACAGATATAATAAAACATATCTCCCTGGATGTAAAACTGAACTGATCATCTATCTATGTACCTATCTATGTATCTATCTATCTATCTATCTATCTATCTATCTATCTATCTATCTATCTATCTATCAATCATCTGTCTATCTTTCTCTATTGTACTGTGTTACACTATGGTCTTATTGTACTGTATATGTACCCCATGATTAGTGTTAAGCTGACCAAATCCCAAAAATGAACTTTAAGGGTTTGGGTCGCCTGGACCCGACTCCAAACTTGATTAGAAGTTTGGGTTTGGGTTCTGCTCAACCACCTGCCATTAACTCTTTAAATGCTGCTGCTAAACTCACTGGCTGTGGAAGCACCACCATTTCGGGGAAGGAATGACATAATCGGGAGTGACAATCCTTCCCAAAACAGCAGAACGCAGCGGCCCTAGCGTGTTAGTGCCGGCACACATGTGGCCACAGCCATATAATTGCAGTTGATGACTTTGCCAGAGCCCTTTAAACAGTTAATGCCCATGATTGGTGCAAGCACTGATCAAGGGTGTTACTGGTTGGGTACCAGGTCGGGGTCCGCTCATCACTACCCATGACCTTTATAGCCTGGCAGAATATAATGATGCTGTAGAAATTTAGATTTCTTATCATTATTATATGTATTTCTTTTTCCCTGATTTTGCAGGTTACTTTTGCAGTTCACACCAGAAGTTTTTTTACATTGCACTTGGCCTGACTAATGATACACAGCGAGGCTGACAGTTTGCCAGAACAGATGGTGGTGGCTTTCCATAGCTTACTAGATGCATGAATGGCATCACTATCCTAATATGAGATGAAAGTTTTATCACACTTGTGATTTCTCTCTAGTATTAACAATCTGAAGAAAGTATAAATACTGTGATACATATTTAGATAGGGGGAGATTTATCACTGCTTCCACACCAGTTTTCTGACATAGAAGCAGTGGATTAATCTCAAAATCTTGCACAAGAATTAAATTTACAAATACGCTATGTGGGTGGGGCGGGGGCGTGGAGGGGTGCATCGGCCCGTAGAGGGGTGCATCGGCCGGTGGAGGGTCTGCTTTCTTTTGACAAACCAGCAAACTTTTGTTTGTGTATTTGGGCACACATCGGCGCTGTGGAGAGGAGCAGGGGATGAGCGCAGCTACGAAGCGGTACCGTTCGGTGCCGTACGGTGCTGTGAGCCCATAGAAGTGTATGGGGGGCGTATATTGGCCGTATATACGTCCCCCATACATGTGTGTGAATGCAGCCTTAAATGGTTTTTTTTTTTCAGATCTCTTTTTGAGACATTTGCTACAAATGTCGCAAGAATGTTGCACAAATGTCTCAAGTCAATTCTTTCCATTTTCTAAGTTTTCCTTAAGTATGGTTTCGTCTGGAGTTTTTTTGCGGCAAAAAATGTTGCACATTTTAGACAATTTGAAATGATAAATATAATTTGCTACATTTAGCACATCTGGAATAGAAGATAAATGTGTTTTACTTCCAAAAAACAAATGTCCGGTGGACATTGCAAATGCCCCAAAAAGGCACAAAAATTGCAATGCACCAAAAAATGTATCCAAAAAGACAGAAAAAAGGGAATAAAAATAAAGATAAACGACCCCCTTTGTGTCACAAGATGAGGAGTTTTGAAAGGATATACTATGGTAGGAGGAATAAATTAAAGCACTGGAGTGATATTTGGGAAAAATTAAAGATTTTGTGCTCCATGTTGGTGTTTTTCTCCCCTCTCTCTCTGGTCGCTGTTTGGGGTGGGAAGTTGGGTTATGTGATTGTAATATGAATTGTTGATAAGGAGGCGGAAAAAGTTTAGGCCAAGGATGTAACTTGATGGAAATAGAGAATGGGAGGGTAATAAAAGAAAAACATTATTGTATTTTACAGTATAGGATATATCTTTATGATGGAAAATGTATATTTTCTATATGTGTTGTTGTCTTACAGATCTAATGTTTTGTATTTTTTCTTATAAAACAAATAGAAAAAAGAAATAAAGATTATTTTAAAAAAGGGTTTACTTAAATTAAATATACCACCAGGATCAAGGATTATAAACTGAGCACACTTACATGCTGGTGTGTGCCCCCCTGGTGGTCTTCCTCTAATGCCCTTGTTTTTTTTTAAAAAAAAAGGTTAAAATCATTATGCAAATCAGCCTGAGGCTCATTAGTATAATTTTTGAAGACTTTTTTTGTAAAATAAGAGCATATCAAGCTAGATGAAGAGCAAATCCAGCAAGAGGGGGTACACATGTAAGTGTGCTTGGGTAAAAATCCTTCATACTGGTGGTAGAGATTCGGTGATTCAGTCAGATGTCCATGTTGGGTAGGCATCATTATTGGTCAGAGTACAAAGAGAACCAGGGTGTGGTGGAACAGTAGTCACAGGGTTTGGTAAGTGAAAGAGGTGAAACCAAATGTGATTGTTATTCTCTGTTCGCTGCATAGGGATAACAGTATGATTGGTGGGGGTCAGCCAGCTATAACCTCCATCGATCATGAGATTAGACGTTCATAGATCACAAGAGGGAGTCTTGTTCTCAGGACTGATGGAGCTGCAGGTTGACCATTTGTCCTGTCTCTACATTCAATACTATGGGAGCACAGTAATCAAGAAATGATGAATCATAGAAATCCCCTAGTGCAGAGCTAGGGTCTTTATGGAACGGCCTTTCATTGTCTTCGAGAGACAATTTTCGATGCTCTAAATGTATTGAGTGGAGCGGCAGGAAGCCGCTCAACCGGCACATCCATCAATCCATTCTCATGATCTGTGGATTTCCCAGCAGTCGTACCCCCACCAATCATAGTGTTGTCCCCTATAATGTGAATAAGAGATAACCATCCAACTTAGTACAGCCACTTTAAGTAGTATCTTTTTTTATATACTTATATATATATATATATTTATATATTATTTCATAATTTTTTAACAATTTTTGTTGGCAGTACAAACCCTCTAATTTCATTCAGTAATAATATTATAATAATCTTTATTTATATAATGGCATCATATTCTGTAAGGCTTTACACATTGTGGCAGGGTGCACCAGCTATGAGGCGAGTTGAGCCTCGTGCCTCAGGCAGCACCACCTGTAGAAAGATAGGGATGATGTAGCTTCAGGGGTGCAGTTACCTGCTGCAAAGCAGGTCCTGACACTTAAAAATAGAGTTTTTTAGCACCAGATGTCAGCATGGGTGTAAGACCCCACATACTAAAAAAATAACCTGATATATTAATACTAGATGGGGTGCAGGGGGCGGCTTTCTATTGCTCACATCAGGCAGCAGAGAGTTCAGGTTCACCTTTAGAATGTGGTAATATACAAAAAAAATAGGAGATTACAGAGTAAAGCATAGTCATTTGAAACAGTAGGAGTGAGGGCCCTGGTTATAGTCTATGAGGAGGAAGGGGGGACACAAGAGGTAAACTCAATGCATTGAAAAAACATGAAAAATACTAGTTATATTGCGACGATTTTTACTCATTACTCATCTTTTCCTTTTATTTTGTTTTTCAGGTGCAGAGAACTCTACTATCCCCCAAATATGATGACTTATGTATTTCTAGAATACGATCCCACAGATTTAATCTTAAGGCAAATGGTGGAGATTATTTTTACAGGCCTTCATAAGAAATGTTGTTTGACCTTTATGGCTGAAACACAGAGAGCCAGAGTGTTTTCTGGCTTGGACATGTAGAAAACTGGCCGTCTACACTTTGGGTTATAAAATAGACATGCTTTGCTGGGCTTGTAATAAATAGTAACTCCGCTGTTGAGAAATACAGAAAGACTTTTGGCCAGCGCTAGACTTGTTCTTAAAAACACTTGACATTTTTATGAGCAGCGACTGCATAGGGAATCCAGCTAAGAGACTAGCTTCACATTAAACAGGAAATAGTGTCATTTTTTCTTACTGAAGGAAGCAGAAGAAGAGGAATAAATTTACAACTCAAATTATATTTATCGTATTTCTTTATAAACTATAATGAAAAAAGCCCAGCACACACGCAAACACACAATGCAGGCAGCATACATTTTCATAAGCCTTATATAAAAAAAAAAAACATGGAACGGGCTGTAAATAGATTTTTTCGACTCTGACAAGGTGTTTACAAGCGAGCTTTGCCGACAGATTATACCGGCTTAGGTTATTTCAAAGAAAATGATTACATCTTGGAATGTTAGCCTTTCTTCTGACCACGATTCTCAAGACTACGGTGTAAAATGAGGGGAATTTTTTCCTATTTTTTACTCTTGTAGTGGAAGGTCGGCATTTGAAAGGAATGCTTTGCATGCCCCGGTGCCACTCTGAACTAAAGGTGATTTGTCTCTAGTATTGCGATTATGCACAGCTTAATTATCTCCTGACTAATTGCACTTGCCTTCTTCAATCTCTGCAGGTAACAGGAGCAAGGCTTTCTCTTTGTTCATTAGACCGTGAAGGTAAGTAGCTCAATAGCTCATCCTTTCTGATACCTTCTAAACAAAGGAGCCATTCTTAGAAGAAGCCCTGAACAAAATCAATGGTAAAATAAAAGGTACACAATACACTGTGTCCTTGGGTTTGATCCAGATGCAATAAGGGACATTACATTCTTCCAAAAGATTCCTTTATCCTGCGAAAATGTGCGTTTGCTGTAATGTTATTAATAAAGTTTTTAAAAAAATTAAGAAAGCAGGTTACAGTTAGAAGGTATAAATAACAATAAAAGTCAGCTCATTTGCATCCAAAACAGAAGAAACAGCTTCAAAAAAGTAAAATGATGCCAGTCTTACTGTAAAGCACTAGCCAGAAATGTATCTCCACTGTTAGTTCCTAAAAGTGAAAAAACAAAGTACTGGGAGCAGGTTTGTACTCAAACAAAAGTCAATACAATAGTATCTCCACTCTTCCAAAGCAGGTTAATAAGCCAGAACAGTGTTTACCTCTCTATGAAGTTTCCAGGGTCGGCTCTAGGTTTCACTAGGCCCCTGGGCGACAGAGTCTCAGTGGGCCCCTTTGCAGTAAACAGACATGGTGGAATTAAAAATTTAGAAAATGAAACAGTCTCCTGTTCCCTAAAATTGTTTCTCGTACCAAACAGCCCCCTCATTGGTATTTTATATAAAGCCCCACTCAACCCCATGGATTCATTATCAACAGCTTTATGTCAGCCCTCCAGTGCCGGCGCAGGCCCTGGTAGTTTTAAATCAAGTGAAAACAGAGAGGTCAAGCAACCCTCAAAAATCCCATCCACCTTTATGGGTAAATGAGTGGGTTATTCACCTTTCTCTCCCACCTTGATTATACAAATATTGTTTGTTTTCCTATTGTACAGGATATATGCCCAATTTTGCACTAATAATTTTATGTACATTGGATGCTGTCCTAAAATGGTATATAGCTGCATGGTAACCATATAATACTTTATTCTTGGTTGTCTGGGATGACCTTTTTCTGCCTAATACTGCAGTAGTGCAGAGAATATTATACTCCTGATTTCATAGGTTATTATGTTTTAACTTGTGTTCTTAATTAAAGATTGGAAATCTTTAATCTCATACTTGTGAAATACTTGGCTAAGTTTGTTGTCTTTGCATCATTATATTTTTGATGACACACAAGACACTAGATGAAGACTATTATTGATGTAGGTTGACCATTTATGGTTGTCCGCATTAGCCATTTTCCTAGGATCTTCAGTTGTTGAGTTTGTATATGTACCTAATGTCAGCACTGGAGAGTTTTCAAAAATTGCAGGATATAGATATTATTTTTAATAGATAATGTCAATGATTGAACAAAAAATCTGCAAATTTGTTTTTAAATAAGTGTAACATTAAAGGAAATCTACCTTCAAAATATATCATGAAAAACCAGGGACACTCATAGATCCAGGCACCGTGACTGTGGTAATCTTCTTATATTTGTTATCCATGGCCTCCATCCTTCTAAAATCAACTTTTCAAATGAATAATAATTCCTTTATTTATATAGCACACACAGATTACACAGCACTGCACAGAACTTTGCCAAATCAGTCCCCGTCCTCATGGGGCTCACAGTCTAATACTTACCAGTATGTTTTTGGAGTGTGGTAGGAAACCAACACAAACACCGAGAGAACATACTAACTCTTTACAGATGTTGACCCTGTTTGGGACTTGAGCCCAGAACCCCAGCACTGCAAGGCTGTAGTGCTAACCACTGATCCACCTTGCTACCCCATTATGCTAATGAGACATTGGACAGAGAGCATTACAGACTATTACACTGTTTCACCCCCCCCTCCCCCCGCTCACTCAGGACTTGGGCATTCTCCAATTAACAGACATCCTGCACTGGCAGGGCCCATATTGACCACCATTTCCATAATATCTAGAACATGTGGTATAATAGATGTACAAATGTTTATTACTTATTGAACCTCCAGGGAATAATTGTTTCTCTCAAACCAGGAAATATTTTCACTGTGTAGTGGTTTTCCACATCGGGCAATGTATTTAGGTTTATTTCCCAATGAGCCAATCCCAGTGAAAGCAGAAATAAACCGCAATACAAAGCGAAGAGGCAATTGAACAGCACACTGGGCATTGAGAGATATGATTCTAAGAAAGACATTGACAAAAATGTCAGCCGGCCTTGTGTTTTATGGCAGCAATTGGCATATTGATAGTCAGTGATCGATATTTGCAGTCTACATTTATATTTTCAATGCTGTTTCTCCAATGACCATTCCTCTCCCATCGCTATTAGTCTTTCCTCTGCCCATTAATTCCTCTATAAAATAAGTGTGAAGGAAACAAAAAACACTGCTCATGAATAATGAGGCTTTACTCAAATTTTATTGGCTTCAAGGTCTTAGGGAGTGAATAGATAACATTGATCTATTGTCCTTTGGCTTTCATTACAAAGTCACAATACTGTTTGAGAGACTCTCGGATGGTAGAAAAGTTAGGGATTTTGTACACAGTTTGTCCAGCTCTTTCAGAAAGCCACCAAAGATGGGGAAACAGGAAAGGAAAACTTAACTTTCATTTATTTGGTTATTAATTTGGTGTCTTTAATTCTAAACGCTTTGGCCAAGATTTATTAAAGCCCTTGCGCCAGTTTTCCGTCGGATTTTGAACGTTCGTTTATGTGAAAACTGCTTGCACATGTATTTAAGAAGTGTTTGCCCCATATTTGTCGCACGCAACACATTTGTGACCTGAATCGACAAAAAATTCTGAAAGGGGCGTTCCATTGCTCAGTCGGACCTTACGACATATTTATCATGCATAGTTCAACAGAAATGTGTCGCACTCCCAATGTTGAAGGTGCCAAAAAAAAAAATTGGTGTGCTCGGTTGGGGCAGTGCAGGGGACGCCAGATTAATGAAGAATGGGCGCAACAAATCCAGGAGCCCTCTGCACCATACATAGGCAGATAGTTCAGTTTGCACTGTTTTTGATGAATGTAGGCCTTTGTTCTAAAAACGAACCTGTCACGAAAAATGTGATTTTACCTGATGACAGGTTCCAATAGCCTATGCTATGCTGATTTTTTAAATGCCTTTGGCAGCATTTTGAATAATTTTAGTTCTTTATATAAGTTTAATTCACATTACCTGGCTCCCTGCCAGCAGTATGTGGTGAGACCCCGGGGTGGGGGCAGCTGCACTCTTCTCCTCTCTTCTCCTCCACACTCCACACTCATCCCCACTTCCTGTTAAGTGCATTAAGTAGGCAGGGGAGGGAGGGGGTGGTGTGGAGGAGAGGAAGAATGCATCAGGAGACACAGGCTACAGCTTATATCAAGTACTGAAATGATTCAGAAAGCCATTTTTAAAATCAGCATAGCATAAGCTAGTGGAACATGTCACCAGCTTAAAATTACATTCCTGCTGATAAGTTCACTTTAAATATGCTATAAATATGAATGACATGTCCATAGTTGAGGTCCTCAATATTAAGTGGAGGAGGGGGATTTTTTTTCTTCTCGGAAGGTATTGTGTTGTAAAATTTAATAGATCGGTAAGGGAGAGACCAAACAAAACAAAATTTTCTGCAAGTAATAGTAGGTATATTTTTAATACAGAAAGCTATCCACCCAGCATTGGCAGAAAAGGACCTCAAAGTCTTGTGTAGAAATGTATACGTTGAGGGGATTTATGGAGACTTGTTCATCAGTTTTCTGGTGTTCAAGCCTTGAAATAATCCCAATTCCAATCACAATGGCAGGAATTGCGATAATTTCCCCCCTTACACCACCCCCATGCCAAGTGGGCATGGAGGGGTGTGAAAGGGGCTTAGCCAATTCAACACCAGGCAGCAACTTATCCTCTTTTCAAAAGTAGTGGGCTGAACTCTGAGACCAATCATATGAAAGCTCATGAGGGTGCTTTTCTTGCTTTCATTTCAAACATCTAACAATTCCATTCCGTTTAGATGGGTGGACTAGGACTAACTGTTCTCATGCTTGGTGGTTGTTAGGCCTCTTTCTCATGGACATTGTGGGGACGTATATCAGGCCGTAAATTTCCGATTGGACAAAGTCCCCATAGACGGCTGTATGCCAGGCTATGACAAGGAGAACATACGTCCACATGAAAGAGAACTTATAGCTGTTGTGGATAGGGGATTTAACACTTACCTCCAGGTTTTTAAAGGTATCAGTTCTAATTATTGAAGTTCCCAACCGGAGGCTTTATTATGGACAAAGGCCTGTTTGAAATAGGCATTTTACAACGTGGATATCCCTTTTAACAAAATTTGTCGAACATTTTGACAATGAAGTGGTTCGTGGGCTTCTAGAATTATACAATTTGTCGACAATTTTGACAATGAAGCGGTTAGCGGGCTTCTCGAATAATACAATTTGGTCAAAATGTAACTAAGAACCTTAAGGTCGTTTTTAAAATGTAGCCTAGAGGCAATAGATTCGTGAATGTGTCGCTAGTCCTTTTTCTCTCCCTATGTCCATATAAATATACATTGATTAAATAAAAAAAAAACTTAAAGGCATAGTACATTATAAGAACCTGAGCCAAACTCTACAATAAAATTGTAATTTATCCATGGATATCTAAAACACTTATCCCTGGGAGAAAGAAAAATCTTTTTATTGTAATTTACTCACCAATGTCCACTAGGTTAATTTTAATGAAAAATTTGGATTTATTTCTTGTAAATGCTAATTTTAAGGAGGATAATGTTAGAGCGTTTCTAGAGAAATCAATACTTTATTATACAATAATTGCATCTGCAAGTTTAATGTTCTTCAAACAGCTCAGAAGGAATAAATGAGGTTGCCAGGTTAGACCATGCAAATTGGACTATGTGACCTGAAAAGCGATCAAGAACATCAGGTCTTCTTGGGCTTTGACAATATTCTCTGGTATTAAAGTATCCCAGATTTCAAATTTGAAATTAAAGCCAAGTAAGGTGCTATGCATAGAGACAAAGAGGATTTCTTCATTACAATATATTTTAATAACTGGTAGAATTTTAACGTTGAATTAAAAAATGTACCATTTTGGGTGCATGTTATACAGGGCTAGGAAGAAATGTCCTCTAAAAATAATTTACAAAAAATAACAGCACTCCAAAAATAAAAAATATATAATTTTTTCTCTACTTTTGGAGTGCTGTTATTTTTTTTGTATACTCTATGTATTGTATAAAGGGGTATTTAGATTGATGGGGTTCCAACAACTTCCACCTGCCAATTGGCAGCCCAAAGTGTTCATGCCACCCTGGTAAGTCTTGTTTCCACTTTACAGGCCAACCAATTCACATTCTTTTGTTCCATGATCTTTGTGCAGCTCAGGCCAATTCAGGTTCTACAAAATGGGCAAATTATCCTAACAAACCACTACCAGTACCTTAACAAATAGATTACACATTGAGGCTCATTTACTAAGGATCCGCGGACCGCACTATCGTCGGATATGGCGCACGCTATCGTATTTTGGTGCATCGCGTCGGCTTTAATTCAACACAAATCGGGGGGGGGGGGGCATCGTACAATCCAACTGATTCAGACTGAGCGTGGGATTTAACATTTAAATTATGTCGCAAACTCAAGCACTTACATGCACCGGGAAGAAGATGGTGAACTCCGGTGGACCTGAGCGGGGAGCGACACATGCAGGATATCAAGTGTATGTTGTAAGTGAATCACAGCAGCTGTGCATTCTTATTGGGGAATGCACAGGGACGGGTAACTAAAAGTGCCCCAATGTGTTCCTTTATGGCTCCACTTGGTGTCCTTATCTATAATGTGATGAAGCCAAGAGGAGAGATTTATCAGAAGTGTCTGAGAGCAGAACTGCTCTAGTTTCCCATGGCAACGAATCAGAGGCCAGCTTTTCCCTCAGCAGTTTAAAAATGTAAGCTGAGCTCTGATTGGTTTCCGTGTGCATCTAGAACAGCTTTACCTCAGACACTTCATTATTAAGGGCAGTACAACTGCCTGAAATGCGTTGACAAGTGGATTTTGTTGTAAACTTGGATGTCTGAATTAGTGCCAATAAAAGAATAATTAAAGTTTCCTACAAGCTGGACCATAAGCCTATTTTCTTACTTCTGATAAATCTCCCTTTTTCCAGACTTCAGAACTATTCCCCAACTGATATTACCATCCTTGTATTTTGTGATGTCACTAGCAAGTTCTCTTGATGCTGAAAAACTGTTCTTAGGCAGGGAGAGCTTGACCTCAGCCACTTCACATACGTGCAGTGGCAACACATTCCAACACTACTGTATATGTTCCCAGGACAAAGAAGCCTGTACTGTAGTTTGGTGTTCAATTGCAAAAAATCAGCCATAAGACTATTTTTTATCCTACAATATGTATATATATATATATATATATATATATATATATATATATATATATCGTGTATAGCTAATGATCCTGACTTGGGCCCTTGCAGCATTGTTTCTACAGTCTGCTTTTTCGATTCACTAAAACATAACTACAATATTATAGTGATTTTTACCAAAACAAACAGAATGATGCCCAAAAATCTTCTTGAGCAGCAATGGAGTCTGCAGAGACTAACATTTGCCTTGAGTCAAATTTAGGTTGCCTACAGTTCCAGTGATGCCTTGTGTTCTGTCATTAACAAGTTTATCAGCAAATCCACTGAGATTCCTACGTGTAAATTAGAGATGAGCGAACATTAAAATGCTCGGGTACTCGTTATTCGAGACAAACTTTTCCCGATGCTCGAGTGCTCGTCTCGAATAACGAACCCCATTGAAGTCAATGGGAGACTCGAGCATTTTTCAAGGGGACCAAGGCTCTGCACAGGGAAGCTTGGCCAAACACCTGGGAACCTCAGAAAAGGATGGAAACACCACGGAAATGGACAGGAAACAGCAGGGGCAGCATGCATGGATGCCTCTGAGGCTGCATAATCGCAACATTATGCCAAAATTATGGGCAACAGCATGGCCATGACAGAGTGACAGAATGAAGCTAGATAGCATCTAAAACATCCAATAATTGACCCTGACACTATAGGGGACGGCATGCAGAGGCAGCGGCAGCAGCGGCAGGCTAGAGAGTGGCATGGCGACATACCCTAAATGGACTCAGGCTTCAAACCAATGGGTGGCAGAGAGGAACCAAAGGAGGTGAGCAAGAAGGGACAGGAAACAGCAGGGGCAGCATGCATGGATGCCTCTGAGGCTGCTTAATCGCAACATTATGCCAAAATTATGGGCAACAGCATGGCCATGACAGAGTGACAGAATGAAGCTAGATAGCATCTAAAACATCCAATAATTGACCCTGACACTATAGGGGACGGCATGCAGAGGCAGCGGCAGCAGCGGCAGGCTAGAGAGTGGCATGGCGACATACCCTAAATGGACTCAGGCTTCAAACCAATGGGTGGCAGAGAGGAACCAAAGGAGGTGAGCAAGAAGCGCTCAAATAATATCGGTACATGATAAAAGTTTGCCAGTATATTTTGTGGATTACACAGCAGGGTGGCGACAAAGTTAACATGGAAGCCATGAAAACAACCCAAAATTCTGCCTGACACAGCTCGTTTGATAAGGGGACCATGTATGTCCCGCCCTCGTCCTCTACCCCTAGCCCTCGGGTTAAACATTTTTAAAATGAGAGTTATAGCTTTAATTTTTTTTTAACTTTTTTTTGTGTTTTTTTTTTTTTTTTTGTTTTTTAGTTTTTAAAACCAAACAATGCTATCCTATTGCTATGGCGCCAATTGTGAGCAATTGGCTAGTAGATGCACTGCAGCAAGTACAGCCACCAGCAGATCAACCAGAAATCAAATATATAACGCTACTGTAGGCGTAAGCCGTTTGGATTCTCCTATGGCTATTTTCTAGCCAAGTATGAAAGCACACTACTATGCCAGATGAGATGACACTGAGTTATTAAACAAAATAAACGTAAAATAAAAAAGGAAAAATGGCAGACTGTGCCTAATTGAAATCCAACCCCTACTAAATTTTCCCACTTTGGTGTTTGAGGTGGATATGTGTGCCACTAAGAGCTAAACACAACGGTAGCAAGTCCCCCTGCTAATTCCTCACAAAATGGTACTAGATGCAAATAAAAAAAAAAAAAGTAGAACGTTATTGTAGCCCTAAGAAGGGCTGTTGGGTTCTTGGAGAATCACTCCTGCCTAACAGTAAGCTAATAGAACACCCTAACGCT